>CM069441.1:142870222-142953419 GCA_035610835.1 Ophiura sarsii | reverse complement strand
GTTGTTTGTTTCAATGAAACATGACTCGGTATTGAAATGTGAATAGAATATGAAACAATTCACATTATTACTGGTTCTTAGATATTTTGGGGCCTAATACCACAATTTCTGCTTTGTTGAATGATTTCAATATGACATGAAATTGCTTTAGAATGGTTTAAAACCTCGGTATTATGAATTATATCTTCTTTTTTTTGAATGGTGTCTGTAAAGATAATTGCAATGACGGAAATACCATGATGTATGCATTGTATTCACTGCTTTTGTGTATATTAACAATTGGGTCATCATTGTCATATTTGACTTTCCTGTGACATGAAAAGCTTGCTAATATCAAGATAGTTTATCATATGATTATATTAAATAAATAAAATCATTAAATATAGGGGTATATATAGACAAATGAACATCACAATCCTGTAACCATAGCTAGGTTCATATACCGAGGGTTCATATACCGTGTTCGTGTTATCTAAAAAATGTGCAGTCGAAAACTTCGCTTGCTTTATTTACACGTTAACCACTAAAACTGTATAAAACATAGGTTTCATGAGACATGTATAATTTGTACACGTTAAACAATATGTAAATGTGTTTGTAAAGAAAACACTGCCTGGTTTTCGTGTTGTCATTCACTGGTTTCTTTGTATTCTAACCGTTGGAACATATTGGACCACTTGGCCCAATGCTAGGATAACTGGTCCGCGCCAAGTAACAATTTCAGTTAGTGGTAATTTACTTTTTCTTTAAATATTTTTAAACATTGATTATATGTCATATGTAAACAGTTGCATGGGTGTTATTTTCATAGCAATTCAATAAACATTTAATCGCGCTTTAATATTTTATATCATGAAATATCCTTAACTGGACCAGTTGCCCCATCCTCCCCTATATGAGAAAGAAATAAACTCGTATACTCGTAAAGAATGTGTTATTTTATTCATTAAACATTTAGTTTTTGGATTTGATATTTACATAACTAAAATCCCTTTCAGATTTGTTTTGTCGATTTGCTTTCACAGATATGTTTGTTTAACCAGAGAGATGTTATTACACCTCCCTGGTTTAACCATGAGCAATCAAAATGAAAGTTGTGTTGGATTTTTGAAACAAATCATCCATGTGTAAAGTTGAAGCATTCTTCAAAACAAAAAAGAGTTTCAGTACTTTTAAGTAATTTAAGTAAAGTGAATTTTAATCGCAAAAGTACATGCGACAAAACAAACGGCATTTGAAAGCTAATTTAGTTATCTTGGACTCATATGGACATCAGTTAATCTATATCAGTAAAATTACTGAGGGTGGTGTTAACCCTAATTATATGAATTTTACCAAGTGCTGTAACTTTTGAACTATAAATGTGATGTAGGCCTACATAACATTTTAAATATTTGGAATGGAAACGAGTCAGAGAATCCATTTTGTGGTATCACATTTCACTAAAATTACTGATTCTTTGAATTTTTGAACAAAAAATGGCTCAAAGTTTATCGTACGTCCTTTCCAAAGATGTACACTTTATTACACGTTAACATTAACTTAGTTCAAAAGTTACAGCGCTTGATAAATTTCATATAATTAGGGTTGACACCCCCTTAAATGAGCATAATATGACCAGGGGCGTAACAGAGGTTGGTTGTCAGGGGGGGCACAGCCAAAAAATTCCTGGTTAGAATAATTCCCGTGACTTCGTGAATTTCACGTAAGTGCGTAAGTGTGGGGGGGGGGGGGGGGGGGGGGGGGGGGGGGTAGGGTCAAAAATATCGTACGGTCACAAAAATTTCGCACGGTCACAAAATTTCGCAGTACAAAAAGCACAACAGTCAACTCTTTCTTTCTTTCCCTTTCTTCTTTTCTTTCTTTCCTTTTTTTTCTCCCTTTCCTTTTTTTTCCTCCCTTTTTCCTTTCTCTCTCTCTTTTCTTTCCCTTTCCTCCTTCTTTTCATCTTTTCCCTTACCCCTATTTTTCCTGGTGGGTAGGTTTGAATTTCCTGCTGAGCACCTTCAGGGGGGCACTGTGCCCCCCTGCCCCCCCGGCTGTTACGCCACTGAATATGACTCTTCCACAATTATCTTTTTTTCCCTGAAAAGTGGCATAACCTAGCATAACCCGTTTGCAAGTACCCGCGATTGATCAAGCATAATATAGTTGATTAGAAGAGCAATTGCAATCGAATAAATGGCATCTAAAAGTCAAGTTAATTGCCAACGAGCAGATACGAGGAGGTATCAAAAGTTCTTGAAATCACCCAGAATTGAAGGAGCTATATCGATTAAATGTTGTCAGTGTAATCAGTAAACATACTTATGAAACCTTTTTTGCACCATAATGTTTTTAAGGACCGATGATTACACTGACAAAATTTAATCGATATAGCTCCTTCACTTCTGGGTGATTTCAAGAACTTTTTGATACCCCCTCGTATAGGCCTTATCATTAATGCCAAATACAAAAGGAGTGATGAACCAGGTTTTTCGATCGAAAAACCAGGTTTATCGATTCGATGGTCAAAGTTTTTCGTCGATTGTTATCAGGGGGGGGGGGGGGGGGGGGGTTCTCGAAAAACAAGGTTTTTTGACCGATAAACAACGTGGTTTATCTCTTCTATTGTGCAAAATACTTGCCATACACATTCCTGTTTAATGGGACAGGACTGCGTAGTATTGTCATGGCTGGCTGATTCAGCCTGATATGCCACTAGGGATGGATATCTCACCTTTCCTGGATAGATCAATGAAGAGGCGCATGAATATTGGATACACAATTTTAAATGACTGAATATAGAATTGTGGCAATTTGAAAAAGCCTGATTTCAAGGGGAAAAACACGATTCATGTGATCTCATTACAAAAGTGCGCTTCATTAGACTATATTGACTGATGGCATTATCATTGGGACGATTCGACTATCCCGTGGATTAGCTATAACATTTATAATATAACATATTACTTAATGGCCGATTCACATTTTCAATGAAAGCCAAATTACTTGGTATTTTAGCACTACCCAAGCACTACCATTAAGACCAGCCAAATGTACTTTGGGACATCTTATCAAACAAGGAATATGTAGGCCCTAGATGATCAACACAACATTTACCTTGATGGGACCAAACTTGTTCGTGCGCGTGAAGCAAAGTTTTTAGGTATAATTACAACTGATGAAAATCTTACATGGAATTAGAAACAGATTAATAATACGTGTAGATCATGCTCTAGAAACATAGGGGTCTTAAACAAAGTTAAATACTTTTTACTAAAACACGTATTGTATCAGCTGTATTGCTCTATGGTCTTGTGCTATACGGTATGTTATTATGGGGAAATGCTCCTTAAGAGTATTTTAAACAAAGCATTTCGTTTAGTGCCAAAAGGGCACTAAGAATTATATATCAAATAGCTCTTACTTAAGCGCATCAAAACCTCTATTTGAAAATATAACACATTAAATGTCTTCAACATGACTGTACAAGAAAGAAGTAACTATATTTATGTATAAGTACAAACATGGAATGCTACCAAAATCATACACCGGTATTTTTACGAACCACAAAGATGTTCATACATACAACACAAGGAATAAAGATAACTATCAATTAGGCATACATAAGACAAAAGGGCTATTGATCGCAGGGCCAAAGGTGTGGAATAGTTTGCCAAATGATATAAAACATGCTACAAGCATTAGCCAATTAAAAAGAAAAATCACAACCTACTTGTCGTTTTATAAGTTGTATATTCACATATCAATAGTATTACACGTTTGTACTTTTGAGCTCAGTGTATATTTTGTTACTTTTTATTATTATTATTTATTGTTTAGTATACCATATGGTTGAAATATGTTTTTATGGTTTAAATATCGTATTTGTCGTACCATAAATTAATTGATAAATTGTCAATATCATATTGTGTACAATACTCAGGCAATACCATACTTTGCTTGTAAGAAGGAGAAAAAAATCAAGAGCACATACTTTAATCGAAACCCAAAATCAATATTATGTTAAGTAACTTAAATTTTAAATCAAAAACAAACAACAAAAAAACAAAAGAGTATCATGATGGTGCTTCAACACGTGGGATATCATATCCATTGCTTGCTTATGCAGGGATCAGTGTGCAGCTTGAACCTACCCTCCTCAAGGTTAGTCAAAGATAAGACGCCTAATCTTTGCCTAGTAATATTTTTGGAGAGGTGAATCTTGAACTAATTTATACATTGGACAGGTGAATCTATGGTGAATCTTCACCTATATTTCAACTTCTCCCACATATTACTATTGAACGAACATGGTGCACTGAGGTGAATCTTCACCCTACAAATTGCAGGATAGACCTAATCTTGACCTAATTTATCCTGAAGAAAGGTGAATACAGGTGAATGCTTGAGGAGGGTAGGTTCAAGCTGCACATTGATCCCTGCATTAATACCTTTTCGTTTGTCTTTTTTTGTTTGTTTGTTTTTCTGTTATGTTAAACTTCTGTAATTGTATTTTGTCTCTTCTTCAGTGTTTGTAGTGTTAAGCTTTGTTTAAGGGGGTGCAACAACGTCAGGATTTTGCTTTTAGTTGTTCCTCCTCCATCATATTACTTGTTAAATTGTCATTGTATTTTGCCACCTTGTTAATAATAATATGATGGAAAATAAAAATTGAATTGAATTGAAGAAAAAAAATTGACTTGAATTATTGCATGTAAGTTTTGTGACATTTGTGAGTTGCGAAAAAAAGTGCCCATTATTTCCAACTCACGGCCCTGTACAGGAAAACACGTATTAGCCCCACCTCAAATCTGAAAAGTACCTTTTTTGTACCAATGTACCTTTTTTTTGTACAAATGTACGGTTTCGAAGCAAGTATGTATTTGTTGTTTAATAGATATGCCTTTGCGAATTTGCTATAGATTGACATCAATGCTCAGTTCAAAGATCTAACGCAAAGTCTGATCATCAGACGGACACAAGTTCCACCTGCTGCAAATCATTACTAGATCACTGAGCTTTGATTTCAGAAAAGGACGACCCGTACTTTTTTTGCAAAGATAAATTTCCATTCTTATGTCATGATTGAGTAGATCTGTTAAGTTTGGTACAATTGGTGATTGGTACAAGACTGTCAAATTGTGTGATCTACCCTGGGACTAATATATTAGTCCCGGGATCTACCCGGGGGTAGTCAGGTATAATGTTGTAGTCATCCGGTGAACGAAAACGCGTATTAAAAGTGCATTTTTCGAACACCGCGTGGGCTCGAAGGGTATCAAAATCGTCAATTTCAGAGCAGACAATAAGGGTGCATTTTCAACCTGAATCCGCGATAAGGGTAGCTCGTCGGGCCGATATAGTAACGTTGTCATTGTAAAAATAGCCCAACATGGTTAAGACTATAAGAAAAATTTACTATCAATAATTGAATAATTGCTTCATAACATTTATTTCAGTATAACCTTTGCTAAGAAAAGGATTCGTCGAGAGGGTGGGGTGTGTGTGTGGGGGGGGGGGGGGGGGGGGGGAGGGGTAATCTAACCAGAGAGTTGTAAATTGTAATAACAGCTCTCCATCTAACCAGAACCAGGAAAGGTGAGACCTTTCCTGATATATAGGCCTATACCCACCAACGCACGCCTAGGATTTCTTGTTAAGTAATCATCAGCCATCCGTGTCAGTAAACACAATATAGTATTCATTATTGATTATGCGCAGTTCAAAGAACCTTTCAACTTATAAAACAGTTCACTCCGGGTTAATATATTGACTGCACATATCGTGTATGCATAATAATAATAACATAGAGCGCAGCAGTGTCGTTTTAAACCGATCTATATCATCGTCATATCATGAGGTTTTTTCTTCCGTTTGGATTATTAAAGTGACTTCATGTTAAACTGCTATATCATCACCTAGACTGTTGGGCAGATTTTGAAGTTCTGAATTTGCTATACCAAGGAAAATCACTAGACGCACCATGTTTCAGCGATTTGGAGTGGAGAGAGGTCTCCGCAACCTGTTCTTTCGGTATGGAGGCTTCATCGCGCGGCATCCTCTCTATTTTGTATTAATTCCACTCTTTATCTCACTGGCTTTGGGATCCGGTATGTTATTTCTTAATAGAGATGCTGAAACTGATGCTGAAAGTCTCTATGCCCCAGAAAATAGCAGAGCTTCCAGAGACCGAGATGCCATCAAAGAACTCTACTCTATAGTGCAACCTGAACATGACCTAGACATTGGACTTAGTGGTCAAGTTATTGTCACTCGCAAAGACCAAGGGAATGTATTGACAACATCTGCGATTGAGGAAACATTGAAAATACATGAAGAAATCATGTCGATCACCATTCACTTTGGTGGTAAAAGCTATAATGTCCATGACCTATGTATCATCAAGACGGGAGAGAATTGCTATCCGATTGGAATATTGGAGTTGTTAAATTACAATGCGTCAATGGTATCCTCGCGGGTATTAACCTATCCAATATCAAAGATCTCTGGTTCAATACCACCTGTGTTCATGGGAAGTGTACTTGCTGGGGTTACATATATAGAAGATTCATCCATGATAGATTCTGCAAAAAGTTTACAGCTCATGTACTATTTGAGACACCTATCGGAAGAGGATAAGTTTCTAGGTAGTTTATGGCTCAAAGAGTTTCTGAAATATCTTGAAAACGTAAAAACCCAACATATCGATATTTACCGTCTGACATCAAGTTCCCTCGAAGAAGAACTGTCTAAATCCACAACTGACATTATCGGCCTCTTTTCCATAGCATTCTCTATTTTGATATCTTTCTCAATTGCAACATGTGTAATGACAGACTGGGTAAGGAGTAAACCTACGCTGGCTTTCCTAGGTGTGCTATCTGCTGGACTTGCCATCATAACATCCTTTGGGCTTCTTACATATATCGGTGTGCCATTCATAGATGTTGTGGGGTCAACACCATTCCTCATTATCGGTAAGCTTCATTTGACAGAAAATCCGAAAGTAAACAAATAATTTTGTGTATTTATTTATTAATACAACAAAATAACATTGGTTTCAATTCAATTCAACTCAATTCTATTTATTTATTTGTATTTATCTTATTTTATTCTATTCTATTCTTTTCTATTTTTGTTAATAATAGAAAATGTAATATGCAAACAGTGAGTTAATAAAGTTGCTCAAGGACATAGTGTTAGATGTTACAGGGTAAGGGTTAAACGTTATTGATTTGGTTAAACTGAATCATTAATGACGTACATGTAGAAAGTATGAATGTAGGAAGATCAAATTTGCTTAACTATTCAAGTATTACGAAATCATGGAATAGGACAATGGTGGTTTTCAGTGGTTATGAAACCTGGGTAATAATAGATGTGCAATCACACGTGATAAATATATTTATCCTTTTTATATAATTCTTGATTTAGTTACGACGAAATAAGGGACCGTTCATTATTCATGTTGGAGGGGGGTCATGTAACTTTCATATGTTGAAATAGGGGGTGTTATGTAACTTTTTACTCTTAAACAGGGGTGGGGGTTGTGTAATCTTTTTAAAACTATAAAGATGGTGATGATTGGGGTGATTTTAGAGGCTATTTTGGAGTGTAAATGTGTGTTTTTTTCTGCGCTTCTGCGTATTTTCTTAAAACCTATCTATATAGGCCTACTCATCAACGGTCGAGAAATTAGAGCCATAGGGTCACAGGGTGTCTAAAACACGTTAAAAGGCATATTATGTGATCTTTTCTAGGGGGCGACATTCATGCTTTTTTTAGAAAGTAGATTTTCTTGCAGATTTATTGTGATCATAAACAGAGCGATACGATTCCTAATTACTTTAAAATCAAGGTTTTAGAGTGATTTAAATAGAGTGAAAATGAGTTGTCGCGCAGACCTGAAAGTATATTTTCATTCTTTGTATGTTACAAAATCCAATGTTATGATTTTTAATAAAAAAAATAAAAAAATTATTGCATGCTTTTCACCTCGTCTCAGCTTTGCACCAATGCTCACAAAGGTAAAACGTTTCACTGGATTATACGTTTCTGCCCAGAATGTTCTAACTTATTAGGGTTATAAAGACTCACAAAACCACCCAAAATGTATAAATATGACCAAATTTCCGTTTCGCTACGTTGCTTGCCATTACTCATTTCACACAATGAAAAGAAGGGGTATCATAACATTATTGGCCGTTCAGATAGGGCACAAACAGAATTTGCCAATGTATCAATGAACAAAATTCTAAAGTTATAGACAGCCTCCTTAAGTATGTGACAAGTTTTTTTCGGGGAGGGGGTCGTGTAAAAAGCTAACTGGTTAGCAGGGGGTAATGTAATTTTCAGTTTCAGATGTGGGGGGTGGCCGGGGGGGGGGGGGTGGGGGGTAGGTAATTTTGACATACGAGTCTCGAATTTGTCCCAACCGCCCACCCCCATAAATAATGAACGGTCCCTAAAACACGAACAATAATATCAAATGTTGGAAAATGTGCGAATACACGTGAGATATTCAGCAACTAAATAATCTAAATGTAGAATGTGTTGTATAAAATAAAGCCTGATTTCTTCTTCATTAACCCCATTCCATTAAGTTTGCTATAGATTTATATAGGAATAACAATTAAAAGAGCTGGCTAATATAATTTCACATAGGGCCATTTCACATAGGGCCTTTTGGGTAGGGAAGGTTACTCACATTGTTTAGGTGGCTATGCGGAATATCAATGCACCTGTCACTCCACTGATAATACCCACTGGATATCGCCCCAGGTTAGGAATATTTATTTATATTGATTAAAACCAATCAATCGATCATGGTTAACTAACCCCGAATATAAATTTTAATTTAATTTTAATTAATTTACTTCAAAATTCAAGATGAACATTAAAAATTGCAATAATTGTTGTTTCTACTGAAAAAACCCCAGCAAAACTTGATTAAAACAATGTTTTAAATATGTTGGAAAACCACCCTTAACTATGTATAAAATGCTGGTTGCGGCTCTACCAGAATTTTTGAATCGACGTTTTTGTTGTACAAAGAAGACTAATTTTCCTAATCCTTATCCTTATAGGTGTAAGTTCATACATGTAATACAATTGTAAAAATATACAGTTTTGATCATATATTATTTTAATTGAGGGCGCTGCCTCCACCACATCTCTTAATGCCCCTTAAAGCTCGAAGCTAGTACCGCAGTAGCGTCTCTATTCTCGAGGTTAAGTTTGTCGTGTGGACAGACACTCTGGGTTAGCAGTAAAAAATATTTAAGCTCGAGAATAACTATTCTCGAGCTTAGTGGCCGTCTGAACAAGTCTATACTAAAACCTCACAACAAAACTTGTTGAAGCTTTAATTTTAAAACAACATCAATCAACTTCTTAATGTAAATTCAAACATGAAATTGCAAATTACAGTCATAAGATTTCATCAGATATAAATAATAATAATAATAATAACACACATTTCTAGAGCGCTTTACTTTAGTGAGATCTAAACTCAAAGCGCTTTACAACATACGAATAAAAGATTAAAGCAAAAATACAACAATGATCTTAAAAATCTACACAAATATTCATACAGTGTAAAAAGCATATTTTAAACAAAAAACATGAGATATGAAATACAGTGTTTGGCATTAAAATGCATTATGAAATGAAAGATCATAAACAAATACACAACATATGTTTGCTGAACATGGTTATTGTTTCTGATGATTTTCAAAAGATATATTTTCTGTCAAACTTGGAATCTATATACTAATTGTGTGATTTCTTCATGAAACGTCCGGTATCAAATTTACAGCACTCTGACCAAGGTCAATGTGACTCGCCAGGTGAATATCATTCTTGGACACCCTGTACTATTATTCCATGAAATTGTCGAAATGTAGGCACTAATTATTTACCACCTTTTATTTATTCATTGACAGGTATTGGAATAGACGACATGTTCTTAATGGTAGCGGCGTGGCGGAAGACAGATGTATCAAAGACAACAGAACATCGAATGAAAGTAGCATTCTCTGACGCAGCTATGTCTATCACGATAACATCTGTCACAGATGTGCTTGCATTCTGCATTGGTGCTATAACTCCATTTTATTCCATTCGCATATTCTGTCTTTACTCAGGTGTGGCCGTGTTATTTGATTATATATTTCAAATCACATTTTTCGCTGGATGTATGGCAATGAGTGGATATCGTGAAGAAAAGAACAGGCATGCTATTACCTTAATGAGAGTGCTGCCTAAAGATGAGGCGCCTTCCACTGCATACCGCATATTTTGCGCTGGAGGTCCTAACCGAAAGTCAACACTGGAGTCAACAAAAGGTTCAGCCTCGGAATCCAATTCAAGGTCATGTTTAGAATCTGAAACGGTTAAATCTGCTTCAACACCGGTACCAAACCAAAGGACATCACCATTGAAAACTTCAGAGAAACTACACCAACCGGAAGATGCCACACAACATTTGATCATGGTATTTTTCAGAGACACGTACGGTCCGTTTTTAACCAACAAATGGGTGATTCCAATGATATGTGTGTTCTATGTAGGGTATCTTGTGGTATCCATTTGGGGTGTGACGCAACTCGTGCAAGGGCTCACATTAAGCCGGTTAGCTCCTGATGAATCCTACGCAGCGGAATTCTATAACGTACAAACGAAATACTTCAGTTCTTACGGTGCTCCAGTGTCTTTAGTAGTAACAGAACAGGTAGACTACTCATCGAAGGAAATACAACAAGAACTCCGTCAAACTATATCAGAATTAGAAAACAGTCCATATTTTCACGATTGCTGCTCCAGTATGTGGCTGGAAGATTACATTCACTTTTTGGATAATCTTGGTATAACTGAACCCTCAACGGACATGTTCTATCTTGGAATTAACAATTTGTTTCTGAAAGATCCTATGTACAATAGATACACTACCGATATTGTATTAAATGATACCACAAGGCGCATCACTAATTCCCGTTTTTATGTTATCCCAAAAGATACTGCTACGTCGACGATACAAAAAGACATGATGCTCTATGCACGACATGTGGCCTCTAGATCAAGCATTCCAATGATTGCTTATAGTAACCTGTTCCCTATCTATGAACAGTACGTGGCTGTTCTACCAAACACTCTTCAGAACCTTGGCATTGCCATTGTCGCCATGTTTGTTGTATCTGCCGTCATGCTTCCCACCCTTATATCTTCTCTTATGACGTCATTATCTCTCATCTCCATCATAGTTGGTGTGATTGGATTTATGGCCATTTGGGGTGTTTCGCTAGATCTTATTTCCATGATAAATATCATCGTGAGCATTGGATTCACGGTCGATTTTTCAGCGCATATCATCTACGCTTATAGTACTGCTAACTCCAGATCAGCTAGGAAGAGAGCTATCGAAGCATTGTACACCATGGGAATGCCAATCATACAAGCAGCTTTATCTACAATAGTCGCCATACTTATCCTCTATTGGAGTGACACATATATCTTTAGGTGCTTTTTCAAAATTATGCTCCTTGTTATGGTGATTGGGGCAGTTCATGGACTTGTCTTTCTTCCTGTGTTTCTTATGTTGTTCATTAAACAGAAGCCTCAAGAGCTGAAGGACAAGTCTGTTTATAAGACAGGTCATGATGCCGAACAGGGAGAACAAAATATCGCCTATCTTCAAGATAGTCCACTCCATACCATTTCTAATCGGGTATATTAACTTGTAAGAGCAGTCACATCCTCGTTCCTTGCTACCCCTAAATCAGAATATGACCAGACGCTTTTGTACGTACATACAGGGTGAGTCAAAAAGACTGCAATAGTGAAAAGAAGCCATTTTGTTTTCAAAACCAAAATAAACTTTACAACTTTTTAAACGTTGCAAGAATGATGTATTTAATACTAACTTTGTGTGAAAAAATGAAGTCGATCGCATTTTTCGTTTGTCTTTGGTGATCCTCTTTGCTGCACAACCAAATTTACCTGTGTGTCCACGAGCACAGTGATTTTCATTGGAAATGGCACACATTGCATTTTCATATTTGAATATCCCGCCAACAAAAAAATGGAAAATATCAGTTTTTTATTAAAATTTAGAACATTATACGCTTTCATAGCATGGGTATGATTATAATTGATTATGCTAACTCGCATGTAAACAAGAAAGGATGCATCAAATTCCAATAACATCACAAATGAACTCAAGTTTCCAAAATTGAATGAGACACATTTTGCAATCTGATGCATATTTTGGGTATCTCGTGGACAAACGTGTGAAATGGGTGCACTGGTCAAAAGGTTCACCAAAGGAAAACGAAAAATGCGATCGACTTCATCTTTTCACACAAAGTTAGGATTAAATACATCATTCTTGCAACGTTTAAAAAGTTTTAAAATTCATTTTGGTTTTTGAAAACAAAATGGCTTCTTTCCACTATTGCAGTCTTTTTGACTCACCCTGTATATAGAGCCGAAAATACCAACTGATTTGATTATTTTTCAAAAACATTTTTAAGACGTTACTCTTAAGAGCCTAAAACATATTTGATTCTTGATTAGTGCATTGCTGTATACTGTTTAACATGTTAAATTATAGCCATCATTTGTTAGCTACTCTTGGTGTTTTTCTATGTGCATTCATATTGTGTACATGCTATTTGTTATTTTGTTAATTGCTTTGTGATCCTTTCGATGTAAGGCGCTATATAAATGCCTGTTATTATTTATTATTATTATTATTATATGAAGAGCTTTGTTGCAAAAGGGCTATGGTGATTTTTTTCCCAAAAATGAGTTTGATATAGAAATGTAGGACACAATCATATGTTTCAAGGAAACAAAGTCATTTTTTTTTCAGGAAGACCTAAATCTCATTGTATACAGCCATTAAAGTTGTTGTTTTGTTGCAAAAGGGCTTGTATCCATAATTAATTCTGGATACAAGCCCGTTTGCAACAAAGCAACAACTTCAATGGATACAATGAGATGTAGGTCTTTTTGGAAACAAAATGACTTTGTTTCCTTGAAACATCTGATTGTGCCCTATACATTTCTATATCAAACTCATTTTTGAAAATCGATTAAAACAAATGTACAAACAGATGGAATTTTGTTTCAAAAGGGCTTACATCCAAATTTTCAAAAAAATTAAACATGATTTAAAAATATTAAAAACTAGCACGTTTGAAATGTATTCCAATTTAAGTTAGTATGTGGTGTACCTCTTTCATAATCCATTCAGTTTTTTAATTGCTCAACTTCATTAATTAGAAATAGGTTTTTTTTAACTTTTCTCAAAAAGAGCCAAAGTGGATGTAGGCCCTTTTGCAAAATACCTCTTCATATATTACTTTGCCATCTTAATGTGTTGGGATTATGGATTTCATAATTGTATACAATGCATGTAATGGAATTAGGGTTAGATCTCATATAATCTTTCAGAAAAACTGTCTATGTATTAAATGAAAGGTATATACGGGGGGCATTCAATAAATACCTGCAACCATTGAAAATCTCTGAACCGTGACTTGTGTCAATAAAATAAACTTATGATACTTAAACTGCAAGTCGTATCCCTATCTCACGGAAAATTTCAAATACATGGGTCATTTTTATCATGTAATTTCAGTTCTATAAACATCATGGTCTCTGGGCACTGAAAATTAACAAGAATCAGCATTATAAATCAAGCGCCAATATTAACACTGTTAACGCATGTATCTTATACCATAAACTTGTCTTTCAAATTTCCCGCAAATGTAACATTTAATTCCATAACCAGTGCCCTGAGATATGGTATTCACAGTGCTGAGATGTAATGATAAAAATGACCTACGTGTTCGAAATTTTCTTTGAGAATAAGTAAGACTTTTAAGTCTTACTAAAGTTTAAGTATCATAAGTTTATTTCACTTCGTAATAGTGGTAACTTGACCCAATTTCATTGTAGGACTCAGCTTTTCCAAAATAGTCCCATTCCTTATTTTGTCAATATTTGAAATGATTAGGTACCCATTATATCGCTTTTGACTGGTCGTGCAGTAAAGTTCCATGAAGTGTGACATTTTGTTGTTTCTTAATTTGTGTACATTTTATCTTAATATATCTTTATTTGTAAATTGTGATTCAATCCTTCAAGTGCAATATTTTGATGTTGTTAATGTGCATTTGTATATCGTAATTTTAATATTGTATATTAGCATGTAATTTGGCCTGCGTGCCACGAGATGCTTCTGAAATATTATTATACTGACACGTGTCACGGTTCAGAGATTTTCAATGGTTGCAGGTATTTATTGAATGCCCCTCGTACCATATCATTTTGTAACGAGGATCATCGTTTGTTACCCCACGCATCTATTACAAAGCGTTGGGTAATTGGATATATTATGAAAACAATATTTATGATCTATCATGTCTATATTATTATAAAGCAAACTGAATTTGGGGCGATGGAGTTCCTTAGTATACCCTACCACTGCATGTCTTCAATGGGGACTTTTAAAGAACGACTCATACACTTACACAGTGAGGAATACAAATGGTAGGGTATTCTAAAGCTTACCCGAATAGATAAATATCATCATTTTTTTTTTTAAATATGGCGTATAAACAATTTTTGAAATATTGAAATCCCGTACCGTTATAATATACTCAATTTAATCTTGTTTCTGATGTTCATGTACATTGGATAACCGCAATACAAGATTGCTGCTAGGCAGTAAGCCTACCCACACTAATGCTATGGATAAGAAACGGGTGTTGTTTCAAATCCCTTTTGTGTTCAATTGTGTCATACTGATGGAACTGGAATTTTGAAATGATGGAATAGTATCACTTGAAGATCTTTGGGAAAATGTGTACTTAAAAGTCAGTACTGGTAGCTACTGGTACACTTCAAAAAGGTTGCTTAAATATTTACTCAACATTTTACACAACGTTTTTGAAGTATGCAACCGCTTAACAATTGCGTAAAATTTACCCAACACCGTTGGATAACATGTTTTCACCAACAGTTGAACAATTCCAGTTACTCAGCAGTTGCACAATTTTAATTACACAACAGTTGGGTATTATTAAATGACCATTTGTTTGGGCATGTTGTGACTGTTGCTTAATTTGTGAATTGTTTTCATTATATATTGAGCATTTTTGTATAGCAACTGTTGCTTAATTTATCAAATATAGCCATATATTGGGTATTTTATTTGTGTCAAGTTTATATCATATATTGAGCATTTTTGTATAGCAACACGCGGTAGGCAAAATAATGTGAATTCTGGGCGATGCAGCAGAGCTACATACATCACTTCCTCCCGGTAGTGAACCGGTAACTTGTAATGGGAATTCTAGGCGATGCAGCAGAGCTACATACAATATTCCCGTTCGGTAGTGAATCTGTAATATATTTTAACATGTAATTGAACTATAGGGTTATACATAATATCTGACATCTCTTATCAATGGTGTTTTTACTGTGAACGTTTGCCAAACGTAGTCTTGCTATCTGGGTATGAAGGTATAAATAGTCCATATTATATAATACATAAACATATTTATGTGATTCTTTTGGTGCAAAATAGATCACATGACATGAACTATTCAGTATATGTCCATGTCGTGTATTTTTTTGGCTATAAAAATCGACTATTCAATATTCATCGCTAGTGACGTCGCTATAACACCGTTGAAATGATATTCATAAACAAATATATGTCAAACAAGGATGGCAATTTTAAACTATTTGTCAGTGTATTCCGTTTTGGATGCCAAGACAGAATAAATCTAATTGTGGTCCTGCGCTGCAAAAAGGTTGCTTAAATATTTACTCAACATTTTACACAACGTTGTTCAAGTATGCAACCGCTCAACTGTTAAGTAAAATTTGCCCAACACCGTTGGATCACATGTTTTCACCAACAGTTGAACAATTCTAGTTACTCAAAAGTTAGGCAATTATATTCACTCAACAGTTGTTCAAGTATGCAACAGCTCACGAAATTGGCTTTTTTGGACAACAGTTGCCTAAAATTCACATGTGCGTAACTTGCATCAACTGTTGCGTGATGCAATGCTCATGCAACAGTTGCCAAAGTGGAATATTTGTACGCAACATATTTTAGCAACAGAAACAGTTTCCACCAACATTTTAAGGACATTGTTTTCGACGAATTGCTCAACGCTGGTGCTTTTTTTTTTGGGGGGGGGGGGGCTTTTTTACTTTTATACAACGCCTAACTTTCTACATATATTGAATGAATTTTAATCAACACGTCAACCAACGGATGATAAAAGTACTTTTAGTATTTTAAGCAACCTTTTTGCAGTGTAGGCCTATACCAGTATCGCGCGATACTGGCGCATGAAATTTGCTAGTATCGCTCGATACTGGTACACCAAATTGTACTCCAGTATCAAGCGATACTGAAATATTTTTGTTCCAGTATCGGGCGATACTGGTACACATGTATACCAGTATGTTACTGTAATACTGGTACATACACTTGTGTTCCAGTTTCGAACGATACTGGTCCCGAATCTGGGACCTACTTTTCTGATTTTGAAACTTATCAATTGTGCAATCCTTCAAATAAGCTGAAGGTGTATATTTTAAAGCGATCATCAAATTGTAATATATTCTATTATGATTTTAATGTTTTTATAAAGACTATATCCAATGTTATTTTATTTATACGTACAAGCTATGCCGGGTAGAATTGTGATGAGCACAATATTGTTATGACGTATGTACTAGTATGTCTGCGGATATGTAAAGCTTTTGCAATCATATAATTGATACAAATAAAAACAGTAAACATATGTAGTGGATGTTATTTCTTATAAAAATACAGAAGATTAGCCTACGACTAAAAATCAATTTGGATAACCTTTGATGAATTAATATTAGTTTAAATTCTACTCTACTAAGGTGGAAATGAAAGAATTAATGCAGAATATCCCAAAGCTTCAAATCGGCCAATCTGTTTCAAAACTTTATTCCAGGCCTAGGGCCTATATCTCAAGTAAATAAATCCCGAATTTTAAAAATAAACCGTATTTAGATGGAAAGCAGTTGTATGATTATTTTAATATACTGAATTATACTAACTAACATCTTGTATTAGAAGTCCTACATAAAGCCGAAAACTTGAGACCAAAAAATAGATTTAAAAAATGAACATAACAAAAACATAACAGGTCGCCTTTAGGGGGCTGTCAACCCTCACAACATGAAATTTATCATTTATCAACTATTAATATAATGTAAATAAAAGTATACATTTTTGGAAAGGAAATGAGTCAGAGAATCCATTTTTGGTATCAAATTTCACTAAAAATGCTGTTTTTTAAAATGTTGACCCCAAAAAACCACTTTTCTCAAATTTTGCTGCGTTCGTAGCAAATTCAGTATTTGGTAAAAAACGCTGAAATTGCACCAAATTCATCTTAATAAAATTCTTTAGGAGGGTGTTTTTTGCTTTTTTTTGAATATCTGATTTATATTTTGAATTATTGACCAAAAAGTGCCAGATATGTGATTTTCATGATTTTCGAGGAAAACCATTTTTTGGCACTTTTTGGTCAATAATCCAACAAATAAATCAAATATTCAAACAAACAAAAACTCTCCAAGAGAATATTATTAGGATTATAATAAAACTAGAACGACAAAATTTGACAAAATATATTTTTAGTTATCTTGAAAAAACCTAAAATCGGTCAAAAACCGTGCTTTTTACAATTTCTCCAAAATGGTCAATTTCATGTTAATGGTCAGTTTCATTAATCCCTTTTCTTCAAGAAAATGTAAACTTTCATATAGATTAAATGAATAAGGAAAAAGTTACGCCAGTTTTACGGGGGCTATACCTGATGGATCACACCCCCTTAAGTTAAACTGTTACTTCTGACTTGAAACCATGTTGATTACCCATTTTACGAACTTTGTGTTGGATTTTGGCATTAACACGGATCATGAAATCATAGAAATGCAGTCACATGTGAATTATTTGGTAGTTAGTAAATCCCCGGTTTATCGCAAGTAATGGAATGTACTAAATAGGTGACCTCTTTTCCAAAAATGATATGCTATGTGATTATACGTATAAAGGTTTCCAAAAAGTAAGTACACCTAAAATAATATCACGTTTGTTTGCGTAACTCCACACACAGACGTTTTAAGACATTGAAACCGGCATAATAAAAAGAAAAAACGCTTGGCTACCGATAGAAAGTGTTCCATTTCAATATAATTATTTTTTCCCAAAATAGTCACATTTCCCCAAAATGATGTTTTCAGAAAAAGTGACACTTTTCAAGATCCTATACAAGTTTGTTTGCATAACTCCACACACAATATTGTGTTTTGAGAGATTGAAAAATGCTTGGCTATACACACTAAGCAGGGGTGTGAGAGTTCCTCTTTTAAGCTGAATTCCTCTTTTTTTAATTTTTCTTATTCCAAAATTTCAGCCTTTTCTTTTCTTTTCAGCCTAGGCCTATATTTGGCATTTTTACCCAATTTACGCTGTTTTTCCTCTTTTTTTTGTCTGTTTTCCTCTTTTTTATTTGTGGCCTCTCCCATCCCTGACTAAGGTAGAAAGAGCAGGCGCGTACCGCGGCATGTGAGCCAGGGGGGCAGAAGTATGTCGTCCCGGTAGTACCGCTAGTGGCGTAAATTTTCGTAAAAGGTTGCCCCCAAAAAAATTCCCAGTCAGTCACCTCGTGAATTTCACGTAAGTGGTGGGGGGGAGGGGGGGGGGAGGGGGGGGGGGGAGGGGGTAGGGTCAAAAAATTCAAATAATGACAAGTCCTCAGTGTTTTAGGTCATTTTTTTTCCTTATGCAAATTTAGCGTCCCGGTATTGGGAATTTAGCGTCCCGGTAAATGGAGCCAGGGGGGGGGGGGGGGGGGGGGGGCAACTTGCCCCCCCCCCCCCCGGTCGGTACGCCACTGAGAAAGAGGTCATTCGCTTCCCAAGCCAAAAGTCTTGTTCCACTCCCTAATTATCCTTCATTGCTGAACGAGCTGAATGGGAGGGGGCAGGAAGGAACATTTTGGTTCCTTGTTCAGTTGCACATTTCAGAACCTCCTAATTACCAGGTGATGCATGTTGACATGGTTGAAGAACACAAAATTACGCCTAATTACGAAAAACCACGCATGTTAAGACTATGTGGTTGGTTGCCATTCAGTAACGGAACTAGGACTGTGAACGGCGGGCGTGATGATTGCTGATGATACAACAAACAATCCCGAATTCAGTCCTCAACCCAACCCCTTTTGTTTACCATCATCATACACCGAACTTTAAAAATTCATTAGGATGATTTCTGTAATTAAACTTTTAATGTTTTTATCCAAAGGATTTTCATCTTAACCTCTCTGTGTCAAACAAAAAGACAAAAGTGTGTTGCATGAATAAACAACAAATGATATTGTGTCGGGTTCAATCCAAGTTAATAATTTCCGAAGGAAGTCACACAATTACGCTGTCACGCGTTTTCACGCGTGCCTTGATCATAATTAGAAATACAATTAATCGTTTAAAAGACTATAATATGCAAAATAAAAGAACTCACCTACCCTAGCAACTTCATGTGAGACGCAAGTTGGTATAAACTGTAGAAAAATGAGACTAAATTTGAGTTCCAATCCCGATGAAAACTTTCTTCTCACGCCACTTTTGAAAGGAGGGGGGATGTGGGTTATTGGAAATGAGAGCCATTACTATTATAGTGCATAATTTATAGTCTCATACTCTCATTGAAAGATAATCAAAGGTGATGGAACCTGAATAGAATTTGAGAAAATGATACATTAGAGGCATATGATAGCTATCGGCCGGGCCGAATAGAGATTCCGAAAGATTTGATTTCCGAGAAGTTCCACTCTCGACTGCATGCTATGTCTAGCTTCACAACAGCATTTAAAAATTTGTCAGGTATACGCATACACCACTTTCCTGTAAATTCTAATGAAAGATAACAGCATCAAAATTGGTTAAAAACAACAAATTTAATATCATCGATGGGTGGATAGGCCTACTTATCTTGTTGGGATAGTCTCTACGGCACCATTGAGTTCGGTTTACTTGGACAGTTTTTTCGGAATTACAAGTCAGCATACTTGCAGAGGGCAATGTTGGTTTCACCATAAATACTGGGTATTTATGGAATTTATGGTTTCACGGTTCTATTGTATTGGCTTGACCTCCAAATTACACCAGCAAAATGGTGGGTTCCTCAATTCAAAGCAGCAAGCGTAGGCAGGTTGTTTCTTTGTGAATTTTGTCTTTTCTTAGAATTTAACGAAAAGATTTAGGGGGGGGGGGGGTGTCTTCGAAAAAGGTGGGCGGAATCCGAGGGTCATCAGTGTTAAATGTTAATTGTATCGGGCTTTATGTTATAAGAATTAAGAAAACATCCAGGGGAAATTAGTTATCCCTCGTGTCATACGAATTAAGAAAAAGGATAATTTGACCTACCTCGAAAATAGATTTTAATGATTATTACAGTGTGTCCAAAAAAGAACTGGGTCAAAAAAACTGGAGAGCGTAACTTAAAAAGTAGGAAACATAGCTGCTTCATATTTAGGGATATAAAAGGTACCTTAATTTGTGAAACAGTGAAACCAATCTGATATCAACTTTTTAGGATACAAAGGTTTGGATAGAGACATGGTCAGAACAGGTTTTCCCCAATTTTATCAATAAACCACCCATGCGTTGCATCTCTGCGTTCAAGGGCGTCATCCCATTTTCAAAAGTGGGGGGACACGAGTGGCGGCTCATGGGTGTTTGTAAACCCATGGGGGAGTCTGAGCGGGCCTCAGAATTAAAATATGCAATGAAAATAGTGCAATTTGGTGCATACTTTTAACCACATTTTTGACGAATATATGAAGAGGTATTTTGCAAAAGGGCTATGGTGCATTTTTTCAAAAAATGAGTTTGATATAGAAATGTATAGGGAAAAATCATATGTTTCAAGGAAACAAAGTCATTTTTTTCAAAAAGACCTACATCTCATTGTAAACAGCCATTGAAATTGTTGTTTTGTTGCAAAAGGGCCTGTATCCAGAATTAAATCGGGACTTTATTTCCTTGAAACATATGATTGTGACCTATACATTTCAATATCAAACTTATTTATTTGAAATGATTAACATAATTGATTTTTTGTGTGTGGTATTTTTTCTTTATGTACAAACAGATGGAGTTTTGTTGCAAAAGGGCCTACATCCAAATTTTCAAAAAATGTAAACATGATTTAAAAATTTAAAAAAACTAGCACATTTAAAATTTATTTCAATTTCAATTAGTATGTAGTGTACCTCTTTCATAATCCATTCAGTTTTTCAATTGCTCAACTTGAATATTTAGAAACAGTTTTTTGACTTTTTCTCAATAAGAGCCAAAGTGGATGTAGGCCCTTTTGCAATATACCTCTTCATATGTTCAAAATAATCAAATGAGATGCGTATAATGGGCGACACATCAGTGGCGTAGCTAGGTTTTTCATACTGGGGAGGGGCAATAAATGAAAGTGAACAAAGATTGCTTTCATATGTTGAAATAGGGGAATTATGTAACTTTTTATTCCTAAACAGGGGGGTTGTGTAAATTTGTTTAAACTATGAAGATGGTGGTGATTGGATTGATTTTAGAGGATATTTTGGAGTGTAAATGCCATTTTTTTATGCGCTTCGCGCATATTTTCTTAAAACCTTTCAACTTCAAAAATGTTTACTATGAGACGACTTCTGGACAGCAAATCGACGATATGGTGGACAAACATCATCAACAGTCGAGACATTTGAGCCACATGGTGTATAATGTTACAAAATCCAATGTCATGCTTTTCACCTCATCAGCTTTGCACCAATGCTCACA
Organism: Ophiura sarsii; assembly: GCA_035610835.1. Taxonomy (NCBI): domain Eukaryota; kingdom Metazoa; phylum Echinodermata; class Ophiuroidea; order Amphilepidida; family Ophiuridae; genus Ophiura; species Ophiura sarsii. Next base: position 142,931,528 of record CM069441.1, on the reverse strand, counting down.
AAAGTAGAACGTTTCACTGGATTATACGTTTCTGCTCAGAAGGGGGACAGACCTGTGATCAGGGGTGGGGGGGGGGGGACATAACTGATTTTATTTGGGGGAAAGCCTTCGGGCGGGCCTGCCCCCGCTCTTCTAGTTACCCTCTGGTCTAATACATACACCCCAATGTTAACAACTGTACTGTCATCACTACATTTTTGGTTGATATTATCACCTTTTATGGAATTCCGACAATTTGTTCAGTCATTTTGGGACCCATTTTGGATTTTTAAGTATGTTAACAAAGCAAAAGTACTATATACATGTATGAGTTACATCAGTCTAATACATACATCCCATCATTAATGGGATCTACATCTACACTAGTCTAATACATACATCCCATCATTAAAACCATATTTTCATCATACATTTAGGTTGATATTATCCCATTTTATGGAATTTGACAATTTTTGCAGCCACTTTGGGACCCATTTTAGAGGCCATTTTGGATTTTTAACTATGTTAACAAAGCAAAAATACTGGACACATACATCCCATCGTTAAAATTATATTTTCATCATACATTTCAGTTGATATTATGCTTTTTTATGAAATTTTGACCACTTTTGACCATTAATTTGGCGGCTATTTTGGTTTTAAAGTATGTTAACTCAGCAAAAATACTAGATATGAGTCGCTAGTGGTCTAATACATACATACTTTCACCACACAATTTGATTGCTATATAGCCTATATTATGTCATTTTATGAGATTTGACCATTTGAGGGCGGTCATTTTGGAGGCCATCTTGAATAACCCCTTAGCATACCAACTTTTTTTTGTGGTTACAATCCTAAATATGATTTAAAACAATATTTCCACGTTGGTGTATTCCTTAGACTTGATCAGGGAGAATTGTAAGAGCAAGTCAAAAAGGTTGGTGTTTGAGAGAGTCCGGAGGGGGGGGGGGGGGGGGGGGGGGGGGGGGGGGGGCAGTGCACAGTAACCCCCTGTATATACCCGACTACTTCATGTAGAATATAAAACATCAAGTTGAAAATCAGTCCAGCAATCAGAACACCTACCTTTAAACAAAATGAGACTACAAAAGTTGTGTTTTCAATAGTTATATTATATTACTATTTATTTTGTCCATCCACTTATTAGTATGCTGTCATAACAAGAGAGTTGAACACAAAATATTATACAAGTTGCTGTGGTTTAATAATAGTATCAAATAAACTTATTTCCATCATAACAAAATCTCTTTTTCTCATATTATGCAATACTTCACAGAATAATCACCCCATATGTTGTCTGTTTTAATGGCATCTCCAATCGCATTTTGACTTTTATAATAATCAATGATACCTTAAGATCTATAGTCTGTATACGAGGTCTAATTTAAACCTGATTTCAATGGAGGACAGTTCTACACAAGGGACGTGTACAGTTTAACTTCTGTGCTGTTTTGAATGCATGACTACACAGGGGAACAATTAAGCATTAAGTCCCTTTTGTAGGACGAATTACCATTAAAACCTTCATTAAAACCTTCATTAAAACCTTCAAATCAGTTTTAATTTAATTTAATTTTTTGGTAAGATGAACCTGTAAAGCCATTCCTTAAAATTCAATTACACTTTGAATAATATAGCCTTATATCATGTGAATAGAGTGATTTGTTTTACAATGAATTTTTAACCTCAATATTTTGTGAAATCTATTATAAACATCTGTACAGATCTCTTGTTATAAATGAACTATACGGTACAATGCATTCCCACTTTATGATTAAATAAACTGAATTGACTTTTCGCAATCTTGGTTGCTATGTGATAACATGTATAATTATAGTATACAATTCATATTTACAAAATGTACATATTCATTTTTACAAAACAATGTTTCCCATATGAATTTGAATTATCAGCATTCTCCATGAAATACTAACTTAAAAGATAAAATGCTACTTTAATTATTCTGTGTGTGTTTGCTTTTAAATCCAATAATTTTGTTTTTTCTTTTCATTTTCAAAAGCTGTGATAAATGCACCTGTAAATTTTTTTAAATTACAGTTGCATTTAAAAACTGCAATTAAAAATTGGAATTAAATTAATTAAATTGGTTTAAAACTGTAATTAAACATTGGAATTGATTATAAAAACACCTTGAGAACCCTATTAATTGTTGGAACCTCATTTGTTACAATTTACCAATAATTGTTGTTTCTGCTAAGTTCAAAATTGGAAATTTAACATTATAATTGTTTGCATTAAATTACATCAAAGTTTATCATTTCATCTTTAACCCCATTGTAATGCCTGCAATCAATAACCATAGATTGCTGAAAGAGGCAAATTAAAAAAGAATTCTTTCAATTTTTGAGCTATCTTAATACTACCCATTTACACTCTCAAGGCTGTTGATATCAGCCATTTTCCTTCCAGTAAGTTTGGTCAATTCAAACTCTGAGCCAAAAATGCAAGTGGCAATTCAATTCGGAATTAACTAATAATCAATACGCTGCAAGACAAGAGTTGTGTTGCAAAATATTGCACATATTTATCATTATTACTTATCAATCATAATCCATTTATTAATCAGAAATGATAAAGGTCTGATAATAAACAAAATCTTAAAATAATATACAGTGGAGACTCGTAACACAAAATCTGATAACACAAAACTCCTGATAACACAAAGTGGCTTTCAAGACCCATGGATCAACACATAACCTAATAACAAATACAAATTACATCTGAAGGCCCCATTGACTTTGTGTTAACAAGGTTCCACTGTAAACTATAAACTATATCAGGAACAAACATTATGAAAAAGTCCCATCTTTTATTGTCATTATCTGGTTTATTCAAGATCATAATGTGACGTGCAGTTCAAAGTATTTAAAAGTCTCATCTTTTATTGTCATTAACTGATGTCATCAAGATGGTAATGACGTAACAAGTTTGAGGCATCACCTGCTATTTATATCAATTGGATACATGTAGGTCTTATGGTCTGGTTCTTAGCTTTAGTTTGTTCAGAACTTGATAGGCAATACCTTTACAAAAGATGTAGGTGCAGCATGCTCAGGAAAGGTACAAAACAAACACATTGATCAAAGTTGTGACACATATTTACATAAGTTGAAAGGTGAAACAAAGCAAGCACACCCAGTAACCCACCAAATGGAATTCCTATTATGTAGATTGATACAAATCCCAAAATATGTGCCTGTTTGATACTGAACAAATCTCATGTATTTACTCACTGGCAAAGTGCCTCCATATCAACACAAAGTACAGGATGAGTTTATGTACTCCACAATGAGCAATATAGATCAAATACCAAACAGCTTCAATCTAGGGATTTATGGTTGATGGTCTTAAATCATTATTACAACTGAAAAAAAAAATTGAATGTCTTAATTATAAGTTCTGTCAGATCACGTGCATTTTTATAATCATGCTGTCTTGAAAATCATTATATCAATTGACAGCATGTGATGCAAATTGAAATAAGTTCTGGCATTACTGGATGTATTAATAAAAATGAGTACATATACAGGCTCAAAAGAAGTAATAAAGTCATGAGAAGACGTACTATAGTTAAACCTTTCTAGTTGTGCATGAAAGCCTCTCTAATTATTGATGTAGCAAGATGGATTACTCAAATCTTGCGGAGCCAGTACATGGAGCTTGTTTGATTAATGCTTTCAGACTTTGGAGGCATAACTGCACTTAACAATATCCAGATGACATCAGACCCTTAAAATGGCATTTTTTACTATTTCCCTCATGAGCATTAGATATCTTTATACTGTCAAATACTTTAAAAGTGTTGATACCTCCAGTAAAATAATTTATAGCATAAAACGGAAAACATTGGATAGAGTAAACTTGTAGAATTATTTTAATACCAAACCTATGATATCAGCTCTCTATCTTGCCACAGATAAAGCTTTTCTGAACTGTAAAACTGCACATCATATTAACTAGTAGTACATGTATAGTGACTAATGAGCATATAAAATGGGAGTGAGAGGCAGTGAAGAGAGAGGTTTTCCATATTTGTTTGTTTTAAATCGCAGATTGAAGTCATTGTTATTATGAACATTATTATTTCTGTGCATAAAATGTAATAAGTAAAAGCCTTTTTGCCAATTCAACATGAATGGAATGTGAGGAGCCTGCAGCATGTGATTACAGATTCTCACACATGGTGTCCTGTAAGGTGAACAAATGTATGGTATTGTGAGTTACAGTACTAAGAGTATCAGCATGTGTTATAGAGCCTCCGAAAAGGGGACACATTTGGTATCATAATAATTCTACAAGTTTTCTCTGTCAATATATGTTTTTAGTTTGATGCTTCGAATTATCTTAACAGATAACGCTTTAAAAGGGTATCAACACTTTTGGGACACCCTGTATTACCTCAGCAGCTCCAGAATCCAAACTGGCAAGTGTGCTGGTATATGAGTCATATGAGTCATTTATAATTGAAGTAAATAATTCTCGATCAATTTTCCACATACGCTGTAATCGTGCATGCTGTGCGTGTTCCAGGCATGAATGCACAGTGATCCAAAAACATGTGCATGTTTTGAGGTGCATATTAAACATTGATTGTTGATCAAAAAATTATTTGTTTTTATTAAAGCAAAAGTATGACATCCATGACACCTAACTCTTGTGTCTGCTATTTATACACATTTGAATGAACACTGAAAATTTAGCATTCTGGCAGACAATGATATATTCTTTGTGATTTTGACACGATTTTGAAGAGACAACATTTACTGCAACAGTAAGAGTCCAAGCTGGTGTTCAGTTTGGTCTGTGGTGCGAGTCTAAGCTGGTGTTCAGTATTTACCTTCTATCTATTCCATTTTAGGTTTCTCAGAGTAGACTGGCGGATTGGTCTGTGGTGCAAAGCAAAATATTGATAAAAACCATAGTTAGTTATCAAAAGAACTATAGAGGAAAAATACATTGACATTTAAATCAACTTAACTCCATATTGAAACAATGGTAGTAAACTATTTTGGGGATGTAACAAAATTATGGCTCCATTTAGATGTACCATCGTTTAGTAGTAAACCAGTATTCACATGCAATATCTCAAATTTAGAGAAATGAACTGTAGCCTTTAATTATGAGTATATTTATTGTCTAGTATGTTACTTTTAAGCACCGTGTAATCACTGTTCATAACCTTATAAATATGCATGCCATGTGCTTTCCCATTTGATGCTTCCATTTTGTGAATATACATTTGTGAGAAAAATTTATTGAAATACAGGGCAAGTAAAATACTGCCATCTTGTTTTCAAAATGAAGTCAATCACATGCGTTTGTTTGTCTTTGGTGGACCTTTTTACTGCACAACCTAATATACATGTTTGTCCAAGAATCATAGTTATTTTCAATTGACACTGCACATATTCAAGCTTCACATTTGAATATCCCACCAACAAACATTGCAATGACTTTGCATTATTATTCAAATTTAGATCACCATACGCACTTCATAGCTTTGGTAAGGTAAATTGATTATTTTGCTCTCGTGTAAACAAGAAAAGTGCATGCAATTTCAAATTACATCATACATTTACTTAAGTTTTAATATTTTGACCCGCACTTGCACCTTATTTGAAATCTACTCGTGTTAATATGTAGTAAGTGTTATCAGACCTAACGAGTATGCATTCAACAGCTGGAGATTGGGTGGCAAGTAGTTTCTATTGTAATATGTTCCACTAGTTCCCGAGAGATTTGACTCACATGGTGATAAATCAATATGCTTCTGATTGTCTTCAAAGCTAACTATGATTCATAGAATTATGTTAATGATTTTATCGGTTAATTTAGAAAGTTCTGGGGAAGGTTTGAACATTTTCCTTCAAACCTCAGATGTTCCTAGGGGCTAGGCCCATCTGGAAATTCTTCAGTACCAAAGTAAAATATTTAGGATTTGTGCTGCACCCTCTATGCAACTGACATATATTAAATCATTAATAAGGGATTAAATCATGTTTCAGCGTTGTGCATCACCAATCGACAACGGTGTTCGCGCGTCTGCGTGGTTTATTTTACGAGGGCAACGCCCGAGTGAAATAAACACGCAGCACGCGCAGAACTCAAGTTGTCGATTGGTGATGCACAACGCTGAAACATGATTTAATCCCGGTCAACAACGACTAGGGATTTGAACGCCATTTCATAAATAGACAAGCAAATATGAACATATTTTAATGCAGGCCTACTTCATATTAACAATTTCATTCAATTTTCAAAAAACTAAAATGACCAAACTAACCTATAATTAAGTTGGCATGGTCATTCCAAAAACAACACACATTGCGACTGCGATCGCGTATCGCTTGAAAACATTATCCGCGTGGTGCGGATATCGGCGCGATGGTTGCCCATAGCAGCGTTGTTTAACTCAAATCGACAACGCTTTGCTTAATTACTTAAGATATGGGGGTGTTGTTGAACCTAATATCATCTTTGTTTATGGGATTTACAAGTTAAAATACCTGTGGAATGTATGCTTGCTGTGGATTTGTTGGGTTGTAGTAGGCATTGCCAACGGGATCTGTGGACAAATTATAAATTATAAAATCAGATGCTATTAATTATATACATGGAACATTGCATAGAACAAAATACAAAATACAATACCTTAATGTGACACTAGCTTCTTGATTAGTTTTATTTTTCTTCTATTTTCACTCACTTTATTTTGATATAGAAAAGAGCTGTCAGTTAATTAAGTATTTTTGTTTAGAGATTGAATTTAGAACAAAAATTTGCTAATTTTCTCCAAAGTTGCTGGAACTTGCTGGAAATGTTGTTGTTGACAACAAGTCAATGGTATCATTTGAAACTAATTGGTACTCTACATTAATAAACACCACTAAAATTGGTCTATCACTAGATTGCAGCGGTCAGTTTTCAAAACTATAGCAAGTGTCATCATCAGAGCTTAGATAACACTTACTAGAGTTTTAAAAACTAAGTGCTTTGATATGAACCACTCTAGGGGAAGACCAAATTCTAACCAAGTCAATGGCAGTTGATTGAACAAAGCAAAAGAAATGTGTTTTAAGCAAAAACAACTGAGCTACAGATTGCACAAATCTTAATGAAATGGTCTATAGCTATCTCAAATCAGCTTCATGGTCAAGTTGGTGTCTCTGGACGGTTTCTATAAATGTCTCTTGATCGACAGATTAGATTTAGATTGTATCAACTCTTAGCTACATATTTGTAAAAATGTATGTCTGATCTCCTCATGACTACCAGTATACATACTATTAACATCAAAGCAAACAATTCTCGATCAATAAGCCATACATGAACATACTTTGCATAAACCAGGCATGAACAAAGTGAACAAAAAACCTGTTGACATTCTACTGTGTTTTTACTTGTGTGTGTTACTGAGGTGCACATTTGACGATCAAGAATTGTTGGTTTCTATCAGCATCGAAGTGTTACATGTAATCTGATTATCACTATGTCCTGAGTACTGAATCCCGATCGAAATGTTGGCATAATAATTGACAGTGACTATATCATACTATCTTACCTGTTGCAGGAGGTGCTGAAGGTTGATACCCACCCTGTCCGACTGCTGCTGAGTATGCAGGGGGTGGATATGCAGGATCCTCTGTGGGAGGTGCTTGATAAGCCATACCTTGTGGATAGCCGCCAGGGGGTGGATAGCCGCCAGGGGGTGGATTACCACCTGGAGGTGGATAGCCTGGATAGCCAGTTGGGGGAGCTGATGGGTTGGGGTATGGATTTCCCCCATACATGTTAGCATTAGGAATTGGTTGTGGGTAGAATTGTGGGGGCTGAGGCTGTTGGGGTTGACTGGAGGCTGTGTGAAGAAGATACGAAAAATACAAAATATATTTAAATATGCATATTTTAATTAAGACTAAAGTTGAAGCATCTGTATGTTACAAATCTTTTTCAATGTAATCATTGGGTGTCTCATAAAGAACATACATTTTGGACAAATAGTAACACTTTAATTAGTTTATGTATTAATTAAAGTGCATATTGCCTGATTTTCTAACAGTGGATGTAATTTCATTTGCCATGTTTTTTACACTCTCCATAATGATTTGACACAAGTTCGATTTTGGCCTATCAAAATTGTAGTATTCAGTTTTTCTCAAGATCATAGGGACCCACTAAAATATCATTGTAACCAAGTTTTTGTGAATTCAAATAAACACAGAACCTGAGATTTCACAAATTCACAGCCTCTCCTTTGAATATATTCATATGCAATGATTTACACACACAAAATAAATTAAAAAATAAATAAAAAATAAATAAATAAACTGAACTGATTTGTATGTTGTTAAATAAAATGTCTATTGATTACTGAATACATGGATATGCTCACTGGATCAAGCACACTTCATCAGGAATCACCAGTAGATACTGTTTAAACATAATGCTTGTGTGTTATAGGCCTACAAGAAATAAACTAGTTTCAATAGATCTGTCAATGAATTCTTGGTTCTACATCTGTTCAGAGTCGACAGAGCAATTTCCAGCAATCATGCCTAATCATCACCAGGGTTATTTTAAAGCACCGATATATCTACCCACATATAATCAGCACTCAGACATAAATGCTAAGTCCTCTCTGATGCCATTAGATAAATACTGCCCAATAACGGAATAAACGGATACATATCCTAGCTTATTTTGAGTATACATTGTAGTAGGGTTGTAATACGAACCAATATCTAATATCTTGAACAAAAAATATTATTTTTCCATCATACTACTAGCTAAAAATCTCAAGAAATGCAAAAAAGTGAACCCTATAAGCCTTTAAATGCATTTCTAACACTTTGATACCAATTGTCCTCATTAAACCCAGCTGTTAGAGCATCTGTCTAGAGTTTGGGAGGTCTCGGGTTCAAATCCCAGTCAAAGAAATTAATTTTTAAACCACCAACTTTGATTTCCATATCTTGAAAAGTTTACAAATACAGTTGAAACAATGAATTAAATTCCGTACCTTTCTTATTGTTATGACTAACATAAGGGTTACCATTAGATGACAAACAAGAAGTATAGGGATTACCATAACAAGTAGTACTAGGTGTGTATGGATTACCATGTGTGCTATAAGACATTGGATGGTTAGGATGTTGTTGCATTCCCTGTGTGGGATGATTGGTTGCTGTTGATGGAATATAAATGGCAAATTGTGAAAATGTGTCAACATTGAGTAGTTTAATTGTCGTCTGCTAGCTCTTGGACCACCTATTCAGCTTGCTTCATTTGTCAGGAACTTACCCTTTTTCTACTTGCTTCATGAAGATCAAAAACATTATTATGCTCTTAATCTTTTGTCTGTATGCTAGGGGAGGTTTTTATATTTTCAATGTTCAAATTTCAAAACATTTTCAACATTTTCAAAAAGATTTCCATTTTCTTAGCCATATGTGTACATTGTATAATTGTAAGAAAATGTTGCTTACCTTTAGAAGCTACTCTAACCAATCTCTGTCCAAATTCTATTGCACCACCTGAATTGAAATCAATTTTGAAATTGGCTTGACCTTCCCAGCCACCTGTGAATTAGATAATAAACAAATAAGTTCTCATTTACTATTTATCATTAATTGTCAGCCAAATAGCTTCGATGGTTCTGGATGACTAGCATTGAGTGGAGCATTCTATTATGTTCTTAAGATCAAGGCTCAAGATAAGCGGGCGCTGTGCGATTTCCCACCCTCGGTCCTCCAGCCATATATAGCGCCCGGTAATGCTAAAAAATAAATTTACCGAGCGCTGATTTTTGTGTCCAAACCAGCGCCTGTTGACGATTGGGAAGCTTGCCCAAGACATCGAATTTTGAATTGACAATACGATTTAATAAAAGTTAGCTCACCGGTAGAATGAAAGTAGCTCCTGGTTCTTAATAAATCCCATGATCCGGGCTCTACTTTGAAAAAAGTAGCTCCCGGTAAAAAAACTTGAGCCTTGGCTTGCTTAAGATGCTAAAAATCTGTCTTAGAACTGGTTTTACTTTTATGCAATCTGTCTACGGTATTTGAGTACAAATATCTGCAAAATAGAGATGGAGTGAGCCACCTCTGAGCTCTCTGTCAGCCATTATCTGTAACTGTTTTGCACAGTTAACATATTTTTTCCGACCAAAATTACTTGCAAAATGATAGCACGCACTCTGAATTTATTTTTAGAAAGTGCCATTGTACAAAAATAATGTTACTATAATGAACAATGCGGAATAGCGTACTGCGAAAACAAGTCCAAGCAGTGTGTGCCGTAGGTGTACACACTGGCTACTGTGTATGTATGCTCTGTGAGCCGGAAAATATGCAAACAAGTCACCTCCCCTGCTCCTGCTATATCGATCACGTATCTCATCTGCGTATCGCAAGTGAAAAATTGTTCATTCAATAATTAATAAGACTATATAATACGACAAATTTAAGATTATTCCGCTTGAGAACATCTAAAAACAATTGTGATTTGGTAAAATAACTCAAAACAGTCCTTAACATTGCATTGATGTTGATAGGCCCACAACCACAATGACACTCCCCTATGGGGTTAGTGGTGTTGATATACATAATTTTGTAAAATGATCACCAGTTTACATACCGTCTGGCTGTGCTTTAATTAATCCAACAATTTTGTTAGCACCAAATATTGGTTGTTTAACTTCAACATTCTTCATTTGGCGGAAAGGCATGGAAAATGACTGCAACGTTTCATTGGGTTTACTACTCTTTGTTACGAAAACCACCTGAAAAATATAAAAAGGTATAAACACATGTAAGCTAGCTATATATTGTTAATGTTAAGAACATATTATTAAAGTTTTCTGTGATATTAATACCCTAGAGGCAACAACTAAGATCAGTAACTGTCTTTGGTTTAGGTCTTCTTTTAACCTTTCATCAAGGTGTTTTGTGAGTACCTTATAAAGTGTGAGCATCCACTGTAAAAATAATATTTCAAAAGAAATGGTAAAAAGAGAAAATTGAAAAATACTAATACATTTTAGAACAAACACAAAATTATAATAATAAACTCATAGCCAATGATAATTCATAATGCACTCCTGGGGATTCTTACTTCCAAATTTATCAAATTACTCACAGTATAAAGATGCTCATTCTTATTAGAGGATGGATCAATGGAAATTGAATTTAAGTTTAGCGTTGTTATTTAAAGGATAACATTTGCCCTAGCTGGTATAAAATAAACAAGATGTCATCAATATTATTTGCTTTGACAATAGAATAACATGTAGTTTCGAATGGTGGAGTGGAGATGTTGCCTACTTACTCTGTGGTTTGTAAGATACACATTTCCTTTCCGGGTGCCTTTGAGGTTTGTGCTTAAATTCCCGCTATCAAGTGAGAATTCCACATTATCATGATGCTGTAATATCCTGAAGAGAAGAACAAATTGTAATAATGGTTTGTCTGAATATCATGTTAGGCTATAGAAAGGTTTTCTTGAAAGTGGTACTTCTCTTTAAAAAAGAAGGCAGATTCTAAAAATAGTAAGTCTCGTCTGGTTTTGCTATACACAAAAGCAAATTATGAGCGTTTACTTTTGGACAAAATAAAAGTAAACTCAAAAGTAAACGCAATACTAAACACTTATGTGAGTCCAACAACAAGCTCTGTTTTCCACCCAGCCTCGAATCAATAACTGTCCCATTATATCACAGATGGTGGAAACATCTGTGATAATATTCACTCACTTGGAGTGTGCGTTGAGGTCAATTGGGTGCAAAATGCAAGAAACGTTTAGTTTTGCATTTACTTTTACGTTTACTTTTGTGTTCAGAATTGCGTTTACTTTTGCGTTTACTTTTAGTTTGTCCAAAAGTAAACGCTCATAATTTGCAGTGATAGTGTCTGATGATAAAAATAATTACCATAGAATGGGGATACTTTGACCCTTGATGGGTAACTTTGGCTGACAAAAATAGAGAGTTTATTTGTCAAATTTTGAGAACAGTATCATAATAGTGACATTTGTAAATTTGGTATATTACCCTTGAACTTGACTTATACACACCACCCTGCCGGATCTTTTCTTGTTTTTTGCGGCACACATGGCTAACCAAAATGTCTATCTATACTCTGTTTGGCCATCTCGAGACAGTGACTTAACCGCGTAGTCTACTAATTGCATCACATAACGCGAGCGCATACCTGCGCCGCTGGCGTACAAACACAAGGGTTGAAAGGCGGAAGATACACACGCGTGCATAAAAGCTGCGCCTGTTCAGTTACGTCACTGTCTCGAGATGGCCAAACAGAGTATAGCGCCATCACTTCAACCCTTTTTCCATGAATTATTACGTTTCAGTGTTCCTACGTACATTATCTATTGAAACACTTTTTTTCAAAATTTCATTTTTCTTACCAATCTTTCCATGTCCCTTTCAAAACAATCAATTTTCAACATTTACAGCCCAATTTATTTGTTAATTACTTGTAAGAAGTCAAAACAAGCAATCTCACCACAAATTAAATGATTTACCTTGTTTATTTGGAATGTTTACCTCTAGTTTTACAATTTGTTTATTTGTTGGTGTTTGGTCATTCTAATCTGTAAAATATTCATAGAAATAGTGTTTTTGGTTTTTTTCACATGAGCTGGAAGAAACCGTAATTATAAACAACTGTTGAAATATCTTTCCAACCAAGTACGTTTGAACAAGTTGGCGGCATGTGGGCCAAAATTACCTTCACGTGGGGTAACTTTGACCCACATGGGGGGAAAACCATCTAGAAATACTTTAATTTTCAAAAAAAAGTAAAAAAGTTATACTTATCAACTAGTCTAGTTTACCAACAAAAAGTATCTTCTATGCCCCGAATAAAAATAAAAATGTAAAAAAAGTGTGCCAAAGTATAATTAAGTAATATTTAACAACTAGAGGCGAGGCGTCTTTGCGTAAATACTTTAGCTACATTATTCTACTTTTTAAGTGTTATATGATCAACAAATTTGTCAAAATGGGCGACAGCAATGTGACCTCGTTCCATAACCTATTCACCTCCAATAGTTCCTCTCACACAGAGTTCCGGTTGCCCACCACATTTTACTGGCCGATATTTACCGGGATATATACACAATTAATATAACACTAGAGCGGTTCTCGGCTTTCGCGGTTCTCGGTTTTTGCGGTTCTCGGGGTTTGTGGTTTGAGATTTTGAACAAAACCTGACTGGGCCCTGTTAGTGAATAGAGTTGTATATTTGTAAGGGGAACAGTCTTTATCAGATTTCAGACGGATTGATATAATGAGATGAGTGATAATGTCCCCATTGAATATTAAGGTTACCGTGGGGTATGCTGTTTTACTGAATTTGGTGCATAAACATGGTTATTAAAACATTGAATTGATGGATATGACATATTTACAAAGCTAATATTATTTTCAATTTTTGTAGATGTATTTTTAATTGGCGCATTTACGTGGATGTGGGTTATGTAAAGTGAAAGTGGGACAATATTTGTAGGATATAAACAAAGTGTATGCTATTTGTTTGCCGAACAATGTTTATTATGCACACATACAATCATGGCCTGAAAAAATGTTTTTTTCCCGGCAAGCGATTCCAAATTTCCCTCCAAAATGGAATGCATTTCTTAATGAAAGAGTGACATTTCCCTCCAAATACCACATTTTCCCTCCAAATGCTCAAATTTCCCAGCAAGGAGCTTTCCGTATTGCCTACTTTTTCAGCCTGTGCATACAATATCTTTACTATAAAAACATTTGTAGTTTGTTCATTAAAAACGAAATTTCTAGGATATATTCCTTCTGCGATTATTGTTGAGTGCTATAGTTTACTTAGTTCCAAATTGGCGAAAACTGTTTACATATGATTGAATTTGGAAGAGTAGGCAATTAAAATACTTGCATTTTTGTTGTTTTGTTTGCAAAAATCGTTCTTATAGGCTTGGATAAATTTTGTGCGCGGATTGATAATGAGCTGAATATATCTTGCTATGATGGAGCTAATTAAACTATAGCTTATAACTATATTCTAAATCTGTTTACAAGAACAATATTGCAATTAAGGAATTTGTGTGTGCTACAAGTAAAACAAATGTTAATATTTTTGTCTAATTGTCATGATGGACCACAGTCATATGCATAACACCGTTTGAAAGGTAAGTACTGTTTAGATCGAATGTTGGTTTGTATTTGTAAATGGTCATGTTTTATTACTTCAGTTTCCATAAAGGTGGTTTGTTACATTGTTATTACATGCCAGAACCGGTAGTTAACCACGTGGAATTGACACTAATGATCTTTACTAAATAGTTCAGGTTGAATTAAGTTCTGCATACTTCAGCCCCACACCCCCTCTCGGTATGGCACGGGGTGTATACTGTTCTAAAATGTCATTAGTAAAGATGCATCTTCACGTGGATCGAATTGATACAATGTCCTTTTTAAACATTTTGTGAACTTTTGGAATGTCGTCTACAGACGCATGCCGCGTAGAAAGTGTTAATGACACTAATGATACTAAATATTTAACGTTGAATTAAGTTCTGCATACTTCCGCCCCCCCCCCCCTTCTCGGTACGGCACGGGGTCTACAATGTTCTAAAATGTCATTAGTACAGATACATCTCCACGTGGAATTGATACAATATGTCATTTTTAGACATTTTGTGAACTTTTGGAATGTCGTCTACAGACGCATGCCGCGTAGAAAGTGTTAATGACACTAATGATCTTTACTAAATATTCAACGTTGAATTAAGTTCTGCATACTTCCGCCCCCTTCTCGGTACGGCATGGGGTCTACAATGTTCTAAAATGTCATTAGTAAAGATACATCTCCACGTGGAATTGATACAATATGTCATTTTTAGACATTTTGTGAACTTTTGGAATGTCGTCTAGACGCATGCCGCGTGGAAAAGTGTTGACACTAATGATCTTTACTAAATATTTACATGATTTAAGGTTGAATTAATTCTGCATACTTCCGCCCCCCCCCCCCCCCCCCCCCCTCTCAATAAGGCACTTGGGGTCTCCAATGTTCTAAAATGTCATTAGTAAAGATACATCTCCACGTGGAAAAGTGATACAATATGTTATTTTTTAGACATTTTTTAAAACTTTTGGAATGTCGTCTACAGACGTAGACATGACAGACGCATGCCGCGTGGAAAGTGTTAAACGGACACTAATGATCTTTAAGGTCTGCATACTTCCGCCCCCCCCCCCCCCCCCCCCCCCCATCCTCTCTCTCTCGGTAGGCACGGGGTCTAAAATGTTCTAATGTCAGGGCCGTAAGACACTTTTTTCAAAGGGGGGGGCGTTTTCAATTTTTTTTTTCGAATTTGCACCTATTTTTTGCACGATCGAGGTACATTTTGGCTCTAAACAAGCTTGTAGCAAAGAATATTGCATTTTGGGAAGACAAATGCGCGCGTAGCGCGCGAAATTTTTCATCTGTGTACACATTTTCCGGGGAAGATTTTCAAAGGGGGGGGGGCGATCGCCACCATCGCCCCCCCCCCCCCCCCCTTCTTACGGGCTGATTATGTCACTATTAAAGATACATCTCCGGTTCTATAAACCACGTGGAATTGACACTAACGATCTTTACCAAAAAGTTAAGGTAGAATTCAGTTCTGCATACTCCCGTCTGCCGCTCCGTGCTAGTGCAACACAATTGAGCTCTGGTTAACAAATATGACCATATACAGCTGAATAGACAGCAAAATTTGAATTGGATTTTGTTCTCAAAATTAAGTGATAACAACTAATTCAATGATTCAATGATAGCGCGCCTTCTTATCTTAAAGGTAGATGTTCCGATTTTCAACTTGAAACGGTTTTCTATTCTACATGAAAGGTCATCCTTATAAAAGTGGTGTTCCAAAGTTTGAGTTGCATAGCTCTAAATGGTTAGTCTTATTTTAGACGCACAAGATACTGTGAACTATACCCATAACTGTTAGGCCTTGACAACAATGAATGACTGGATTGAGGAGGAAAAAACCCCAGTTCTTGAGACCTATATATTTTTTTCTTGAGAAAAACAGCCTTTAACCTATTTTTTGCCATTCAGTTGGGACTGGTTACGTAGTGTTTTTGTTTTTTTGCCAATCAATAAAAAAATACCAGCTAAGTTCCGAATTTCTAAGACTATTCTTATAGACCTTCAAATATTTGCTGTGCTAACATATAAGCCTTCGTAGATACGGCATATGAGTGCCCCACCCCCGGCAAGAATGGCTGTAGCTTCCCGTGCGCGATGACAATCTAGTCATTAATTAAGTACCCCCCCCCCCCCCCCCCCGGGCCAAAATGGTGATAGCTTCTCGCGCGTGACAATGTTCATAATCATGATAATTGTAAGTACAAATAGATACATTCAGTGTTGCTATATCCATGCGCCCAACTGTACGCCAACTTGGCGATTTCAGCCGATAAAATATTTACAATTATGAAAAATAAAAGTAAAATAATATAAAATCATAAAATATGGAAACAATATACAGAAGTATACAGAAATATAAACATTAATAACAATCATAAAGATCGAAATTAATGTGGGCGCGTTTTGTGTATGAGTCAATTTCGTCGGCTCGAGTATCAGGACTATTAATTGACTACAATCGATACAATCAGTGTTGCTATACCCATGGGCCCAACTGTACTAGCGTACTAACTTGGCGAATTCGGCTATAAAATACAATTATGAAAAATAAAATAAAATGATAAAATATGCAATCAATATACAGAAGTATAAATGGCAATAGTAAAGAATCATACTGATCTAAATCAAAAATGATAGCTGTACGTGCAGCCCATCTGCCTATGAATGTTTCAAGAACGCATGTAGACCACCATCGCTTTTTTCTGCGGTGTTGGGCGCATTTTGTGATATGTAGTCAATTCGGTAAGCCATACCGATTGTCTGGCTATTGTCTTCAACTTCAAGTGTTTATTTGCTTTATGGCTTCTAAACATTCCATCAACACTGTTGCCACACATCCTGATTTCTTGTACGTGTAATTTATTTGTAAAGCTGAATATTCCATTAGACTTCAAGGGGGTGAGGGTTGTAGGAAGTTTGTTATAAAATACCAGCACAAAAAGCTTCGCCTATAATACTGATAAATAAAAAACCAAACTTTGCCCACCCAACCCAAAAGAAATACCATGGCAGGTAGTAAGCTCTTACTACATGTACTACCTGCCATGGACTCGCCTTGAGGCTAATAAATATTCTACCTGAAGCCAACATCCTACAGTCCCACTTAAAGAATAATGGTGAATCCCTGATATATACCGGGGTCTGGTACCGAGGTTAATATAGGTCACACCCCCTGTGTTTAGAGTTATTGGACTACGCAAATTCTCAGCTTCAAGGTCGATGCCTGTTTTATGATGACCTCGAAACTAACAGCCAAAGTTCACCTTCGGCATACCTTAACGCACGCACAGCGACGTGTAATAGAGGAGATTACAATATTATTGGACTGCGCAAATTCTCAGCTTCAAGGTCGATGCCTGTTTTATGATGACCTCGAAACTAACAGCCAAAGTTCACCTTCGGCATACCTTAACGCACGCACAGCGACGTGTGATAGAGGAGATGACAATATTTTCCCGGCATTTCTTGATTAAAGTCCCAACGATACGAACTTATATACGGATTACAGCTTTGTCATAATCGCGTCTGTCTAATAAAGTTCTCTATCGATCAACCATAGCACACTTGACAGTGCAGTGATAGTGACCTTAGTCAAATGAACGAGTATGTTGGGACATTTCTTCCGGCGGCATGAGCTGATCATCGAATTCAATACTGGGGCCCAGTAATTATCCAATAAATAGGTCGTTTTGACTGTTAAATGTAAACTATGTTAAAACAGTTAGTATAGTAGGCCTATTATAGTCAGAGAGAGTATATTATAAGGAGGGGAAATTTGAATCGCAAAACAAGAGCCTCCCATATACGGGCTTGTATGCGTGGGTACGCGTGATGAGACTCGTAAATCAAGGACGACGCTATGATTGACAGCACGAAATCCCTTAATAAGGTAAATGAGATGCGCGATGCGACTTGCAAATCGAGGGCACCATCACACTAGAGGCTTCAATCTCGGCAATTGGAAACTGTTTACAGTGGCACCGGCCGGTCATCTTTTTTCAACGACTGACCGTTGTCTAAATGACCAGGAATCAGCGAGAATTGACCTTCATTAAGTTCATAATGACCTTTCAACACGTATTTACACTGCATTTCGCTAAGGTTAGGGCCGATTTTATATCGTAAATATTTCATTTTCAGTAAACATTTAGGTATGTCTGATGGAGCTGATAATTTATCGATTTATCTAGGATGTATTTAAGAGTGCATAGCACACACTGGACCCAGGTAAGTGAATATGGGCAATATCCTCAAATAGGTCTTACATACAGAATAAAGCACAGGGCAGCAATTGATTTGCCTTTGAATTACATTGTAAATATGATAGCTGCCGTGTGCTTTATTCCGTATGTAAGACCTATTTGAGGATATTGCCTGAATATGAACTACTAGAAATAGCCAAACTAGAAACGAAAATCGGCGACGTTCGAACATATGCTTTCATTTCATAGCTCTCATATACTGAGTCGTATCACGACGTACGAGAGCTCAATGAGTAGACCCAATGGTGGCTATACTATCGTTCATGCTTCACTATACTATAGCCACAACACCCTCTATAGACACACGACGTCGCGAAAATCACATTTTTAATTCAAGATTTTCACATCAAATATGATTTAAATCAATCAAAATGCACTCACATGTTGTTCCTAGAACTCTTAGTAATACATTGAGTTAATTAATTTTGATCAAGCATCCTCATTTTGGGGAAAAATTGAGGTGAAAAATCGGCAGTGCTGACACTCAATGTGAATTTCGCGACGTGAACAGTCAATAGGGAGTTATGTGACCCTAGGTAGCCAGCTACCTAGGACAGGTCACTATTGGGACTACTCAATGAGCTATGATGAACAGAGCTAATTAGTAATAATGATGTATGAATGATCGAGTCTCGAGATAATGGTGACCAGTCGACTCGGCCCATTGCCGATTGGGCCCGTTGCCGACTGGGCCCATTACCGATTGGGCCCACAATAGTGACCATCTCGGCCCATTACCGACTGGGCCCATAACCCTTTCAGTCCACTTGTGTCACATAGTGAAAAGCTTTGAAGTTTCAGTTGTTGTTTATTATAAATACTGATGCATTATCATTATATCAATATAACAGATCTGACATTTTTTAAGGAAACTTGGAAGTCTTTTTTTCACGTCATTGACGAAACGGTGTCGAATTCGGCACCCTATTCGTGATCGAGATCGAATAATTCTGAAAGTATATTGCTATATAATAATAAAGGCTAATGTATGTGTTGATGTTTAGTCAGTGTAACTATTTATGAATCTGTGCCTTTTTACTTCTCATCTCCTATGAATTCACTGCAGTATTATGTAATAAACTTTATAACATAATAATGATTTTAAAAGCGGATTAATTAAGCTTATATTATTAGGCCTACTTGTTTTTTGGATTTATTTGTTGTGTTGATTGATGTCGGTGCACCATGTCATGGATTGCCATTATGTCAATACACATGATACAATACTGCATTGTATGTTGGGCAATTCTGTTCAACAAAGCAAACAGATAAAAAGTTTCTTTTTCCTTTATTTATAGTAGATAGATAGCTTTATAGATACGAAATAGGCCTAGGTAGTTAGTTAACACTCCAAATCCTAAATCTAGTTAGTACTAGTAGTAAAGTACTAATACTACAAAGTAGTTGGAATTACAATTGAACGAACACATAAAGCAGCGTAGCGTATTGTGTACATTGCGTGAAGCCCGCACAATCCAAAATGTTGATCAATTATTTTGTTCACAGTTAGATGGGTTAACACTCGAAATCATAAACCGAGTAGGATGATGACGGACACTTTTCCGTAATTTTGATCGAAATGCAGATATTTCAAAATTTAAACATGAACATTGTTTGAAATTATTCATTTGGACCCGGACTCACCGATGACTTCACTGGTACCAATTGCAACAACATACAAATTTTGAAATCAAACCAATCCTAAATGTTTATTTTGTTCACCACTTTAGAGAAATCCTAAATCGATTAATGACGAACACTTTTTCATATTCAAAATTTGAACATAAAACATTGTTTGAAATGAATCATTTGGACTCACCGATGACTTTGATATCACTTGTAACCAATTGCAACAACAAATGTGTGGATAAATCTACGGTAATCCAAAATGTTGATCAATTTTGTTCACCACTTAGAGAAATCCTAAATCGATTAAATTAAAAATGACGGACACTTTTTCATATTTTTGATTAAAATGCAACTTTTTCAAAATTTGAACAAGAAACATAGTTTGAAATGAATCATTTGGACTCACCGATGATTTTGATATAATTTGTAACCAATTGCAACAAAAAATTGAGATAAATCCACAATATTTTGATGGGTTAACACTAGAATCCTAAATCGAGTGAGATCACGGACACTTTTCGGTAATTTTGATCAAAATGCACATTTCAAAAGTTTTACCAAGAATATTTGTTTGAAATGATTCATTTGGACTCACCGCTGACTTTGATATCACTTATAACCAATTGCAACAAAAGAAAGTTGAGATAAATCCACAATTTTGATGCGGTTAACACTAGAATCCTAAATCGAGTGAGATCACGGACACTTTTCGGTAATTTTGATCAAAATGTACATTTCAAAATTTTAACAAGAATAATTGTTTGAAATGATTCATTTGGACTCACCGCTGATTTTGATATCACTTATAACCAATTGCAACAAGAAATTTTGAGATAAATCCACAATTTTGATGGGTTAACACCAGAATCCTAAATCGAGTGAGATCACGGACACTTTTCGGTAATTTTGATCAATGCACATTTCAACATTTTAACAAGAATATTTGTTTGAAATGATTCATTTGGACTCACCGATGACTTTGATATCACTTATATTTATAACCAATTGCAAAAAAAAAAATTGAGATCTATCCAAAATATTGATACATTTTGTTTTATGATGGACTCTTTTTCATATTTTTGATGAAAATGTAAATTTATGAAAATTTGAACATAAAACATTGTTTGAAATGAATCATTTGGACTCACCGATGACTTTGATATCACTTGTAACCAATTGCAACAACAAATTTTGGGATAATCTACGGTAATCCAAAATTTTGTTCACCACTTAGAGAAATCCTAAATCGATTATTAAAAATGACGAGACACTTTTTCATATTTTTGATTAAAATGCAAATTTTTCAAAATTTGAACATGAACGTAGTTTGAAGTGAATCATTTGGACTCACCGATGACTTTGATATCACTTGTAACCAATTGCAACAAAAAATTGAGATAACTCCACAATATTTTGATGGGTTAACACTAGAATCCTAAATCCAGTGAGATCATGTACACCTTTCGGTAATTTTGATCAAAATATAACCAATTGCAACAACAAAAAGTTGAGATAAATCCACAATTTTGATGCGGTTAACACTAGAATCCTAAATCGAGTGAGATCACAGACACTTTTAGGAAATTTTGATCAAAATGCACATTTCAACATTTTAACAAGAATATTTGTTTTAAATGATTCCTTTGGATTCACCGATGACTTTATATCACTTATAACCAATTGCAACAAAAAAATTGAGATAAATCCTCAATATTTTGATGGGTTGTTAACACTAGAATCCTAAATCGATCGAGTGATCATGGACACTTTTCGGTAATTTTGATCAAAATGCACATTTCAAAATGTTAACAAGAATATTTGTTTGAAATGATTCATTTGGACTCACCGCTGACTTTGATATCCCTTATAACTAATTGCAACTTATAAATCGAGTGAGATCACAGACACTTTTCAGTAATTTTGATCAAAATGCACATTTCAAAATTTTAACAAGAATATTTATTTGAAATTATTCATTTGGACTCGCCGATGACTTTGATATCACTTATAACCAATTGCAACTATAAATCGAGTGAGATCACAGACACTTTTCGGTAATTTTGATCAAAATGCATATTTCAAAATTTTAACAAGAATATTTATTTGAAATTATTCATTTGGACTCGCCGATGACTTTGATATCACTTATAACGAATTGCAACAAAAAAATTGAGATAAATCCACAACTTTGATGGGTTAACACTAGAATAATAAATCGAGTGAGATCACAGACACTTTTCGGTAATTTTGATAAAAATGCACATTTCAAAATTTGTAACAAGAATATTTGTTTGAAATGATTCATTTAGACTCACCGATGACTTTGATATAACCAATTGCAAAAAGAAATTGAGATCAATCCAAAATATTGATACATTTTGTTTTATGATGGACACTTTTTCATATTTTTGATGAAAATGTACATTTTTCAAAATTTGAGCATGAACATTGTTTGGAATGAATCATTTGGACTTGCCGATGACTTTGATATCAATTGTAATCAACCAATTGCCAAAAAAAAAATGAGATCAATCCAAAATATTGATACATTTTGATATGATGGACACTTTTTCATATTTTTGATTATAAAATGCACATTTGAGCATGAACATTGTTTGAAATTTGGACTCGCCGATGACTTTGATATTGTAGAGATTTCAGAATAACAACTTCACCTCTTCACATGGGGGGGGGGGGGGGGGCGCAATTTCTTGCACATTGTTTATCTACTCAAAATCTGTCACTACACAAAATCTGTCACAGCCCGCAAAATGTGTCCCACTTTGTGTAGTGTCAGCCCCGCAAAATGTGTCCCACTTTGTGTAGTGTCAGCCCCGCAAACTTTGTCCCACTTTGTGTAGTGTCAGCCCGCAAACTTTGTCCCACTTTGTGTGCAGCCCACAAAATGTGTCACACTTGTCCCGCAAACTTTGTCCCACTTTGTGTGCAGCCCGCAAAATGTGTCACAGATTGTGTAGAGATAGTGTAGCTTATTGACTTTGGGTATAACAATGGTGGATGGGACCAAAACCTTATAAATAGGCAATAAATTGCCAGGGAGATTCATTCTGGTGGTAGCACTTGACCACTACACATCTATCATGGTAGCCTGTATAGCCTGTACATAATATTCTGTATGTAGCTTTTGACATGCCCACTTCGAGCTGGTGATTTAATAAGAATATGCAACTGTATTGAACGATGTCTTCTTTACTTTGTCTGAATCACAACAATTGGTGGCAGTCGTGGGATAATTTCATTGTCTAAATCTCGACAATATTTCAGAAACCTTTCCCAATTTTCAAGGTCTATACCTCAACAATTACTGAACCAATACTAGGCATGTTTGTAATTCCTTATTTCAATGCATTTTCATTGTGATTCCAATTAATTATGGTAATGAAATTCAATAATTTTGACATTTTTGAAAAATGTTGTCAACATTTGGAATGTTGTCTGCAGCCGCCTGCCGCATGGCTTGCGTTAAGCAAGGGCATTGGTTAAGCAAGGGAGTTGTTTGAATATCAAAGCAAGCGGATATTAAACAAACACAAAGTCATGAGGATAATGACAGGTCTTTGGGTAACTCTTGGTACTTGGTTGTGATTCCTCCAAAATACTCCAAAGAGTTTTGACTGGAGGTGGCGGAGGGTGGCGTGTTAATATGGGGGGAAAAGTTCATTGATGACGGCGGTTTTGAAAGAATGTGGGCTGGTTTTGACGACGGTCGTATGTTGTAGATTGTTCCATGTTAATACTGTCCTTGGGAAAAATGAATGGGCGTAAACGTCTGATTTGGTGTGGCGAACTCTATAACCTCCTTTCCCCAAAGCTCGTACCCAGAGATATGCCAGAAGTCCCGTACATGGTCAGGTTGTGGAATGCAGAAGCTTCGAAAGTTTAAGGGTGTATGGTATATTATCACTATATATTGAGTGCAACTCTGTATAATCGTTGGCTGGCCTTTAATTGCTTGCCTTTTTATTTGTAATATATTTATTTGTATATATAATTGGTGTCATTTGTATGTATTTAATTGTTTTTATTGTAAGATTGTATGCAATTCAGCCTTTGGCTGCTATCCACATTTATTTAATAAACCTTGAATTCATTATTAATTAATTATTTTTCTTATTTCAATTAATTTTCTTCAGAATTCAAGATAACAAAGATAACATTAACAATTGCCATTAGGCAAAAAAGAAAAAGAAGTTGACGTGTCCTTTCAGGGCCAGAGTCTGGGTGGCTTTATTGTTGCTTCTATTCACAAAAACATGACAAAACTTGATTAAAACAATGTTTAAATATAAAAATTATTTGAATAAAATATTAAATTGTTAAATTAAATTAAAAAACACCAATATAAAATATTGTTGACCATTGGAACACTTGCACACACAACTCCTATGACCAGATAGGTGTGAAGTAGGTGCTATTGTATTCATGCAGTCATGGTGAAATATACTGTCAAGTACCTATTCAATAAGAGCATGCCGTTAGGTACACTACTTAGAAATCAATAGCGTAACAATAGAGTCTTCCCCCGATTCCCACACTGTCACACTTAAATTTGATTAAGAATATAAGGCTAAATGATTTCAACTAATACATTTTGTACTATCAAACTAGCCATGTAATAATATGGTTAACAATATGGTTAAGTATTCAGTCTTTGGTATAATACTGTAGTCATGGTCCTGAAGCTGAGTTATGTACATTTTACCTTTTCTGGTCTCTGACCATCCTATTAAAATCCTATAAATTGGGGTTGGTGTTCAGCCTCCAAATGAACACCGGCCAGGCATGGAAATCTAGTGTGTAAATAGGTCATTCCTCAAAAGGTCAAGCAGGGGGCAATGTACTTTATGATTATGAGGGGTATTTTTGAGTAAATTCTGCCAAAAGTAGCACTCATAGTATATTTGCCATAGACCAGCTATTTTGTGAAAAAATAAGAGGCTAATCACCCTTAGTCCCATGTATTTTGAGCCCTGTATTCAAATATGTTAATAATCCATGAGTACATTAGATTTATAAAAAAGCTCTTTATATATTGCCCAGGAGACAAAATATAGAGTTTATAAGTACATGTATATACCGGGTAATACCCCTTTACATGTATGTCACAGAGGTAACCGAGACTCGCACCCAAAACCTCAATAGGTCAATACAGTCATCAAAAAAAGTAACTATACAGGTAATAAATGTACTTTTAACACTAAAAATATATATCCTACCTAGAAATATTAAATCATAAAGTTGTTGAGAAATTTATCTTCTTCAATATGAGATATTGCACGCTAAGATCGGTTGAATATTTAAGAAGCGACAATCCAAAATGTAAGGTAAAGTCACAATTTCAAATTCACATTTTACATTTCAACACGGGAGAGAGAATGACAGGTAGCGTGTGTGTGGCGTATTGATCCATCGGAACAATGCGGCCGACTGTCCAACCTGTGCATGTATCCCCCAATTGCACTACCGGCAATCAATAAGATACCCGTAGATTTGGTCCGCGTGTAGAAAATAAAAATGTGAAAATGAAAATCTGACTTTTCCTTACATTTTTGAGTGCCACTTCCTCAATAATCACGCGATCATAGCGTGCTATATCTGATATTAAAGAAGACAAATTTCTCAACAACTTTATAATTTAATATTTTTAGGTAGGATATATATTTTAAGAGTTAGAGCCCATTTATTACCTGTATAGTTACTTTTTTTGATGACTGTAGTATAACATCCACTGATGAGTTTTGTTTTTGAGACCTATCGACCAAGACCGATAAGAGTTGAGTTACACCTGTGACGTAGTCAAGCGTGATCTATAATTTTGTATACAGTTCATCCCACACTAAAAAAGAAACACTGTCAATGATTGGTTCGATTATTTCGAGGGTTTACCGTTTAGTGCAACAAATGGCTATCTGCATGTCGGTCATTTTGAGAAAAAGTGAATTACAGATTTGTACCCATCATTATCACCCTCACCTATTGGTTTTAACAAGTTATAAGAAATGCTATTCAAACCTTTTTGATTAGGTGAAGTTAATATTTTCTCATAATTACAATGTAGCATTTTGATACCAAAATCTCATTTTTGCCAAAAATGCAGATAGCCCTTTGTTGCACTTAACCCTCGATTTGATATATTTTTCCCTGGACAATAATTAATGACTTGCACAATATATTTTTTCTGAACATCTCCATTGAATAAAACATTTGAATCACCATTTTTTCGACGTTTATTCGAACAGTAAATTATATGATCAATTATTTTCTTGTGTCGGATGGCTGACAGCAAAATTGTTAACTTTATTTGTTGGCTCTTTTCACTTCATTCTTTTCGTCCAACGTCTAACTTTCATTTGATTCATCCAATTCCAACATGCTTATATAGGCTTTTAAAGATTTCCCCGAGCAACTCGCTTGAGCCTGGGCCCTTCAGGGTCCAAGCATGTGTCCGTATGGACCGACCGGTTAAACAAACAAAACCAACAAAAATAAACCAAAAATTATGCATGTTATTTTCATTTAAATATTTCATTCATTTAAGATTTTGATCTCATTTTCCTTCCAAATACTTGGTTTAACCTACAATCTGAACAGTTATGTTTCTCCTAAAGCATTCAAAGAATCAAATAAAAACTTGATTTCAGATGATTTATAGGTTACATACTTGCATTGTATCACATTGATAAATCTCTAGGTAAAGTCGCCAGTTTTCGGTCAGCGCCTATTTTCGGTCACTTCGCCCAAATCGTGTAATTGCATTTTTTTTAGTCGAAATGACGAGGTCATTTTCATTACACGATTTGGGCGAAAGTGAACAATCTGAACAGTTATGTTTCTCCTAAAGCATTCAAAGAATCAAATAAATACTTGATTTCAGATGATTTGTAGGTTACATACTTGCATTGTATCACATTGATAAATCTCTAGGGTAAAGTCGCCAGTTTTCGGTCAGCGCCTATTTTCGGTCACTTCGCCCAAATCGTGTAATTGCATTTTTTTAGTCGTCAGTTTATAAAACGACGAGGTCATTTTCATTACACGATTTGGGCGAAAGTGACTGAAAATAGGCACTGACTGAAAACTGGCGACTTTACCCTACATTGTACCTCACACAAACAGAGAAAATAATATGTTGTTCAGAACATATTTTCAGCTTTATAATTTTCATTAAATGTACAGAGCAATATTTCAATGAACATCCCAACATTTTGATTATATTTAACAGATGTACTATAATCCTATTATTAAAATAAGATAGTGAATGAACTTTTGAAGTGTCTCATTGTTTTTAATGTTATTTGATAAAATATGGAAATGAAACAAAACAAATTAAAAAATGATAACCCATTTACTAAAATGTTTTGTTTTCATTTTTTTATTTGTGTTTGTCATAAATCAACACAGGATCTTATCATCTTGATCTTGATCTTGTCTTGTCTGGATCCTGAAAAAACAAAACAATCAAAATCAGTATGGTAGATTTGAGGTGTGTGAATGTCCCATGCATATCAATTACATACTGAATAAATTGGTGTATTGCAATAATATATTCCACAATTTTTGCAAACCGTGTGAGAAAAACCTGGGCATTCAATAACCAAATTTCCAACAGTCCAATCTCAACCGACAAAATCACAATATAAACGGTGCCAATCTCAACCGACAAAATCACAAAAACAGTGCCAATCTCAACCGACAGTGGCAAATCTTAACTGACATGACTCTAATTTTGAGGGCAATTGCCCTCGCCCCCACCCTCCTGGTTACGATGTATTCAAATTCTCCGAGATGGTCCGAACACTGATGCTTATGAACGTAAAAAAAACCCGCTTTAGTTGACTGAAGGTCCATATTTCTGTAAAAAGGTCCACTTTGGCCAACCACCCAACCCCCCACCAATTCTCTCCCCTGGTAATAAAAAAGATCCAACTTATAGAACAAAATTTGCCCATGGCAAAAATCCTAGTTATGTGCCTGGATTTATGACGTAGCATTCCGCAGTTGTGCCGGGTGGAAAGTAAAGCTGCGAACATACTCCACCTACATTCCAATGCTTGCGCTTGCTTGCGCTCTCATGCGCAACACAGCTTACGAAAAGGTCGAAGCAACGCTTGATCAGCAAAGCGTTTTCCAATTAATCAACGCTTTTTTGAGAGAGCGGTGAACGCTCTACATCCAACGCTCATGTTCAAACCGGCCAGGTCAACTTGATAGCGTTGCACTGAGCGTAAAAAGTATGATAACAGCGCTGGCCCAACACTACACGCGCTGGCCCGACGCTGGCCCGGCGCTGGCCCGACGTTGTGTAGCGTGGTGTGGTAGAGCGTTGGTACATTTGTGACGAGCGTAGCAGCCGCAGCGTACAGTGGCAACGCTACCGCACAGCGTTTGGAGCGTAGGTGGAGTATGTTCGCAGCTTTAGTCTTTTCGAAGATGTGTCACAGTACGCAAGAGTTTTGAAGAGTTTTGGTTGTTTCGAAACACTATTTTTTCAAGTTTATAGATCAATTTTGCTATTGGTTTTCTATAGGAGTCAAAAGTGTGGTTTAGTTAGTACCATAAAGTGTATTTTACATTGGAAATATAGTGTTTGCAAAATGAAAAAATAACACCTAGCATTTTGGTGCAGAAATCCTATTTATTATTTTAGATACGACCTGATCAGCGTTTCATATTACAATAGCACTGTTTCATGCAAGAAAATAAGTTTGGTCCACAAATAAACCTGATTTTATTCATTTCATATGGATTTTAGGGACTGGATTGTTTCTAGTGTTTGTTTGTTTTGCAAATTGTTCACCATGTAAAAATTTGCAAAGCTGCCGAATTCTGAGGTTTTTTCGTAATTCGAACGCGAACTTTCGCAGCAAATTTGATGATCATTTGCAACTTTTAATTTAGGGGAAATGCGGAATATGGTTAGGATTAATAGTATCCGATGATTTCTGAAATTTGGTGTAGCCTACTTGCGTTAGTGGGCCAAGTCGGTCAATGGGCCGAGTCGGTCAATGGGCCCAGTCGGTAATGGGCCCAGTCGGTATGGGCCGGGTTGGTAAATGGGCCGAGTTGACTCGCATTCGAGATAATAATAATAATAATAATAAAGAAGCACGAAAGTATCACATACATGAATTACCGTTACCTTAAAATAAACTTACGTTTCCTGACTTAACAGTGTTAGCTTTCCTGCGTCTTGTTTGTTAACATTTAGTGCCATTTTGGCAGGATAAATGGGGGTAAATCACAGGCCGATTTCTGAGTTCTGCATACACAAATCACCTAAATACATGTAATACGTCAATACATGACGTCATACGACGGGCTGGATTTAAGTCACATGATCAAAAGGGCGCACCACCAAATAACTTCCCCATTGAAATACGTATAAAAATGCCATATTTCAAGATACTTTTTCTACCCTCCGATTACATTTATGGCATACTTGTCACCTATGACACCAGGGGTTATCAACTTAAATTTTTCGCTACGGACCAGCACACAGCGCTCTTACTTTTTCACGTTTTCTGGCATGCCATTTTTAGGTGCAACGGATAGAGGTCCAATTCGTTCATTTAAAGGGGCATTGAGAGATTTCACAAAAAAATGATATTCAATATGTTCACATTGTTTAGATAGATGATACACATAGAAACCCTCTCATGTAAGATTTCTTCAAAAAAATCACAGAAATGAAAAATAGACATTTTGTCAGCATTTCCGAAGATATATTGGAGTTTTTCCACTTTTTTGTTTGTATTTTCGTAAAAGTCACCACCAATTGAATCAGGGACGTCATGACTGAGCATCACGTAACAAGCCATGGGTGGTCTTTTTTTCTTTTTTTTGTATATAAAGCGCAAATGTGAACAATAGCCCAACAGACATTAACAAGGTTAATGACCAGAGTGATTAAAAATCAAACTGGTAACTCTCGAATGAGAGCTCTGAAAGGCCAATCAATTGGTTCACTGCAACTCAGAAAATATGCATACTACTAATAATAATAATAATAATAATGCATTTATAATGCGCCATCTATCTAGACAACCTATTCCGAGGCGCAAACATCAAAACAAATAAAAACAAACAGTTAAAATATAAAAACAATTACATAAAGTCAATCAGTCAAATCATAAGCAATCTTAAACAGATGAGTTTTTAAAGTCTTTTTGAAACCATCAAGTGAATCACAGAATCGAAGATCTGAAGGAAGTGAGTTCCACAGTTTAGGTGCACAAGCATAGAAAGCTCGGTCGCCATATGAAGAATGTGTCCGAGGAACTGAGAGAAACTGTTTATCTGACGATCTGAGGCGACGTGATGGAATGTGTGGATTGAGAAGATCGCTGATATAAGAAGGTGCCATGTCATGTAGGGCTTTCCAGGTTTGAAATGGATGCGATACCGAATAGGTAACCAATGGAGACGCTGTAAAACAGGTGAAATGTGATCAAATTTTCTAGTCCTTGTGAGCATTCGTGCAGCAGCATTCTGAGCTCGTTGAAGTTTATTGAGATTTCGTTCAGTGATCCCATATGATAAAGCATTGCCATTGTCAAGACGTGATGTGACTAAGGCGTGAACAAGTGTAGCAGCAGTATCATCATCAAGCACTTGGCGAATTTCATTTATGTTCCTTATTTGGAAATATGTTGATTTGCACACATTTTTGATGTGGTTGTCCATTTACAGCGTGTTATCAAATATAATTCCTAGATTTCGACTAGTAGAAGCCTTAATGTTGGAGGAAGCGATTTGAAGAAAATCAGTGCTAGGTTTTGATTGATGGTATTTTGAAGTAATAATGAGAAGCTCAGCTCATAAAACAAGACACACAAATGGGCAGAGGTTAAAAATGCCAATGAAAGTGACAAAATAATAAGATAAAAGCCCAAACATAGAGAACAACATCAAAATATAAAATATAGAAAAATAATAATATCTGGAGGTCTGATGGGCATCAAGAGAACCTACACAACAAACTTGGGAACTAAATCTACCAGGAGCTGCCTGTTGTCACCTGTTGGGGCATGACCGTATCACCAGCCCAGCTGGCTACATGTTTTACAGGACCACCATCTCCCCAACCAAGCATTGACCTACACTTAAGGTCTTCAAGGTTATTTTGAATAAACATGTGAAAACCCCAACTTCTGAAGAAAAAAATGAGCGCTCCCTCTATGAAGGATCTCTTAGTGCCTCTTTAAATACAAAATCACCATTCCCGGATAATTAAATTGCTCGAAAACCAACATAATAAAAATTCCTTTAAAAAGGAAAGGGGCGGTCATATAAAAAATAGATAGCAGAGTGTGATATAGGTAACACATAGAGTGGTTATGTCATAAGTTTTATTTATCAATATAACCTGTTAATAATAAGTGGGGTATAAAAAGTCAGGACGATGTTAACGAGTAAGAACATTAAAGGGTTTTTAAAATTCAAGTATGTTACAACTTAAAGCTGGCCTGAGTGAACCACGTTGTCAGACTTTACCATACAAGAACTGGTTACACACCTGTCACTTGGGGACTGATACAGAGTTAACATGGAGATTGTAACCTTGTCAAATCCCCCGCCCCCCCCCCCCCCCCCCCCCCCCCCCCCCCCCCCCCCCCCCCCCCCCATATTGACGTCGTGTCGGAAAGTGAATTGTTAGTTTCCCGTTACCCGACCGACTCACATTTTGGTCCCCGCGTGAATATTTCATTATTTGGTAAATATTTCATTATTTGTTTGTTTAGAAAAAATAAGCCAAGTTTGACTACAATTATATCGTATTTCATCAATAAATAAGTACAAATACGATGTATGTAAATCGAATAGGCCTACTCGACATACCAACCCGTCCATATGACAATTTTGTTCTTCATTTTTAGCGATTTCGAGGCACTCTTTCGAAGCCATAATCGTATCATTATGATTTGAACTTCTGAGTTTGTTAAGATGGGTGGTGGGTATGTGTACGTGTGTTATGAAAAATCTTCTGAAAAGCATTAAGAGGAAGACATTTTTAAAATAAACATGCAAAATGGCCTGGAATTTATTTATTTATTGTAGTAAGGACATATTTATGCCCCTGTTCACAATTATACACTCTTGGTTCTATACGCTACACGTATTTGGGCACATTATTATAAAAATAATGAATGTTTTAAAAATAATGAATAATGAATAATGAAATAGTCGCCTACTCACTGACCCAAAAAAATGTAACGGGAAACTAACAATTCACTTTCATTAGCCCAATGGTCAAAAGTACACAGATGAATTTTTTGCGCGCTACAAGCTTGTTTAGAGCCAAAATTATAGGTCAATACATGCGTATGTCTTGTTTTGAGAGAAATTAGACAAATCAATGCACGCGCGCTGATGTGGATGTGTGAATAATGGCACGACCCCGAAGGGGAAGTGATATTGTGAGCATATCAACATTTGCGCAAGTGCATTGATTTTTCTAATTTTTCGAGAAACAAAACATGTATTGACCTAATTCATACACGACACTTACAAATCAAAATTAACAATTTGAGCAGATTTTTTGATCTATGTAAAGACGAATAAAAACATGTTAACACGTTTGCTAACACCCGCAGTGAAAATCGGCGAACCCACGATTCCTGAACAACAAATCAAAACAAAGCGCGTGGTGTGTGCAGTGAACGGCGCACACACGCGGAGTGCATTAGACACTTTCAATGCACTCCGCGTATTTTAGTTTCTTGCTCTCTGATTGGTTCGACACCACTAAGAGTGTATGAATGTACCTCAATCGTGCCAAAAATAGGTGTAGGTGTAAAGTTAAAAAAATAATCGCGCCCTACGCACGCATTTCTTGACTCACAAACATCGTGTTGGTTCACTTTTCATTTCTCGCCCCCCCCCCCCCCCCCCCTACGCGCGCATTTCTTGACTCACAAAAATCGTGTTGGTTCACTTTTCATTTCTCGCAACTTGATGTACATACAATTATATAGTATATGGTTAACTCTCATGAAAACAGTGCAAAATGAACTTTTTGATGTCTTTACATGTCCTTAATTATTGTGCAATATCTCTTGAACAATCTAGGTTTACCTGGAGGCATAACAGTATTCTGTCTCATTTGGCACATGAGCTCCAGAAATCAAATAATAATAATTGTGCAATATATGTTGACCTCCCTGGCCACACAATCACAGGTGGTACAATCCCCCCAAATATTGTACCTACTGCTCAACGTCCCGATCTTGTGCTTATTAATGAAAATGACAAATCTGTTCATATATTCGAGCTTACTGTTCCATTTGAAACCAATATCGCAAAGGCTCACAAACGTAAAATTGAGCGGTATCAAACACTCCAAACTGATATATCAAATAACGGTTTTAAATGCAACCTCAACTGCGTCGAGATCGGTTCGAGGGGTCTTGTCACTGATGAGAATCTGAAGAGACTGCGTACTGCGTTTAGGTTTGTCGGGTCAAAACTGTCCAATCCTGTCATTAAAGAGATTAGTAAAATCTCATTGCTGTGCAGTTACACGATCTGGAATGCTCGAAACGAACCCCAATGGGACACAGCCCCATGTCTAAAAGTATGACCCAAGAACCTTCACGCAGTGCGCAATGGCTTCGGGTCTCCGCCATATACCTGATTCAAATCTTATATTATTTATAATGATGATGTTTGTATTGTCTTGTCCTGTCCTGTCTTTCCCTGCCTGTATGTTGGTCGGTCATTGCTGGTCATTGACGGGCCAACATCGTGTCCTGGGATTTATGTACGTTCTTTTTATCAATTTTACTGTATTTTTTAATGATTGAATAAAGAATGATGAAACACCTTTCTGTGTTATGCAATGTTTTCTTGCTTGAAAAACATCTTTTCTAGATAGATATTGATGTTTTCTACTTGGATATATATACTTTGATATACTTCTGATCGTGTTTTCACTCAAAAAATTGCCCTCATATACCCCAAATTAGCGAAATGTCCATGTCCGCAGCATAAAAGTATATTTTGCCTTTATTAATTACAATACAAATAGGGCAACAGTTTCTACAAGATATGTCTTAATTTGTAGGGAACATATAGCGATATTCCATGGTTAGAAAAAAAAGCACATCTTTTACGATGTTTACCTGTTTCAATTTCATATATGTTGTCCGAGATGTTGATGTTTATTACGTTACCTGCGACATATTGAGGATCAAAATTGTTCAAAATTAACATTTAAACATTTAAATGTACATATTCTGAATCTAAAAGAACATGGGTGTTGGAAAATAATATTTTCAAAAATCTATAGCAGCATGTCTGACCTTGAGAAGAAATCAAAATGCTGCAAAGCATGCGACCTTGTTAAGGATGTTTATTACGTTGTTCAGATTTCTCCCGATCTATGTATTAAAAAACACTTTTTGGTTAAAAACCAATTTGATACATATACATAGACTATGTGCTTACATGGAACACTCGCTAGCTCTTTCCAGATCGTCTACATGGTACTTTGAGTACGAAAAACGTTTACTACGTTATCGTTTATTACGTTATCGAATCAATCGAAAGAGAGACAGCTGCTCTCTACGACTGTATTAAACAAAGATACGTGGCAGGCCCTTTTCGCAGGCATGCATGGAGGATACTCGTTGAAAGTCCAATGCAAAAAAACCCACGACGAATGGTAAGAATTCCCCATTATATATACATTAAGCTGAATGACAGTTGAAGTCATTATAGATCTCTTAAGCACATTGAAAATGGACCTATGATATCAGAATGGGGTTAATAATGTGAAGAAATGCAGTAGGTATCGTTAACATCTTCATTGATTGCTTTGTATATACGTTATAAGCCAGCATTAGGCACTGTTGCAGTTGCCAATAACGTAATAAACGGGATAACGTAACCAACCTCATTGTCTATTCTCATGTCAATGTTGGCGTTAATTCCGTAGCTTTCGTGATTGATGTACTTGAGTTTCATACATTGTATCCAATGTTATAATTTCAATATGTGGACTATTCTATCTCAGGACTGAAACCACCTTATAAAGGATAACGTAATAAACTTTTCATCATTTGATAAAGATAATTGCACCTTGTTCACAGTGATTCAACATTTATTATGTGTTTATGAATGTCAACTTAGTGTACATACATATTGTATCACATACTGACACAATCTCATTTGTTTGCATTCTTCAATGGTGTATAGTTATATGGCTATTGGATAACATAATAAACCAATACGTATAATTGGGTGAATAAATATGGTATACCTAGCTGAAACAGCTACAATATCTTTCGTAAATTTTGTTTTGTTTTTGTTATCATTATTATACAGGAATATGGGCGACACAGTGCAAACAACTAATGGTAATACCGGCAGAACCAAATGCAATAGTGGAGACAAAAAGGTCATCAGATTGCAGTCTTATTACAAATCTACTACCATCATTTAAAATAAAATAAATCAATATCTTACTAATTTAAAGAGATTACAAGGCAATTCAATATTTAGTGCTATTATAAGTTACATGAAGGTAATAATGCCATGGTTTAATAAACATACATGCACAGTGCTATGTTACATCTGTCGATTTAGTGACCATGTTTATTACGTTATTCACCCTATTTACCCTACATCAAAAGAGCGAGTCAACAATATATAGAACAATCTTTCGGTTGATTTCGGCAACTTAAATTTCTCAAATACCATTTACTAGGTACCGTTGAATACACTGAGGGGCTTTATATATACATAGAAAATTATATTTCATTTGATAGTACTTTATAGTTCTGTATATTATCATTGTGGATGTTTAGAATTTGAGGTATAAAATATATGCTTGTGTCATTTAACACAAGTTAAGTGAGATTATATGTGGTAAGCATAATATGTGGTAATGTTTGTTTCTTATTTCGTTGGTAAAAGAAGATTGAAGATAAAATAAATGTGGTGTGATGTAAAAATAAGCGTTTGAAAATGATGTACTAAACAACCGTGACTTTGTTTATTACGTTATTCATCCTCGAGTTGGAATTGCATTCTGGTGTAATTTACAATTGTTTACTGCTTTTTACTGCTTTATATTGTCAAATGGGCTTCAATGTATGTCGACAAGATGTCTTTGCATACAAAATAAACTGCCTTGCTCGATGTTGAATATATGTGTTGGGGTGTGTTTGTATATGTTTATTACGTTACCAAACCCAATAAAGTCAGAGTTCCAATGCCAGCGTTATTAGTGCAGCATAATATCATTGTTTCGGGGCTAACTTTGGAAAACACATTATGACGATTGGAAAAAGATACAATTAAAGATATATTTTATACTTTGCACAAAAATATTCATTTTGGAAAACCGTGCATTTTTTAGATTTAAAGATGAAGTTCATGAAGTAATGTGAAGACCTAAAATGATCCTGCCTTTAAACTTTCCTACAACAATAAAAAGCGTTTCATTTCATAAAGTATTTTGACAGTCAATGAAGATGTGTTTATTGATGGATGCTAGTCCATGAATTGACTGCAGGCTGTGTAAACAACTGTTATTTGATCAGATATGCAGTGTTGCTATAACCGCATCCCAAATGTCACTTAAAAGTCTCGGCCCGCGCCAAAAAGTTGCCCAATTCCAAGAATATCTGTTAAATACTAGTTGAACCGGTTTTAATTGAAATAGGTCAGGACACACTCGTTGGTAATATGTAAACGCTAAAGGAAGGATCTGTTTTTATGTATTGTGACATACGTGAGACGTAAGGGATTTATTGTCGCATGTAAACCGTAGGTAAGATGTCGTTTTCCCAAAAGGGCAATATCTACTTACCTAATTTTCAAGATTAGACTTGGCAGTCTTCAAAGCTGCCAATTGGCAGCTTTTGACAACTATTGTTATTTTGTCCTGCCAAAATTCGTTCTTAAATACAATGATTCGGCAATACTTTGATTTTTCCTGGTCAAATGATAACAATCGTTTTAAAAGCTGCCAGTTGGTAGCTTTTGTGACAAAAGCTGCAGATTGGCAACAATAAAATGCATTACTCAGCGGTTTTCCTTAGCTAACCAAAATTGAAATAGTGCCAAATAATACAATCCCAAAGTACTTAGGTAAATATTGAGTATAGTTTGAAGTCCTTTGATAGTATACCGTAGATACTCGACATCAAGTCACCTTTTTATCTCTGCTATACAGAGCGCCATCTCGCGATTAAAATGGCTTTTAAAAAGTTATTCTTAAAGGCCCGGGCTTAAAGGCCTTTCCGAACCTCAAATGTTTGCCCCGGGCAAAAGTCACATGACTCGCTACATACCCGAGTCTCCGCGTATACATCAATATAAACCCCGATGCAATGTTGATAGCTCGCGTACCGAAAGATTGGCTACAAACAGCAAAATGTACGAACAAAATTCATGTCTAGAAATGTTTCGAAAAGTCATTCTAATCATTTGAATGAAACCACAGTTATAATCTGAAACAACATTAAATCATTTTTGGGCGAGAACCCTATGTTAAATACATACAAAAATAGAAATATAAAGCATTTTAACTTCCTATTTATAGGATAGTGTTCAACTCTCATTTGAATTTATGTCTGTCCTATTATTGGCATTCAGTGCTCCAATTTTCTACCGCAATCGGTAGAGCTTCAGATTTATAATCTGAAAACCGTAGGTTCGAATCCCACAGAGAATGTTTTGTTTGGCATTGGTGGTAATGCGCTGAAATGGTTTTCATCCTACCTGGACGTAAGACAGCAAGTTGTTAACATCGGTGGTGAAAGATCAGATCCTATTAGTATGAAATGGGGAATACCACAGGGCTCGGTTGCTGGTCCCGTTTTGTTTATTTTATATACTACTCCTGTAGAAGACATTATCAGAGCTCACGGACTTTCATGTGTCATTTATGCAGATGATACGCAGTTATTTATCACCATGCGTGCTGATCAAAGAGCAGCAGCAGCTGAAAGAATTGAAAAATGTGTTCATGATATCAAGACATGGATGGTGACCAATTACCTCATGTTAAATGATAGCAAAACAGAGGTACTCCACATCTCTTCAAAATTCTCCATCGTTTCCAACATTTCTACATTAACTGCAGGTGATTCTCAAGTGACTCCAGCTTGTAAGGTTAACAACCTCGGTGCAATTTTTTACTCTCATTTACTTATGTCCCCTCATGTCAATAACATATGCCGCGGTGCTTCCTTCGCTTTGAGAAAGATCGGTAAACTTCGTCGTTACCTGGATAAATCAACCACAGAACAGTTAATCCATGCTTTTGTTTCCTCCAGACTGGACAATAATAACATTCTTCTCACTGGTTTGTCTTCAAAGGACATTTCAAAACTTCAAAGAATTCAAAATTCCGCTGCCAGACTCGTTACTTTCACCAAAAGGCGAGAACACATTACAGTTCTCCGAGACCTCCATTGGTTGCCAGTTCTTGACAGGATCATTTTCAAAATTCTTCTCCTCGCATATAAAGTTCGTCATGACATGGCACCAATGTATTTGTGTGAACTTCTCCATCAATATGTTCCAACCAGGACACTATACGTTCTTCAAGTCAAGATCTGCTGCAAACTCCATCATGTCGGACAAAAACTTACGGCGAAATAGCATTTTCCATCATCGCTCCGAAACTCTGGAATGATCTGCCATATGAAATTCGTCATGCGCCATCCATCCATCAATTCAAGAACTCTCTCAAAACTCATATGTTCCATTTGTGTGAATTGTAGTTTATGTATAATTGCTTTATGATGTAGTTTTATTATGCTCTGTTTCAGCGCATTGGGATGTTTTTCAAATATTGTTGCGCTTAATAAGTACTGCTTATTATTATTATTATTATTATTACGTGACTGATTCTAGTAGCCGCATGATCCGATAAAGCCGCCCAAATTATACAAAATGGTCTCACATACGAAGAAGAACCAGTTGGAATGAGGGGCGGAGAGGGGAGATTTTTAACATTATACCAAACTCAACTAAATTTGTAAAGACAAACTTCCCCTCCCCCTAATTGATAATGAGAACCATAAGTAAGCCAACTTCATTGCTGCTTATACATGGTGTCCCACCCAAAGTTTCGATACGTATGTGCGTAACCAGGTAGGTGTGAAGTTACGGTTGGGCGAGGTTTGAAAATGTTCCCTCAATAAATAATCCCTGACTATTGAAACAAATAGAGCGTAACGAGCGAAGTGTTTTCCAAACCCCTTGGTGGGGTCAAATGACAGAGCCAGTGGCGCAACTAGGTTTTTTATATTTGCGAAAATATTCCACTTAACATTTATTGAGGTATGATTGAGATATATTTCTGCTTTAAACAAGCTTAAAAATTATTCCATTTTGGGGAACATGCGCGCGTAGCGCGCGAAACATTTCCCGTCTGTGTAATTTTTACAATCCTTATTCCATGATTTCACTTGTCAAATGAACCGACAGTGCCAATCTCAACCGACAGACCGTCGATATTGGGGGAGCTCTGGTTACTCCACGCTGTACTTGTACCCTTTCCCCTCCCCTTCCTCGCGCCCTCCTTTCATTTCGCAATACATGTGTATGACAATGGTTTGGACAATATCAATAAAGTTCATGCCGAGAAAAAAATGGTACTACCTCTGTATATATTACGCATTATTAACGCACGGAGACGGCGTCTTGTGAATATATTTTCTTTTTTATCACAATTATAATTTAATTTAACCGATGATTCTGATTTTCCAAATAATTGTTCAATGTTCGTCCCTTTGTACCCTTTCCCCTCCCCTTCCTCGCGCCTTCCTTTCATTCCGCAATACATGTGGGCGATTCCACGGTAACACGCGTTACATTTTAGGGCGCCATTCTTTATTCTCCCCTCTATAACTGTAAAAGTAGTCTGAATGAAGTTTACATCTTTTGTATTGTAATACCCAAGACTTAAGGCTAAATCCTCATGCTAACACCAATATGAAATATCAGCTCATGTTAATGTAAGACCGCTCTGAATATCGGTAACACGCGTTACGAAAAAAGACGCACTAAAAAAAATCCCAACTTTGTTTTGCTTGTGTATTTAAACTAACCTACCTGCAATCAATTGGTCACTACTGTGAGCAAGTACCTACCCAAGGTTTATAATACTAGAATAATAACAAGAATTTAAGTTCTCACTTTTTTGTAAATTGCAAAATAGTCGGTAACACGTGTTACGGTAACACGCGTTACATTTTGTCCATCCATAATTTACTAGCTTTATATTATTTATTTAATTTCTAAATTAAAATTAAGTTTGACTTTGACAATGGAACTAACATATAAACCATATAAATAGTGATAACTAACTCTAAAAAAATTAAGGTTTTAGCACGTTTTACTGAATATGAGTTCGGTAACACGCGTTACGACATTTTGATGGCTTATAGTGGAGTGGTGGTTATGAATTTATCAAATTGTTTACTATTTTTAAATAGGGCCTAACTAGTAGGATTAAAATTATAAGTGGCATCAATTAAAATCAAATCAATTAGGAAATATTTTCAAAAAAGTGTTGTTTCGGTAACACGTGTTACCGTTTTGGAAGTAAGAAAAGTTTAAAAAAATCATAGTTAACAACGGTCAATGGTTGCAATATTTTTTCCCTGAACGTTTGCATAGGCTTTGCACAACATGAATGTAAAATTAAATCTTTTGGAGCATTTTTTAGTTTTTTTGCTCCGTCACATTTTCATGGAATCGCCCATATGTGTATTTTGGAACGGTTGGGACAATATCAATAAAGTTCATACCGAAAAAAATCTTACTACCTCGTATAGATCACTCTGGGACACCCTGTATACAGGGGCGTCAATTCCCTTTTGAAATGTGGGGGGATGACATCGGCGTGGGGTCCAGGGCCCGCTTAGGGGCCCGGGGGTGCCCCTAGGAGCTATCGTTTTCTGGCGTTTCCAAGGCTCTGGGAGGGCTCTCATGGGGAATATTTCTTTGTTTAAAGTCACACATTTTCTTCTCGTACAGTTATCTTTATTTTTATCATATTGTAGAGAAAGTTGTTTGATACAAAGGCCTAAAACACTTTGAAAATACAGAACCTCTCACATTCAAATTCTAACTTAAACAAACATCCAAAACAAGAACATGGTTGTATGCTCAAATCCAAATGATTTTATTTCAAACATTAGTTTTTGTCATTGTCTTCTTTTCTCTGTATTCCTTACTATGGAAGAAAAAAAACTATGTGAAGCGCGCAATTCTTTTATTTTTTTCACTAAAATGGTCCAGAAAAACGTTCGTGAAGCCATCTTGTTAAGCTTGAAAATTGAAATATTAAAACTAATCCTCGCAAAGCGCGCAAAAATTGGCATTTTTAATACTTAAGGACGGTCCAGTATGACGTTTTTATCGCCATACTAGAATTATTTTAAGGGGGGGGGGGGGGGGTCGTCTCCTACATAAACATTATAGGGGACGTAACCCCTCCCATATGCACCGCCTTCATGCTCCTTACACTTCCTTCTCCTCCTCCTCCTTTTTCCCTTCTTCCTCCTTTTATTTTTATTTTTACTCTTTTGTCATTGACTCATTGACTGTCAATAAGTGGGGGCGGTTGCTGGGCTACCCCCGGGCTACCCCCGGGTTACCCCCTTTAAAACGTCACTGGCCAGGGTTTTGTTTTCTTATGGTTTTCATATGGAGGCTAGCAAGAAATCATAAATGTTGACTGATGCAGTCTTAAA
This sequence comes from Ophiura sarsii, assembly GCA_035610835.1. Lineage (NCBI taxonomy): Eukaryota > Metazoa > Echinodermata > Ophiuroidea > Amphilepidida > Ophiuridae > Ophiura > Ophiura sarsii. The sequence goes on along the minus strand of CM069441.1, from coordinate 142,889,681 downwards.
AATGTTTGCGAACGCGCAAACATTCATAGTTTACACAAGTTTTGCTAGCCATGATTAGGGTACATTTTGGCTTTATACGACCTTCTAAAAATGGAAATTAATGGTTTGAGTACATCCGGGGTGGGAGGGAGAGGGGGGCATTTGATATATATAGCTCAAATCCAAATTATTTTACTTCAAATATTAGTTTTTGTCATTGTCTTCAAACTCAACTAAATTTAGAAATACAAACTCCTCCTAATTGATAATGATAACCATAAATAATTCAACAATAAATTACCCAACAATTCACAAATATTAAATTAAAACACCAATCATGACCATTTCTCTTTTTAAATGTCCTATTGGTATCATATGTCATACGTTGGGGAGGATTAGTACCATAGAACAATATACTGTAATGTGCCTTTCATTCATATAGTATAACAGAGGATCATTGATTTTCAATGTCAAAACATTATTGTCTAAGCTGATGAAACGCTTACCAGATTTCGTTCTCATTTGTGTTGGAATCCAATACCCAAACTGGTGCTTTGGATATTCATTCGCCTTGTAACCGCGAAACCCGCGAACCGCACAAATTAATTAAGATACAAAATGATTCCACGCCGGTCTATTTCAACGAAGCTACAAACATGACAAACAGATAATATGTTGGTACATGCACATGACCACGGTACAATCATGTAGGCCTAAACATGGGAAATCAGAATATCGATTCAATGACGAAACGATTGACTCTTGGCACAATTGGCTTTTCCCAGATTATTTGTGTAACAATGGGGCTAGGGTCTCAATAATTCAATTTACGCAACGCTGACCGTGAACATGTAAAAGTAGAACTGCATTCAAATGATTGAATTTAGACAATCATTCCAAATCAAATTTAAAAGTATCTTGTCCGTGAATTACAAACATTATGGAGAACGATAAACAAACCCAACGTAAAATTACTAAATTTAATATGATACCAGGGAGGTGTTATAACACCTCCCTGATGATACTAACGAATGAAGACAAAATAGCATTCTCGTGGGATTCAAACCCCCGGACTATCGATCACCAACCCAATGCTCTACCGATTGAGCCAACGGCGCACTGTTCTGTTGTTACAACATAAATAGATTCAAATATCGTTTGTGAACATTATTGCTATCCCATTAATTGCATTAAGGTGCGATATTACATTTAGCTGCATTAGAAACCTAATAGCCACCAATAGCCTCAGCTATTGCGGATACTAGCTAATGGTACTTGTAGCTGATATTGGATGATATTAGGTAATAAAGGGAGATATTAGATATTAGCTATAGGTAATAAGATATTAGCTACTACAATTCACCCGTTAATGCCGTAGCTATTATCAGCTATAGCTAGCTAATATGGTATATTAGTATATAGTACTCAAATACAGCTAATATCAGCTATTATATATTAGCTATAGCTATAAGATATTAGCTATTACAATGTGCTTATTGTATTAGCTAATATCAGCTACAAACCTACCTATAGCTGATATTAGCTATTACAACATTCTATTATAACAATCATATAAGCTATTGCTATCTAATATAAGCTGATATCGGCTAACTAGAGCGCTAGCTAATATAAGCTACTACCCGCTAATGCGATATGATAGTTCGATTTCTTTTTTATTGTAAACATAGATATACCAGCTATTAGCTATTACAACAATCTAATATACGCTATTGGAAGCTAATATAAGCTATTGGTAGCTAATATCAGCTATTGATAGCTAATATCGGGTTATGCGCTAATGTAGTTAGATTTTTATTTTATTATAAACCTAGCTATAGCTGATATAAGCTATTACAACAATCTATTATAAGCTACGGGTAGCTAATATAAGCTATCGATACCTAATATTGGCTAATAGGATAATGGTATATAGATTTTTTACTTTATTTTAAATCTAGCTATAGCTGATATTAGCTATTACAACCTTCTATTATAACAATCATATAAGCTATTGCTATCTAACATAAGCTGATATCGGCTTAATAGAGCGCTAGCTATAGCTAATATCCGCTAATGCGATATGGTAGTTCGATTTCTTATTTATTCTAGACATAGATATACCAGCTATTAGCTATTACAACAATCTAATATACGCTATTGGTAGCTAATAAGCTATTGGTAGCTAATGTCAGCTATTGATAGCTAATATCGGGTTATGCGCTAATGGTAGTTATATTTTTACTTTATTATAAACCTAGCTATAGCTGATATTTAGCTATTACAACAATATATTATAAGATAAAATATTAACTTGATCGTTTCCCAAACACATCAAGGGTCGTTCTTAAAAAAAGCCAAAACACCTTTTAAGGTGGTTACAACTTGGTGTAGGAAGCCAATGACGTTTTAAACCGGTATTAAAAGTATGTTAAGGGGGCTGTGCACCTTCAGGTACAGCCTCCGTAAAACTGCCGTAACTTCTTTATTATTCATTAAATCTATATAAAAGTATACATTTTCTTGCAGAAAAGGGTTCAATGAATCCAACCATGATCATGAAATTGACCATTTTGGGAGAAAATTATAAAAAACACGTTTTTTGACCCATTTTAGGTTTGGAAAAGATAACTCAAAATATATTTGGTTAAATTTTATCATACTAGTTTAATTATATTCCTCATGCAATTCCCTAGGAATCGGGTTTTTTTTTAAAAAATATCTTTATTATTTTTTGAATTATCGAACAAAAAGTGCCAAAAAATATGATTTTTTACCAAAAAACGTGATTTTCACGATTTTGGAGGTTAAAAAACAGGTTTTTTGGCACTTTTTGGTCTGTAATTCAAAAAATAATAAAGAAAAAAAAGAAAGAAAAAAAACGATTCCTAGGGAATTGCATGAGGAATATAATAAAGCTAGTATGACAAAATTTAACAAAATATATTTTGAGTTATCTTTTCCAAACCTAAAATGGGTCAAAAAACATGTTTTTTATAATTTTCTTCAAAATGGTCAATTTCATGATCATAGTTGGATTCATTGAACCCTTTCCTGCAAAAAAATGTATACTTTTATTAAGATTAAATGAATAATGAAGAAGTTACGGCAGTTTTACGGAGGCTATACGAAGGTGCACATCCCCCTTAACACTTTCCACGCGGCTATTAGTTTTACCATATACAAAACAGATTTTTCAGAAACTTTTCGCATTTTTCAAAGTCTATCTCAAGGATTACTGAACCAATATTAGGTATGTTTGTACTTATTTCAATGCATTTCACATGTTGATTCCAAATATGGTTATGAAATTTATCAATTTTGACATTTTTGAAACATTTTGTGAAATTTTGGAATGTCGTCTGCAGCTGCCTGCCGCGTGGAAAGTGTTAAGAGTTTAAACATCACATTGTTGGTGTTTTTAACTTGGTGTTAGAAGCCATAGAAATTTAAACCCTTATTATTAAGCGTTAAAACATCAAATCGATGGGTACAACTTGGTGTAGGAAGCCAATGACGTTTTAAACCGGTATTAAAAGTATGTTAACACTTTCCACGCGGCTATTAGTTTTACCATATACAAAACAGATTTTTCAGAAACTTTTCGCATTTTTCAAAGTCTATCTCAAGGGTTACTGAACCAATATTAGGTATGTTCGTACTTATTTCAATGCATTTCACATGTTGATTCCAAATATGGTTATGATGAAATTTATCAATTTTGACATTTTTGAAACATTTTGTGAAATTTTGGAATGTCGTCTGCAGCTGCCTGCCGCGTGGAAAGTGTTAAGTGTTTAAACATCACATTGTTGGTGTTTTTAACTTGGTGTTAGAAGCCATAGAAATTTAAACCCTTATTATTAAGCGTTAAAACATCAAATCGATCCCATAACACACGATTGGTCGTTCTTTAAAACGTGTAGGTGTAGGAAGCCAATAAAAGTTAAAATTCTTATTATGCACTTTCCACGCGGCCATAATTTACCATAATTATTATCCACAACAGATTTTTCGGAAACCTCTCGTAAAAGTTTTCAATGTAGAAAAAAAATAATTAAAAAATAGCCCATTAGCAGATAGGGGTAGCTGATATAAGCTAACAGGTTGTGATAGCTGATAGCTCAATAGCTACGTTTTCCAGGGGGAAAATATAAAATGAAGATAGCCCATTAGCAGATATGGGTAGCTAATATAAGCTAACCGGTTGTGATAGCTGATAGCTCAATAGCTAAGTTTTCGAGGGAAAAGATATAAAATAAAGATAGCCCATTAGCAGATAGGGGTAGCTAATATAAGCTAACGGGTTGTAATAGCTGATAGATCAATAGCTAAGTTTTCGAGGGAAAAAATATAAAATAAAGATAGCCCATTAGCAGATACGGGTAGCTAATATAAGCTAATGGGTTGTGATAGCTGATAGCTCAATAGCTAAGTTTTCGAGGGAAAAAATATAAAATAAGATAGCCCATTAGCAGATAGGGGTAGCTAATATTATAAGCTAACGAGTTGTAATAGCTGATAGCTCAATAGCTAAGTTTTCCAGGGAAAAAATATATAATAAAGATAGCCCATTAGCAGATAGGGGTAGCTAATATAAGCTAACGGGTTGTGATAGCTGATAGCTCAATAGCTAAGTTTTTGAGGGAAAAATATAAAACAAAGATAGCCCATTAGCAGATAGGGGTAGCTAATATAAGCTAACGGGTTGTGATAGCTGATAGCTCAATAGCTACGTTTTCGAGGGGGGGAATATAAAATCAAGATAGCCCATTAGCAGATAGGGGTAGCTAATATAAGCTAACGGGTTGTGATAGCTGATAGCTCAATAGCTACGTTTTCGAGGGGGAAAATATAAAATAAAGATACATTAGCAGATAGGGGTAGCTAATATAAGCTAACGGGTTGTGATAGCTGATAGCTCAATAGCTACGTTTTCCAGGGAAAAAAATATAAAATCAAGATAGCCCATTAGCAGATAGGGGTAGCTAATATAAGCTAACGGGTTGTAATAGCTGATAGCTCAATAGCTACGTTTTCCAGGGGAAAAAAATAAAATCAAGATAGCCCATTAGCAGATAGGGGTAGCTAATATAAGCTAACGCGTTGTGATAGCTGATAGCTCAATAGCTACGATTTCGAGGGGAAAAATATAAAATCAAGATAGCCCATTAGCAGATAGGGGTAGCTAATATAAGCTAACGGGTTGTGATAGCTGATAGCTCAATAGCTACGTTTTCGAGGGGAAATATATAAAATAAAGATAGCCCATTATTAGCAGATATGAGTAGCTGATATAAGCTAACGGGTTGTGATAGCTGATAGCTCAATAGCTACGATTTCGAGGGGGAAAATATAAAATCAAGATAGCCCAATAGCAGATAGGGGTAACTAATATAAGCTAACGGGTTGTGATAGCTGATAGCTCAATAGCTACGTTTTCCAGGGGGAAAAAATATAAAACCAAGATAGCCCATTAGCAGATAGGGGTAGCTAATATAAGCTAACGGGTTGTGATAGCTGATAGCTCAATAGCTACGTTTTCCAGGGGAAAAAATATAAAATCAAGATAGCCCATTAGCAGATAGGGGTAGCTAATATAAGCTAACGGGTTGTGATAGCTGATAGCTCAATAGCTACGTTTTCGAGGGGGAAAATATAAAATAAAGATAGCCCATTAGCGATAGCAGATATGAGTAGCTGATATAAGCTAACGGGTTGTGATAGCTGATAGCTCAATAGCTACGATATCGAGGAAAAAAATATAAAATCAAGATAGCCCAATAGCAGATAGGGGTAGCTAATATAAGCTAACGGGTTGTGATAGCTCAATAGCTACGTTTTCTAGGGGAAAAAAATATAAAATCAAGATAGCCCATTAGCAGATAGGGGTAGCTAATATAAGCTAACGGGTTGTAATAGCTGATAGCTCAATAGCTACGTTTTCCAGGGGGAAAAAATAAAATCAAGATAGCCCATTAGCAGATAGGGGTAGCTAATATAAGCTAACGCGTTGTGATAGCTAATAGCTCAATAGCTACGTTTTCCAGGGGAAAAAATATAAAATCAAGATAGCCCATTAGCAGATAGGGGTAGCTAATATAAGCTAAACATTACTTTTGTTAGGGGTACCCCTTTAGCTGATAGCGATAGCTAATATACGATCCCTATACATATACATGTATAATAGTAACAAAAATCTCGTTACATTTAGCAAAAAAGGGCTACTGTTAGAATATATAATATACACATAAATAGCTCCTAATAGCCAAAGGCCCTTAAAAAAACCTGTAATCCGCACCTAACTCATTAATTGGAGGTTAATAATGCTTTAATTAATAGATTTGTACGTTTTAACATAGGGTTCTCGCTTAAAAATTGATTCGATGCTGCTTCAGATTGTAACTCTGGTTTCATTGACATAAATAGAATGACTGTTATTAGTGTTAGAAACATTTCTAGACACGGATTTCGTTCACATTTGATGTTTTATAGCCATTCTTCGGTATTGCATCATGGGGTTTATATGGTACGTGTCACGCGGAACTCGGGTATGTAACGGGGCAAACCCTTGAGATTCGGAAAGGCCTTTAAGAATAACTTTTTAAAAGCCGTTTTGATCGCGAGATGGCGCCCTGTATATCAGAGATAAAAAGGTGACTTGATATCGAGTATCTACGGTATCCTGGCACATGGGGGACTTCTGGCCAAGGGTAACGTGACCCTCTATCTATGAAATCGCAAATTAAACCCATAGCCATTTGACTCTAAATTTGGAGCTTTAGAGCCATTTTCTTGGATATTTCTTGAGAAAATGATGTCAACTTCTTGATATTAACGTCCGACCTTGATATATGTGTCTTGAATGTAAATCAAGGCACATGAAAGTAATTTGATGACGTCATACTGGACTTTTAGTGTTAAAAATGCCGAATTAGTTTCAATGTTTCATTATTCAAACTTAACTTTTCTGGGACCATTTTAGTTTAAAAAGATGAATTTGATTGCGCGTTTCGGGCACATTTTTTTACATAGGTTTCAACATTTTATCGGGTCTCACCCTAAATATTACTTCTGCCGACACTGGAAGAGAGTCCGGAGAAAAGAAGACAATGAAAAAATATATATATTTGAAGGAAAATAATTTGGATTTGAGCATACTATTGTCCATTTCATATGCAGGTTATAAGGAGTGCTCACGGAGGCTAGGGACTCTGTTCATATCCAGTGGGGACCATATAATTACATTCAGACTTCTTGATACGAATGAGAAGTAGCTGGCAGTGTGATCCTACAAACTTCCGAACATAGCACCACATGCACATGCCGTCAACTGCAGTGACTAATCTGCTCCTATAGATATGAGGTGACATTTGTTGACATTTAGGACGCCCTCTGTTGGTTTGAGACAAAACACACCGGGCAAGAGTTCCTATAGTTTACATAGGCCAGATCAGGTTTTCTAACTAGATTGTGGTGTCACAGCTAATTGTTATCAAAACTGTCTTTAAACTTGCTTAGGAATGCTATAAGCTATCGCATTTCACACAAAAAACTAAAACTAAATGAGTTTTACAATTCATTAGAAAGAAATTTCATGTAGTGTCTTCATTAACTTTACTGTATATTCTGCCTGGAGGGAAACAACAGAGGGAGTCCCATTTGTAAATACATGACATCATAGGTCACCTCATCTATAGCACGATCAGAATACAGATAATCAAGATACCGACATCCACTGCACTGGCGGGTGATAAAGTGACGCTTCCCTCAGTGGTGATTTTGACCGTTCAATGTGGGGGTGATTTGGATTGGATTTCCATGTCCAAGGCATAAGATGTTGTCGAGAGGGTCATTCAAGACAAGTCTTGGCGAGGGACAAAAATGCATTCGCGTGTTGCGGAGAGTGGCTGATCCAGGCTGATCCCGGCGGACATTATACTAAGCCGTCTTATAGCGGTAGATGCGACTTGGCGATAACGCTTGACATTTTGACATTGATTGAGCTTCTTTAATGGGTCGTGCCTTGAACCAGATGAGTGTTGATTCTACTTCTGGGCAATCCGATTTAACTGCTGACCATGCGCAGCTTTACTGGAGATGATCTCTTGTGCAGAAATGCGTAGAACTGTGGGAACTTCCTAGCGTTTAACAAATTAAGGCACAGAGCAGATGGGATCTATAACATTGCGGCCTGCGGGCAAAATCGGATTGTTGTCTGACCCGGCGAGATAACGACCGGAAGCTTGGTACCGGCTAACAGTAGCGATTGAGGAATGTGGATAATACGAAGGGGTTTGCTGAGAATTCCCACGGCAAAGCCTCTCAAATGCCTGCACACATTGCTTGCTAGTTGCTATCAGTGAGTATGCCCGTAACTGATTTTGTTGAAAGCGTTTTTGCCACACGAGCATCTGTGCGCGGTTTTAAAGCTAAGGTTGAGTCAGACTCTGCAATTTCTAACGGAAGATTCACTTCAATGTACTCGATCTCCTGGCCGTACAGTCTGTAGTGCTACAGGGTGACGCACGTAGCAGAGCTCGACGTACAGAATGATGACCCAGAGCACTTTGCGGGGAACCATGTGTAAATTTTACCGTCACGCAGGATTATATCCCGGGGATTATGTCGTTTGACGGACGGACGGCAACATCATTCAGTTCCATAAAGGGTGATCCTTCAAGCATGTCCGCATCCAGTCTTTTCACAACAAGTCCTTCAAAAGGGAACTTAAAACCATCGCGTGTGAGAGTAAAGAAGGTTTCGCCAACCACGCCAATGGGCATGATGGGGGAATGACCATCTGCTTGATGGGCAGATGAGCTCTTGCGGAGTTTGACACCGAGGGTCCTAGCGGTGGATTCGCGCATAATAGTACCTGTTGCACCTCAATCACTTACACTCACTTACACTTAAGGTTTGACAGAAATTTTAAAATAGGCTGTTAGCCTTTTTGATTCCATATCTTTGTTCCAGTGTTTGTCAAGTCGATTTTTGAAAGAGTTAACGGTATCCGCATTGACCACCTCTCTAGGTAGCTCGTTCCATTGGTTGATGACTCTCATTGTGAAGAAGTGTTTCCTGCAGTCGAGGTTCTTATGTAGTGCCGGCTTGTAAACTTTCAATTGACGTCCTCTTGTGGTATGTGTTGCTTGGGCCAAAGTGAAGTCTGATGGGTCGAATTTGTCAAGCTCTTTCAATATCTTGAATGTATCGATGAGGTCTCCTCTAATTATTCGCTTCTCCAATGATATGATGCCTAGCTTATCATTCTGTCTTCATAAGTAAGGTGTCCTAGTTGGGGTACCATCTTGGTTGCTCTCCTTTGAATCCTTTCCAAGGCGTTGATGTCTTTTTTAAGGTTTAGGCACCAAGCCTTGACACAATATTCTAGGTGAGGTCGAACGTACGATTTGCAGAGCACTTTGAAGCTATTCCCAGATAACACATATACGTCGGGCCGACGTCGGGTTTTGGTCGGACCAAACGTCCCATAGACGTCGGCTCAAGGGTCGGCTGCTCATCGGAATGACGTCGCACCGACCATTTATGGAGAATCGTCGGCGAGACGTTGGGCAGACGTACGTGGGGACGTTTAGCCGACATTTACCCGACTCTATGCCGACCTATTTTATCATTAAAATATTAATTAAAAATGATGTTTTAATGCAAAATAAAATACAGGATCATATTTTCTGCAATTTTATGTGTCATATATTCATTGTATTCTTCTTTCTCAATTTATTTTTGCATGTAATTAAAGTTTTTTAGATGAACTTACCTTAAGTTGACCGGACGGGGAATTGAACCCGGGACCTCTGTATTCTATGTCTGACGCTCTAACGACTGATCCAATGAAGTAGTTGAGTAGTTGAGAGCGTTATGTGTTAATATAAACAATTTTATATGACTAAATATGGCTTTATTAAATTCTGACTAAAATATGGATGAGATACTGGTGAAATAAGTTTGTAAATGTTGATATTGGTATGAAAAAAGCATAAAGATAATGAAAATAGTGAATTATAATGTATATTATTTCAAGGAAGACCAACGGGTGAAGGTCGGGTTGCCGACGTCGGCAAAGCGTTGATAAATCGACTTGATAATAATTTGTCGTTGAAGTTATTCAGCAACCAACGGTCTGATCTAGGGCTGAGCTCGGCTTATTATCGGGACAGTAAGTAGTGTTTCATCGTCGAAACTGATATTCCTGAGGCTGGTTAATAGAGCATTTATTCATCATTTTGTATTCATGAATTTTGGACTACCGTAATGAGTTATATTGTTTAGAATTAGTTACTCATTATTGTTTTAATTCAATAACGGATATTACTATATTAGTATTAATGTTAAATTGCGCGAGAATAGTAGCACCCATGCCCTGCCATGGAGTCCGTTATGTTATTCTTTTATTCTCATGAAATTGTTTTTTCCCTGTATGTACACGTACATGTATATATGTCGTAGTTTTACATTATTTCTAAGGTGTAATAAGCTGGTGTACAGTTTGCCGATGTCATAGCCATTTTCTGACGGTTTTCAGCGGCCTATAGCCGATGCCCATTCAACAGTTAGAACGCCGACACGTTCTGTACTTGGTCTTAAAGCGTCAGTGGACCGACGTATAATGTAGGCAATGTTTGACCAACGTAAGGCGGTCAGGCCGACGTTCAAAACATATCCACAATAAGACTTAAGTTAATGCCAGAATTTACATTTTTCGGCGACGTTAAGCCAGCGTCAAATTGACAGCATTGAGCCGACGTTCTGCAGTTGGCCTAAAGACGACCTCCATACAACGTTATTGTGCCGACCATTGTAAACCACGTTTTTCCAACGTCGAGCCGACGTTTAGAGGACATTCCCAATACGAACCACATAATTACGTTTTTTTGCCGACCTACAACCGACATCCATACAACGGCCCAGGCCAACGTACTGTATCCGACTTATACCCGACGTTCTGATGACGTCAATAGACTGACGTTTTGTAAGCCCATAAATGCCAAAGTTATGCCGACGTTTAAGACACGACGTCCAGCCGACGGTACTGACCAAAAGCCGACGTCGGGCCGACGTATCTGTGTTATCTGGGTTGTTGTCAAAGTATCTGAATGGTCTCTTCACTACTCGTAAACAATTCATGGCTCGAACCGCTGCTTTGGCATACTGCTTAAAGGGTTTGCAGTCGTGGGTGAACACCACTCCTAGATCCTTAGTTTCTTCTAGTGGTATGTTGTTCAGGTGGTATATAGATGGCTCCGGTGTTGTTATAACCTAGGTGCATTTTCTTGCATTTCTTGTAGTTTGAGTCTGTCGTCGTCGTTGTTGGTCTTGCTGTATATCTTAGTAACGTCTGCAAACATTGATATTTCAGAGCTTATGTTGTCTGGCAGGTCGTTTATGAATAGAACAAATAATAGTGGTCCCAGAACAGATCTGAGGACGGCCGCTGAGTACGCCTGCCCATACTGAATCCGTTCCCCGGACACTCACCTTCTGTTTCCTGTTGGTGAGGAACTCTTCTATCCAATTACCTCCTATGCCATACGCCTGTAGCTTGTTGATAGTCTGATGTGTGGTACCGTATCAAATGCTTTAGCATAGTCCAAGTAGATGACGTCGATCCCGCTTCCTTCGTCTAGTCCGGCTGTTATTGTGTCTGGGCTGGTAAGAAGATTTGTGAGGCAAGACCGACCTTTCATGAATTCATGCTGCCTATTCGTCAGTATGTCACATTTCTCCAGGTAGTTGATCATGTTATCTTTTATGATTGATTCTAGTACTTAAAACGGTACCGATGTTAGACTAACCGGTCTGTAGTTTTCAGCCTTCGTTCATGTTCCTTTCTTAAAGATGGGTGTCACTCTGGCTTTCTTCCAGTCTTCGGGTAGCTTTCCCTCTTTCAATGATTTCTGGAAGATGAGGTGAAGTGGTACTGAAAGCTCATCGGCGCATTCTCGAAGTACATTTGGATGCACTCTATCCATGCCTGGTGATTTATCGGGTTTCAGATCACGTAGTTTCTTCTTGGCCACATCTTATCGTGTGACGTTGGTTTCTTCAATGCGACGATGTCCATTAATCTTAGTATGGGCGTTTCCCAGACTTCTTCCTTTGTGAAAACAGAAATTGCTAACGATATCTGCGGCTTCTTTATCCATTTCTCTCAGGTTTCAATCCTAGTTTTCTAGCTGGGAGATTCCTGATTTCACCTTTTGTTTGTCTCTCATGTATTTGTACAGTGGTTTAGGGTTGGTTTTGAAGTCCTACATAAGCTTCTTCTCAAAATCTGATTGTGCTTTCCTCACTCTTTGCTTGGTTTTGTTTATTTGTTCTTTGTAGTCGATGTATCGTTTGGTGTTTCTGTATTTCATATACAGGTCTCACTTTTTCTTAACTGTCTTCCGGACTTTGGATTTCATCCATGGTGGTTTCTTCCTAGGTCCTTTCTCTCTATTTGGTATGAATTTGTCTGTGCAGTCATGGTAGTGATTGGTGAACTCTGTCCACATTTGGTTGCAGCCCAATTCTTCGCACAAAGTCTCCTTCCAGTTCACAGGCTTAAAGGCTGTTTTGAGTCCAGCGTAATCCCCTTTGTTGTAGTTTTTGGTTGAGCAACTAATTTGTTCAGGTAGTTCTAGATTGTAGATAAGGGTGAAATTAAGTACTCTCTCTCCCAAAGGAGATGAGTGGTTGATCTGATCAATGAACATATCATCATTTGTGAGTATAAGGCCAAGCGTTGATGATTTTTGTCCGGCTCTATGTCTTGTAGGTTTTTCTACATGTTGAACCAAGAAGAGATCTTGAGTCTTATCAAAGAAAACTTGTTGGTCCGACAAAGGGCCGGTGTCGACACTGTAGTCATTCCAATGATTTCTGGGAAGTTGAAGTCTCCCATGATGAGCAGGTGGGTGATACGCTGACTGCTATACTTGCTCTGATTTGGCCAAAGACTAAGTTTGCCACAAGCTCTCCATGCAGCTGCTTTGCGTGTTTTGATGTCCTTTTCAGTGCTGTTCATCCAGGCTCCAAGGTATTTGAAGTCTTCCACTTTATCAAGGCGCATGCCTTCGCTTGTGGTGATTAATAGTACTTGTGTCTGGTTGAAGGACATGTACTTCGTCTTTTCAGCGTTCATTTTGAGCCCAACTCTGCCCACTGAAGTCTCCGCTCTGTTGAGTAGTGATTGCGCTTGAGACACTTCCTCAGACAACAGTACAATGTCGTCAGCAAAGTCTAAGTCAGTGGAATCCTAGCTCTTCTTCTCTGCCATCTATGGCCTCTCTTAGGGCATAGTCAAGCTTCGATAACAGAGTCCGATTAAGAGTTTGTCTTTGTTGCTCAGTTTTACCATGCACCACATGGTGTCTGCAGCCTCGATGCAGTTAACTTTATTAAATTGGACAGCGTTTATGATTACCAATGGCATCACGGACAGTATGATGGTCAAAATGTGCCCAGGTACGTATGGGGACTGATGAGTTTGAAAACGTTAGGCAGTAAATGCACTTGAAACCTTCAGGTCACGTAAGGGGGCTGTGCACCTTCAGGTACAGCCTCCGTAAAACTGCCGTGACTTCTTCATTATTCATTTAATCTATATAAAAGTATACCTTTTTTGTAGGAAATGGTTCAATGAATCCAACCATGATCATGAAATTGACCATTTTGGAAAACATTTTGTCATACTAGTTTTATTATATTCCTCATACAATTCCCAAGGAATCTTTTTGTTGTTGTTGAAAATCTTTATTATTTTTTGAATTATTGACCAAAGAGTGCCAAAAAATTTGGAGGTAAAAAATCACGTTTTAAGTTGTATTTTGATTATATGACCCCATAAAATGATCACACGTTGGAACTAAATTATTTCACCCTAAAACCGCTGGAGTTGGATAACTAACTACAGTGTCAGTATCATTTTTTGAATTTAATCCGTTGTTAAGCGTTCGTCTCATTCACTTGATCACGCATCAACCTCGTTTGCATATTTTAACCTGAATATTCGTGAATACGCCCGTGTCCAACGTCGCCTATATTTTGAGACTAAAAACTGTGACAACTTGTGTCTCACCACCCTCACATACCAGCCAGCTCCCACTGCGTCAACGAGGGGTTCTTGAAGCGCTTGGCTTGTCGTTTTGATAATGTTTCAGCGTAATCCAAGCGCTGCGGCCTGAGAGCAGCAGGGATTTGAAAGGATTTTAGTGACCTTGACTATTAAAATGGACAATTTCCGACAGTTTTCCACTCTCTCCCTGTACGGTGGCCCTGAAGGGTCATGACGAGTTAACCAGATGATGACATGACGAGATAAATGACTAGATAATGGCGAGATAATTTACAGATGACGTGATAATTGACTACATAATTGCGAGATGACGTGATAATTGACTACATAATTGCGAGATCATTTACAGATGACGTGTTAATTGACTAGATAATTGCGAGATCATTTACAGATGACGTGATAATTGACGAGATGACGAGATAATTTACAGATGACGTGATAATTGACGAGATGACGAGATAATTTACAGATGACGTGATAATTGACTACATAATTGCGAGATAATTTACAGATGACGTACTCCCTGAGTGTTATTCAGTTGCTGATACTTATTTGAGCGCAGTGCAATCGCTGGTCTGATCGCTGTATGTGTGACAGGGACATTACTGAATTTACTTAGAAAAGGGACCGTTTCTGTTTAAGCAGAATGGAAAACAATGGTATCCAACTTCGTGTTAATTACGGTTCATTTATTCAATAAAATTCATTCAATGTTTAACTTTTAAAAATAAAAAAGGGGCTAAAAAACTGATTATTTGAAATTAGCGTTTCGCCCGGGCATTTCAGTACATGACATACTTGTAAATGGTCACAATATATGGCTCCAAAATGCTTATTAAAATTGGGTCAGATCTGTGAAAGAAAATGTACGATAACTTTGGTTCCAAGAATCCCCTGACCATGGGAGACCTATCATTTCAAAGGGTTTGGGTAAGCTTTAGAATACCCTAACCCCTACCATTCTATTCCTCACTAGTCACTGTGTAAGTATATGGGTCGTTCTTTTAAAAGTCCCCATTGAAGACATGCAGTGGTAGGGTATACTAAAGGAACTCCAAGGGTTGTTCAAGCTCTTTAAAATGAGATATAAATCAACATATTCTGAGCATGTCCAAATTTTCATGAAATAAGCTTAACCCATGCACATTTGGACTTTTGTCATCTCCTTTCAACAGCAATAGCCTTCGGAAAAAGGTATATATATAATAAATAGCGAGGAAATAAATACAGACAACATAAATCTCCCAGAATTTGGCAACATTTTCATCTTCTTCATGAAGAATAAAGATAAAGAAGTCCGAGAAACACAGTTATTTCCCTGCCTTGTGTATAGAATTCCGACTGCGCGGCCTAATGTTTTCAATATACACGCTCGTTTACAAACAACCTGTATGCCTAACACGAAGTGCACGACATTTTCCCCACCAAAACTAGTATTTTTGAACGGCCGCCAAATAATACTAGTTTTGCGCAACCCAAGCCATCCAAAAATAGTAGTTTTGAGAAAGATACTAGTTTTGCGCAACCAAAAGTAGTATCTTTCGCAAAACTACTATTTTTGGGTGGGTTTTTTCGCCTAAAAATAGTAGTTTTGCGAAAGATACTACTTTTGGGCGCAGCACCGGTCAAAAACAGATTTGGATGGTGAGGTCTGAGCTAAATTTAGACATCCATCCCATGATAGTACCCTCGTCCCATACAGATAAGTTTTTGTCAACACTCCCTCAATTATAAGTTGATTTTCGAGGGGGCATGGAAGTTGGGGTCTGGCGGAATTTTTCTGTTTTCGCCGCCTTCGGCTGCAATTTTTTTTTTTTTGGGGGGGGGGGGGGCAAAGCGGCAAAGCTATGTTTTTCTTTACATTGAGTTCGGTGAGTCAGATCTTTTTTTTAATAGGCAGTGGGTCAACTTTTTGTTCTTCTTTCCTGGTTGGTGGGCAAAGGTGTGTTTTTTAGAAAACGTCCATGCGCCCCCCTGAGTACCTTATGGTGCGTCCCCGAAGGGGGGGGGGTACTCGGATTTGGTTTGGTCGGGGTGTGCCGCTGGAGATTCAAAACCCACACCCATTTTTAGGGGTGATTTTGGAAAATCGGTACCCATTTTTAGGGTGTTTTTGCTTCATTTTAGACCAAATTATCGGGAAAATATACCTAGTTTTTGCAAATTTTCGCGGAAATAGACACAAATTTCGCGAAAACAGACTTCAAATTTCGCGAAACAGACTCAAATTTCGCGAAAACAGACTCAAATTTCGGCGAAAATAGACCCATTTGTAAAAGTGACCCCATAATTAGGGATTTACAGCACTAAATCATACCCCATGTTTAGGGCTTTTGTGCCCAAAAAGCTACCCATTAGAGCGGCACATTAGAGCCCCGTATACTGTCTTGGGTAAGTACCACCCGGGGGTGCGTCCCTAACTGGGTTTGAGGTGATTTTTTCTCAATTTGTTGCGTGCATGTGTCCTAAGGGAGTGTTCATAAATACTTTGGTGGGGTTGGACATTTTTGCGCCTCGGACACATGTTTTTCTTGATCCCCAAAAACCGTTAATTTTTATGTTGAACCCCACTTTTATGGGGTTTTTTCTTGATCCCCCACTGTCTAAGTTACCAGAGCATTATAATAATATTCGACCGTGCACAATATATAATCGTGCGGGTTCTTTTGTGCGCGGAAAAAATGTGGACCTTTTTGGTGTGCGCGAAGCACCAAAAATGTGGACTTTTGTATCCCCCCTATTAAGTAGGGCCTACCATTTTTGTGATCCCCCTTTTGGGGACATTTGTTTGTTGATCCCCCCTCCATTTTCCAACCCCCCCCCCCCCCCCCCCCCCGCCCCTCGCCCCTCACCAAGGTATTTATGAATACTCCCTAAGACCTTTGCTTTGGTTACAAGCGTTGTTCGTCCGCTCGTTGACTCTAGACTCGACAAACTCATCACAATTCAACCTTACTCGACATCTTGTCAGACCTAAGGGACCGTTCATTTTTTATGGTGGAGGGGGCGTTGGGACAAATTCGAGACTCGTATGTCAAAATTACCTAACCCCCCCCCCCCCCCTACAGCTGAAACTGAAAATTACACGACCTCCCCCCCTGCTAACCAGTAGCTTTTAACACAGCCTCCCCCCCCCCCCCCCCAAAAAAAAAAATCAACTTTTTACATCTTAGGGCTGTCCTATATATTTGGATTCGTTGGTAAGTTCTGTTTGTTTTATATGTTGCGCCTCGGAATAGTTTACCTAGATTGACGGCGCATTATAAATGCCATTATTATTATTAAAACTTTGTCTGGCACTTGTGGCGTCTGAATGTTGATGCCTTGTCTGTATTTGATGTATTTTTTGTAGTGTTATTTTTGTATTTTGTTAATTTATTGTTGTATGTTATAAAATAAAAAAGTCCCTATAAACGTAAACGGGCTGAAAGAGAAAAAAAAAAAAAAAAAAAAGTTCTGTTTGTGCCCTCTGAACGCCAATAATTTAATGATACCCCCCTCTTGATCTATTGATTGTGTGAAATTATACGAACTACATTGCGAGCGTAGCGAGGCGGAAAATTTGTAATATATTTATACATTTTGAGTGGTTTTGTGAGTCTTTATATTCCTAAAAAAAGTTAGAACATCCTGACAAAAACGTATGCAACATTCTACTTATTGTGAGCTTAGGTGCAGAGCTGAAGTAAGACGAGGTGAAAAGCATGCAAGAAATTACCATTTTAATCATATACATGTATATATTGTTGGATTTTGGAACATAGGCCTGGGCTAATTAAACATGTTTTTATAGGCCTACACTGTACACCCCATGGCTCTAATGTTTTCAACCGTTGATGACTATATAGGCGTCCGAGCAGGGCGTGCACAAAAAGGATAAATTTGCTGTCCATAAGTCGTCTCATCATAAGTACATGTTTTGATTTGATAGGTCGTAAAAAAATGTGCGCAAAAATAGCCTCTAAAATCACCCCGATCACCACCATCTTTATAGTTAAACAAATGTTACACAACCCCCCCCCCCCCCCCCCCGTTTAAGAATAAAAAGTTGCATAGCCCCCTCTATTTCAACATATGAAAGTTACATGACGCCCGCCACCCCCCCCCCCTATATTTTACCCAACGCCTCCAGCATAAATAATGAACGGTCCCTAAGCGCTGTATTATTTATATTATGTGACAAGTCATTTAGTCCCGCTCCACTGCTCTAAATAAAACAACTGATGGTCAAACCGGGGGTCAAACATAAATACTGTATACTGATGGAGTATATGATCAGACACATAACGAGTAAGTAAAGAGGTTACACATCCGATCGTGGCGGCCCTGATCAGTGTCTGTCAGTGTCCTGATACTCTTGATCATGAAAGACGCGCTCTAAGTACGAACTTTAGGCCAACATCCCCGCCAACATCATTCGATAATGACCCGAAACCTCGTAAGAATAAGTTCCAGAGACGGCGGAGAGGCGGTTAAAGCTTATCAAGAAGCTAGCAACGCTACTTGCCTACACGTTAGCAGTTACAATACTGGCCATTGTGCTGGGCATTTATTACGTTTACTTCTGGCCATTGAGTAATTTGGTAATTCTCCTTCTGTGTTGTAACAGTACAGCCCACCACACCCCATATAATATAACAAACGCCACAATTCAAGGATAAAACAGCCGGACAACAATCGGGACAACAACACGTAAGTTGTAGTTACTTTTAAGACTTTTTGAAAGTGCATTGCAAATAAAATGTTGAGATGAATACGTTCGATGTTGAAGTAGTATTATATTTACATTGGTAATTTTAAAAGATTTTATGATGTTTTTGATGTAGAAAATTGATAAAACGTGAACAAATCCGGGTTTGCTTTTTCTTCTAATTTTCTCGCATTCGGCGATCTATCAAATTCCACTAAAAGTAAGATGCCATATAGGATCCAGGGGTGTTTTCTTACATTATCAATACCTTAGAATTAGAAGCAACTCTTGAAACGTTTAAATGGATATGTTGATGTGATATTTACTTACGCTTTTAATATGAATTCATGTTTTAAGGGCGTATTTTCAGATTTTGCGCTCTAGCGATCGTAGCCTATGGCATGTATGTATGGTATTAGGCTAATGAAGGTCGCGATTTACATTTTTATTTGTGGTGAAAAATATTCATTTGCATTTGAACAATACCCTGTCGCCTTTTATTCTTATATATGTTATGGATTTGTTTAGTAATAGGCTTTATTAATTTATAATTCAATAGAAGCACTATTTTCGCCAGGGGTATTTTCATGGTGAGTTGAATGGAGTGAGTTTTGTGATTATACACGTGTACACACCAAGAGTTATTTAGGGCTTCATTAAGGTTTCGGAGTTGTTTATTTTGAATCGACAACAGGTAAGGACGGGTATATTTT
>CM069441.1:142404992-142870122 GCA_035610835.1 Ophiura sarsii | reverse complement strand
AAAGCCATTTTGTTATTGAATAATGAAATATTGAACATAATAATGCGCGAAGCGCGCAAATATTTGCAGTTTTTCTAACTAAAATGGTCCAGAAAAGTTCCTGAAGCCATCTTGTTATGCTTGAATAGTTAAATATTGAATGTCCAGTTTTTTAAAGAAAATGGTCCAGAAAACTTTCCTAAAGCCATCTTGTTATGCTTGAATAATAAAACATTGAAACTATATGTTTGAAGCGTGCAAAAAATCCCGGTTTTTTCATCTAAAATGTTCCTGAAGCCATCGTTATGTTAAGGATAATAGACGAGTATCACGACATTCGTGGAAAAGAATTGTCCGAGGCCGCAGAAAGACGAATTGAATTATTCAATATCTAGGTTTCTTTGTGAGGTAAAAAAGCATAATGGTGAACATTACCCTGGAAACACACTTCACGAGATGGTTATTTGTTTCCAGCTGCATTTCGAACTGAAGGGAATAGCCTACAAGTTCCTGAATGATCCTGCTTTTCTGGAACTTAAAAACACACTGGACAGAAAAATGCAGGAGCGTGCCAGTCTGGTATAGGGGCACATACAAAACAAGCCCAAGTTATCACAGTGGACGAGGAGGACATGCTATGGAAAAGTGAAATCCTCGGATCATCAAATCCTACCCAACTTCTTAACACCCTGGTTTACATGGTTGGGTTAAATTTCGCATTGCGTGGTGGCCAGGAGCACAGGAATTTAAGATGGAAAGAGCCCCAGCTTGAACTCTTAACAGACAGTACAGGAAACAATTTCCTCCGATACTCAGAGGATTGCTCTAAGACCAATCAGGGCGGTTTGAAGCATCGCAAAATTAAGCCGAAGGTAGTTGATTCATATGAGAATAAGAAAGACAGAAAACGTTGCCTTGTTACTCTCTTTAAGAAATACACGTACCACTGCCCGGAAAACAAACCAAATGGGTTTTATCTACGACCCCTCGCCAAGCCTAAGGGCGCAATCTGGTATGCAGCAACACCAATTGGCAGACACAAGCTTTCCCAGGTTGTCTCAGAACTGTGCAAAAAGGGAGGCCTATCTGGACATCGTACAAACCATTCTCTACGCGCTACTGCTGCATCAAGGCTCTATGATGAGCAAATTGATGAACAATTAATATGTGAAGTCACTGGACACAGATCCAATGCAGTCCGGAATTACAAGCGCACAACCGACACCTTAAAGCGCAAGGTAAATGCCGTCGTCCAAGGACTAACAGTAGCTAATCCAAGCACAAGCGGTAGCAGTAATGTAAGTAATAAACCGGATGAAGATAATAATCAAGCAAGTCATCAGTCTGTTTCAAGTGTCATTGAAAATACAGGTCTTCCTGGTGCTACCAAGCACATTTCACTAACACTGAACTTTAATTTATAAATTGAACTGGAAAACGTTAGAAAACGTATGAAAAATATTGAAATGAAATCAAGAGAATGTGATAGCATCACAGAGAATATTAATTCGTCAAAAAGGGGTCTTATTTGACAAATTAAAAACTTGTCATCCAAAATGGCAGGTTTGTTTGAAATATTCTGTAATGGTGTACATTTATTTGTGATGCTAAAAGAACAATTTAGAGTGTTTCTAGTTAATTTTCATCGTAACAAACATTTGCTTGACTGAAATATATTTAACTTTTAATGAATGAATGAATGAATGACAAATTAAATGACAAATTAAAATTACTTATCATCAATAAAATTACAAATTAAAATTACTTATCATCAATAAAATTACAATATAATTTGTCATTCATATTAAATGACTAATTATTGATTAAAAAATATTCTTTTAATTTGTCATTTAATTTGTCATTCATTTGTCATTCATTCATTTGTCATTCATTCATTTGTCATTGAAAATCAAATATTTATGAGTCGTGAAAATATTTGCTATGTTGAAAATTCAATTAAAAATACTACTAATTGGTAAATTATCATTAAAAATAATTGTTTAGCATTACAAAATATTGTTTAACTGACGAACCTTCCATGACAAATGTTTAATTTGTCAAATAAGACCCCTTTTTTGACGAATTAATATTATCTGTGTATACGACTATGATAAAATGTACAGTGAATTAAAGATACGCTTTGATATTAAACGCATTGTTTTCAATAATCAATTCCCGATCAGGATTGAATGAATCTAAATCATTATATCAGTAACTGTAAAATACAAATAGGGGGAACATCATTTATGATTATGAAGTTTGGTGGTTTATGACCGTGCCATATCCTACTGTGCATTTGATTTTGTCGCAATATTATTTACTGGAAAATTACTTCAACTGATCATAAATGAAGAAATATTATGTGTTTATATGACTTAATGATACAAAAGATGTTATTATTTATGTGATATTAACAAGGGTTCTAGTAAAACAGTCTTTGAAAATAAAGATTGAAAAATATAAGTGTATAAAATGCTCAAAATATGCGTGTGTACAATAACAAACGTACATGTATATTTGTTATAAATTGGATACATTTTGCTTCAATTACGATTAATAAATGTACAAAATATTGACTTGATTTGATAGTAATGGTGTTGTTTGATTGTATTGTACGAAGAAAGAGAGTTTTGATATCCAAATGTTCAAAATATTGACTTGAAAGCAATGGTATTGTGCAACGACAGAATGTTGATACATTTTCATGGTATTTCGACTTGAAGGCAATGGTATTGTATTTGTATTGTATAAAATAAATGTTTCGAGCTAAAATACGATTAATTTAATTATGGTATTCTGGAAAAAGAAGTTCACTTCTGTGTGTGTGTGTGTGTGTCTGTAATCAATTATTGTTGTATTTATTTCTGTAGGGGTGAGAGATATCTAAGGAGAGAAAAACAACTCTCCATGGCTCTCGATTTACGAATGGAGGGATGTTGTTCTCTAAACAATAACTCTCCATTCTTAACAATAACTCTCCATTCGTAAATTTACGAATGGCGTGTTATTGTTCTATCTCTCCATTCTTGGAAAATAATGGAGTGAGAAAACAATGTCATGACGTCATAGGTGTGCGTTAAGCTTGAATAATTAACATTAAAACCAATACGCGCAAAAATGTCCATTTTATTAAACTACAAATGGTTATTAACGTTGCTGAAACCATATTGTTATGCTTGAATAATTAACATTGAAACTAATACGCGCGAAGCGCGCAAAAAAATCAAGTTTTTTAACTAATATTGGACTGACGCTATATTTTTTCAAACATCTTAAAATCTTAGTGATTTTTGCAAGATTTTGCTAGCTTTAAAAACATAAAGTGATGTTTAACATCACTGTTTGGTCCATAATATCAATATCATATCATAATCGACCATTTTAACGGATTTGTGTTGTCATTTTGAAAATGGTTTTCAAGGGGAAAGGGTTCATATAGGAGCATGTACGAATAACTGCTCCCCACCCATCACACACACACACCCACTGACTGTCAGAGGAGAGAAATACTTGACTTTGGTATATCAAATTGGTGTGTACACCCCCATACACACCGTCCTCACTGTCAGAGGTGAGAATGCATGACTTTGGTCATATTAAATCTAAGGGGGTGTTGTGCACCTCTTAATTTATTATTGGACTGACAATGTATATTTTTTCAAAAATCTTAAAATCTTAGGGGTCCCTCAAAAAGACCATTGGGGGGGGGGGGGGGGGGGGGGGGGGGGGGGCCTTCCCAGGGGCTTGTAAAGTATCCGTGATCTGGAAGTTGGTCTAATTAACTTGTAATGACTCCGAATGATTTATTATGCATTTTCTACCAATGAAATAAATTAGGCCACTGATAACAACAAGCTATGATTGGGATCAAACATTAATTAATATCATAGGCCTATAATAGTATTGATGAAATCAAAATACAGAATTTAATATTAAATCCTTATTCCAAACATACATTAGCTATCAGCAGCCAGCAGATGACTCCAAGCATGACCTTGCATAGTGCTCTGGCGCGCGCGCGCGCGCGAGGTGTTGACAGTTCAGTCACACATTGTTGATAAATGTGATGGTCCATATATGGAGTGTATCATTTATGTATGATGTCATGTCGGTGACTGGCTCTTTACGCACAGTGGGGGGTTTAGTTCCAAAACTGTAGGACTACTCCACGAGTTCGGTTCTCGGGTTTGTCGGTTCTCGGATGGGGAGCATTTTTTCTAGTATTAGTATAGATAGAGTAGTCCTAAAGGTAGGACTAAGTATACAGGGGTATAAAAGTCAACGTCCGTTTACTTTACCTGCACCTGCGTTAATTAAAGCAAACGAGCACAGGCGATTGTATCTCACAATCTGTGCATTGTTTAGATTTGGCCCATAACAGCGGCGCACTCTATAACAGTTGCGACACGCGATTAAGCAATCGTAGTTGGGGCTGTTAGGGCATCACAGGGGAGGTTTATTTTGGGGGGAATCAAAAATTCGAATTGCTTCAATTTAGCTGAAAATTGTTTGTCTGAGCACCAGGACCACTTCCGATGTGTGGTTACTGAGATATTTAGCAAAACGTGAAAAGGTAGTTGACCTTTGCTTTTGGGCGTATAGGCGTATGATAGTGATTGTGATCTTTCGACCCTGTATAAGGCACAAAAACGACTCCAGGTGGTAACAATTACCATTTTTTTAACCATAGTGATCTGACGAACAATTTGACAAAATCGAAGCATGTTCAAATTTTGACCCCCAAAAGCAAAGGTCAACGACCTTTTCACGTTTTGTTCAATATCTCAGTAACCACACATCACATCAGACAAACAATTTGGTATGCTTGTCAGCTTAATTGAAGCAATTTGAATTTTTGATCCCCCAGTATGGCGGCCATATTGGAATTGGCCAATATGGCCGTCCCTCCCAGAAGGCTCCAATTTTGGCATCCATCAAAAATCAAAAGAGTATGGTATGAGCAACATATGGGTCCAATTTGGTGCTTTTAGAAGAATGTGAACCAAATAATCCCTTAGCCCCCCCCCTAACTATTTGGAAATAATAGCGCGCCACCTATACCAGTTGCGACAAACTATTAACATGATTAAGGTCAAGAGAATCGGGGTTTTGTCTTGGGAGTTTCTTCCCTTTGTCCCTGACGAGCAGCGCCGTGTAACTATTAGTAGGGGAGAGCGGGGCGAGTCCGCCCACCACGTGTTTCTCATCACGTGACTGTTGAAAAAATATCAGACTGGTGTAATTCGGTTGCACCGGTCCTAGCAAAGTAACTATTAAAACTTCAGACCCGGATACAGCTCCCCTAAGGATTTATATTGAATAATTGTTTTTGAATAATTAAAGTAAAATTATCTGCCATTAAAAACGTTGCATTAATCTAAAGACATCACAGCGATGGTACTAACTTTTATAGTCATTCAAAAGGTATAAGGGCTTTGCCTAACATATTATGCAGTTAAAAACGTCCCATTCCGTGTTTAGTAGGTATACCATGAGATTGAAAAACAAATTAGCTCTGGGGTGAGTTCGCCCCCATACCGCCGGGGCGAGTCCGCCCATGTCCTATTACACGCTAAGAAGGGGGCGGACTCGCCCCAACATAATAAATGGACACATGATGTGTCCATTTCATATGTTGGGGCCACATGGCCTAATTTGTCATAGTTGTGTCTAGTTGACTTTTGATCAATCTTTACATGGAATAACTGATAGTTTCTGCAATATTTAACTTGCCTATGAAGCCGGACGAGCTTGCACATCATGAGGGCGAACTCGCCCCGGCGTGAGTAGTATGGGGTAAGTCCGCCCTGTTGGTTATTTTCCTTACTCCTGCACTTTCTAAAAGTTATAGAGTGCTGAAAATATGGGGGTATGTAGCTAAGAAACGTAGCTTTCATTTGGAAGTAGGATAATTTTCTAACTTGTAAAATGAGTCCAATAGGCAAGCCTGAAAATTAGAGGGCGGACTCGCCCCGCTCTCCCCTACTATTGTAGCTGTGAATCAAACACAGTATAAGGTTGCCAAATAGGTTCATAAGGATCGTTGAGTAGAATATTTATGAAAGGTTCATTGTACTGATCCAATAATGTGTACTCACGTGTACGTTTCGGATACGTCTGTATCCTTTGTCAACACTTGTGGTAGTGTCGATCTTGACGACTCTTGGAGGAGTTGCCAGTTGATTTATCATCAGGGGATTTTTTCCCGATGATAAAAGATCATCGAAAACGTGCGTGAGATTTGTTGTCCTGCCTTATGTCAAAGGTGTTTCCGAACGTGTTGCTAGAACAATGAAATCCTACAATATCTCCACAGCCATGAAACCACACTGCACAATTCGCAATCAGCTGGTCCATCCCAAAGACAAACGAGACCCGCACAATATATCGGATGCTATTTACGACATTCCATGCAAGAATTGTGAAAAAAGCTACATCGGCGAAACAGGGAGACAGTTTGGCACGCGACTAGGTGAACACAAGAAAGAGGCAGAGAAAGCTAACAGCACAACGGTCACCAGAGCAGGGAGAAAGGCATCACTCACCACAGTCAACAAGTCGGCCATCACAGACCATGTTGTGGACTTAAACCATGTCATCGGGTGGGATGAGGCGAAGGTGATAGGTACGGAGCAGGACAGATACAAGAGATGGATACGCGAGGCTATAGAGATCAGAAAGCGAGGGGCCTCAACAATGAATCGAGACGAGGGGCAGTACTTTCTCACGCACGTTTTCGATGATCTTTTATCATCGGGAAAAAAATCCCCTGATGATAAATCAACTGGCAACTCCTCCAAGAGTCGTCAAGATCGTCACTACCACAAGTGTTGACAAAGGATACAGACGTATCCGAAACGTACACGTGAGTACACATTATTGGATCAGTACAATGAACCTTTCATAAACAGTATAAGGTATTGTACAACATGCTCTCCGAACCGCAGCCGAGTTTTTCTATACGACAAATTAGTGCTGTCCTGTGCTGTCGCTCGTGTGATATGAATATGACACGATATATCCCATCAGCATAATTATAAACTTTTGTATAAAAACCCCACAAATATTATAATACTAATAGTGTGTCCGGCGTGGGATATTTTGTTTCGTATTTAGTTTTTACAAATATTATTTCAATAATAATATAGCCTAACCCTCGTATTCCGGTTTTTACAAATATTATTTACAAAAAACCAATTACGAGTTTTAGTTCCTATGATAAAAGTATTACCCGAACACAATTACAGATGGCATAGATTAACAATGAGTGCATTACGAGCTTGTTGTATGGTCTGTTTCAACTCAGCCCCTGTATTTAAAACAAATTATTTCTTTATGTTTATTTTAAGGAACGGATGGAAGAGATCATATAATTGAACTTTTATGATTTTTAGTCCTTGTAATGGACACGGTATATCACTTGATGCAAGTGCTTATTATAATAGATTTTTATAGGATGTAGATAAACGTATGTTGTGTTAAAAGAGGTCATGTAATTAAATTGCCTCTGGGACTGTTTTTAATCTACTTTAGTATGCAATATTGAGACCATGTTGTTTGAGATTGATATCTTCTGGGCATGACACAGCCTCATCGTACGCGTTACAGCCATAATGGCATGTTATTTGATAATGAACTTAAAGTTTAAAAATATAAATATTAATACATCATAACTTGTTTTTAGCCAGGATTTTGTGAGGTTTGTGAGATTAACAGCAGAACAGCATACTGTTCAATCAATAGTTTCAAAGGCCTCGATAAACTTGCGTGAATAAAATGACATTAATAGACGCCTTAGCAATACACGGTATCGAATCCGGC
This sequence comes from Ophiura sarsii, assembly GCA_035610835.1. Classification (NCBI taxonomy): domain Eukaryota; kingdom Metazoa; phylum Echinodermata; class Ophiuroidea; order Amphilepidida; family Ophiuridae; genus Ophiura; species Ophiura sarsii. The sequence goes on along the minus strand of CM069441.1, from coordinate 142,862,322 downwards.
ACATCTCGTCATATTATATTGCGAAAGACTACCCACAATATCTGTATTTACGGATAGAACCCAAATTACGAGCACTAATTACGGAGTCTTTGTTGAGAGTCTCAAGCGACTAAAACGTTTATTATCAGATGTAGATAAAATGTTCGTCTATGTCACAGAGCTCGCTCATAAGTATGATGCTATAGCGAAACTATGACCAGTGAAAGTCAATTTAAAGGGACATTAAGTGGTGTCGAAAATTTTAAATGTTTAAAAATTTACTTCAGAATTCAAGATGAACATTAAAAATTGCCATTATCGTTGTTTCTACTAACAAAAACACAGCAAAACTTGATTAAAACAATATCATCGCTATTGATTGAAAAACGCCTTCTATGCAAATATGGTTCGCGTTATGTATCACGCGTACTGCAGGGGGATACTGTCGGACGTAAAATGCTCGTCCCGCGGGACGAGCATTTTTGAATCGACGTTTTCTTGTACAAAGAGAGCTGATTTTTCTTAATCCTTATAGGTGTAAGTTCATACATGTAATACAATTATAAAAATAAAATAATCTCAGTTTTTATCATAATTGAGGGCGCTGCCTCCAACACATCTCTTAGTGTCCCTTTAAATCCATGCGAGGATCTGTAAAAGTAATATCACGTGACTATTCTTGTATTAGAATTCTTATGTGTTATTACTCTGTTTATCGATTTTCGTACTTGGAAGCATGATGAAAACACAGCAAAACTAGATTTAAACTAGGGGGGGGGGGGGCTGGGGTACCGCGCCATTTTGCAATATTTTGCGAAATCGATCGTGGTTATCACGTGATACGTATCGTGGAAAAATAATGTACACTGTTTTAACGAAATGCACTGTGGGATTGTGTTACCAGCCTAAAATTATAGAGGTCGCAAACCCGGTCGCAAACTTGCTTATATTGAGCCTACAGTGCAACTTACCACAAACGCCCTTTATTTCAATTGGTTATACACCACCTCCTTTTGGTCCATGAAAAATGAAAAGTAAACCAATTCAGTATGTGATCCAAATGCTTTCAAATGACTCAAGTTCAAATAAATAATTTACTCTCCGTATGTGAGTTTTAATGTTGTTATACATTTCTATTAAACCTCCTTTGTAATTGGTCTTTGCTTCAGTACCCACCATTCACAACTGTATAGGGCACAGCCAACTAGAAGCTAGCTTTTAACCGACCTTGATTTCACAGCTGAGTACACATCTCCAATTTATAAAGACCTAAAGAAGCACATACTAGGGAGCTGGTCTATGAAACCACACACACACCTTGTATGTATCCCTGTGCATGACTGCACACATAATAGCATGTGTAGTGCTAACGCGGTAGATTCAAATGCACGATCCCTGTGGTTATGCCTGGTGAATCATTTGTTTGCATACAAATAAAGCTCAGAAGGGTGTAGAATGCATACTCATTGCTTAAATATGTGCAGTTTAAAAACAAAAACAAAATCATACAATGTTCTCATACCATTTTGTTGTGCATGTCTTACGCTTTAATTTGATAGGTCACAAACCCATATTAAAGGTATGGTTATGTTAAAATTAAGTCTCGAATATAGGTACTTAATTATGCAAATTATTTAAATAAAGAGAAAAGTACAAAGAAATGTTTTAATTTGCTCATACAAAAATGTCGGAATTAAGTATATGCACATTATATCTTATTCCCAGGCTTCCATGATGTACACGTCTTTAGATAAAAAGTCAAATGTGTTTTTGACTAGATGCTAATTAAATATGCATAACATATGCAAATGAGCTTAATTAGTAAAATAGTTGTAATACAAAATTGCGTTGAGGCTTTGATGTCACGTGTCTTCAAACTTGACTTAATTGGAAGAAAGTGTTGTTGTTATTGTCATGTAAGTGATGTTGGTTAAAACGGGCATTTATGGTAAGTTGCACTGTAGCTATAACAAGCTAAAAGTGACATCTCTGAATGTATTACCAAAGTGTGAAATTGTTGGACACACTGATAAAATGGTTTTACAACAAGTTTTGCTATCATATTATCAAACTGAACTCAAGTTAAATCACTCTATATCGAGCAATAATATAATTGTTTACGCATTTTAATTGTTTAGACAAAGTTAAATAAATCAAGGATACATTTATGATAGATAAATAAATAAAAAGAAAACTATAAACGCATGGGCGGCATTTATAATTGATTAAAATTGACATAACAATGATGTTACATTAATATACCATCAAGTTTAAAAAATAGAAAAATAATGGGAATATTCGAACCCGTGATTTCCGATTGCCAACGACATGGCCAACCTACGCACGCCACAGAGATTTACGACTGTAATTGTGATAGTTTTATTATTTAACCATGTCCATTTATTTATAACGAACGGATTTTTATTGTGCCATTTTTGCCAAATGATTGTGTTGCTCTCGCACAAAATGTGTTTGTAATTTGATTATAATTCTTATTTTTAAAAGAACGGTAATTTGTTTTGACATTTTCGAGAGAAAAAAATGGCGTAACCCTGATACGGTAAACGCCAGCAGTGTGGAGTCCGCGTGGGCAAGCATACAGATGATGCTAAGCAAATCCAGCATATAAAACAAAAAGTGCTCCTAATGGGACTCGAACCCACAACCTCTCGCTCCTCAAGCGACTGTCTTTCTACTACACTAACCGTGCTAATTGAAAAAATTTAACGCAATTAATTTATTTATATCATGGGTCATGGGTTAATGCACTGTGTTAAATTCTACAATCCCGGCCGCCACTCTGTTCAAAGGCACAACAAAGTTGACTTGTTTTATGCTTTTTTTGCAATTCTGAGGTGTGCAGTTCGATTTTCTTTCTCGAATTGTTTAGAAAACCGTCCATTTTAGAACATCTGAAATTTAAAATGAACTGCACACCTGGGAAAGTATGATGCCAGGGGCATATTTTTTGCACGTAAATCCAATACAAGAGTTCTGAAAATCGACTAAAATATGACGTCATAACCATTGCTTCGGGACAAAATGGCGCGGTACCCCACCCCCCCCCTAGATTTAAACAATATCATCGCTATTTATTGAAAAACGCCCTCTATGCAAATATGGTTCGCGTTATGTATCACGCGTACTGCACGGGGATACTGTCGGACGTAAAATGCTGGTCCCGCGGGATAAGCATTTTTTGAATCGACGTTTTCTTGTACAACAAGAGCTGATTTTTCTTAATCCTTATAGGTGTAAGTTCATACATGTAATACAATTATAAAAATAAACTAATCTCAGTTTTTATCATAATTGAGGGCGTTGCCTCCAACACATCTCTTAGTGTCCCTTTAAGAAAAACATTTGCACGAAATGTATTGTCTAACGTGGCCCTGTGCTACATTTCGTTTCCATTAAAAAACAACAACAAACAAACAAACAAATGAACTAACTAACTAACTAACTAACTATTTAACTAACAAGTGATGCACATGTACTACAGGCCTAACAATTCCACCCAATGACAAATCTGAATGAGCATACAACAATTCGTAAAGTGATCAACGACGGTACTGACTGACATTGGCTGATCATTATCACTAGTTTTGTAAGCTTATCCTTTTTTTAACCATTCCAATGGAATTAACATAGTTAATATTCACTAGCAATGTGTGTAGGCCTATCTGTAATTTATTATGACACTTGCACATTAATGAGACAATGTTAACACAAAACCAGTGGCTAAAACATTGCAATGTAGTAGTTTTTGTAGATCCCATTGGAATGATGAAAGGGAACCAGCTTACAAAACTTGTGTCACATTTTGTGTGTTTTTCAGATTAGATGCGCTTCATGCAAATAACAAACAATTGTATGGTTCAATGCACACATTAATGTCAAGGGTCGTTTCAATCCGTGCATAATTGCTGTATTTACCCTGTATATGGCTCAAAATAAACGAAGCGAATAAAATCTGGTCATAATTAACACAACTTATATACAGTCTGATAATACAGCTGATATTACCATGCATTATGTACAGTTAAGCCCACAATTATTCATACCCCTTGGAAAATATGAGTTTTTTGCGTTTTTCTCATATCTATACCAGCTGGAGTGTTGGAACTTCCGCTTTACACTAAAGACAATTAGTTTGCAAGTACAAATCAATATATTTGGGATCAACATTTTTTGCATAACAATAGAATTGAACAAGAATTATGTTTTTGTGCCTGTCCAAAATTATTCATACCCCATACCAAGTCTAAGGATTGAGGCCATTTTTTGTGATAAAACACATGTTTTTGACATTCCAAACATTCTTTATATTGTGTGATAGGCTTTTATATTGTTATGTAATTATTCCATGATGTGTGCATACAATGTTATTGCATTACAAATGTGTCCTATTGAATGTACAGTGAGGGATATTATAGGACAACACTCTAGCTCTTTGACAGCATGGCGAAGAAGATCAAATAACTTTGTTATGCATATTGTGAATGCTCACAAAGAGGGGAAAGGCTACAGAGCTATTTCGAAACAATTCCAAGTGCAAGAATCCACCACACAAAGCATAATTAGGAAGAACAAGACGTTCAACTCACTAAAAAACATTGAAGGATGCAGTCGGAAGCCAGCGGTGTCCTCTTGTTTGGCAAGAAAAGTATTGCGAAAGGCCAACAACAATCCATAGATCACCATCAATGCTCTCCTGAACAACCGTGGCACTTATTGGACCAAGATATCATAGGAGACACTCCAGCATATATGGCACATGAGAGGTCTCCATGGAGGCCGACCAAGAAAGACTCTACTCCTTAAAAGAGACACAGAGAAACTTGTCTTGCATCTTAAGCAACCCCAACACTGAAGACCAAAAACTTGGATCTTTGTCCAGAAGTGCTCTTGCAAATGCTAGATGAGTTTCTCATTGTCTCTTTTCAGGAGTAGAGTCTTTCTTGGTCGGAGTCCATGGAGAACTCTCGTGTGCAATGTCTGCTGATGTGTCTGCCTTAATATCTTGGTCCAAGACTCACCAAGGTTGTTCAGGAGAGCATTGACGGTGATATGTGGATTGTTGTTGGCCTTTCACCATACTTTTCTTGTCAAACAAGGGGACACTGTTGGTTTCCGACCGTGTTCTTCAGGGTTTTTAACTGATTTGAAGTGATTTTAACTGTCTTGGTCTTCCTAATTATGCTTTTTATGGTAGAATTTGGCACTTGAAATTGCTTCGAAATAGCTTTGTAGCCTTTCCCCTCTTTGTGAGCATTCACAATGCACAAAAAAGGTCCTCACTGAGTTATTTGATCCCCTTCGCCATGCTGTCAAAGAGCTAGAGTGTTGTCCTATGATATCCCTCACTGTACATTGAATAGGACACATTTGTAATGCATCCACATTGTATGGAATAATTGCATAACAATATAAAAGCCTATCACACAATATAAAGGATGTTTGGAATGTCAAAAACATGTGTATTATCACAAAAAGTGGCCTCAATCCTGAGACTTGGTATGGGGTATGAATACTTTTGGACAGGCATAAAACACAATTCTTGTTCAATTCTATTGTCATGCAAAAAATGTTGAGCCCAAATATATTGATTTGTACTTGCAAACTAATTGTCTTTAGTGTAAAGCAAAAGTTCCACCACTCCAGCTGGTATAGATATGAGAAAAACGCAAAAAACACATATTTGTCAAGGGGTATGAATAATTGTGGGCTTAACTGTACATGTTTGCCGTATATGTAAAGGTTCATTGCTCAAAATAAAACGTTCAACTTGAACGCACAATTCCAACACACGTCGGGCAATATTTGGCTATACATAACATAAACCATTATCATATTTTCTTTTCGACATTTTATTTCAAAAAACGCGAAACAGCACCTTTATAGCCGTATGAAGTTGAAGAAAAAACCACCTATTCGTCCATTTAACATGTTTAAGGGATTTGTAGATGCTGCACTATGATCAAGTAAGTATTTGATAATTTGTTGCCACAATATTATTGGTTTTATATATTGAACACTATTTCAAAAGGGCATTTGAGAGATTTACCAAAAATACTAGGTGCGGTCATTATTTCATGTACGGAACATGCTTAGAACTTTGCTGCAAAGCAAATTAATCATAGTTATGGAACCACTCCTGATATGATGCAACTAACTTTTGACAACTTTCATGCGGCAGGCGGCTGCAGACGACATTCCAAAATTTCACAAAATGCCTAGTATCGGTTCAAACCCTTAAGATACATCGAAGATTGAAAGTTGTGAAAGGTTTCTGAAAAAAATGTTTCGTGTATGGTAAAAATAATAGCCGCGTGGAAAGTGCATAAAAGCATAAAATAAAAAACACCTTTTGGGTTCTAATTGTCTACATAATAATAGACAGGTGGCAGATCCCGTTGCTCAAATTTGAAGCGACTTAGGATGAACAAAATATAAATGGGATGTATTTCCTCTTTTATCTATCTTATTTTCCCTTCATCTTTCTTCTTCTTTCTTGAGTCTACAGTTTTAACTTGAAATATTCATCAGGTCTCTCTTCTTTCTCACAATCCGGGATTTTGTAGCCGGGAAATGTCACGGTAATTTGGAGTTAAATGACCTTGAAGGAGATATTTCCTGGTAATGTTGATATCAAGAAGCCCCTTCAATGGAGAAGTAATTGAAATGTAACCATGTTTACAATGGAGTACTCGATTCCGGTCTCGGACTCTAGACTGGTCTCGAGTCCACCTTTTTTAGAACTCGGACTCGGACTCGGGAACTTCGGACTCGGGAATTGTGCCCGAGTCCTGTCCGAGTCCAGTAAATATTGGCTTATTTTGTATGCAGTAATTAAAATGTTTAAATTAAGTCATCCAATCTTCCATAGTTTCCGAAATAATGTCATAAATACATCTGAAAAGTAAAACTATTATTTTTAAAAACCATTAAAACAAAAAAGTGATCTAATAATCATTAAAGTTATTTAATAAGGCTGTTTGGACACGTAAAAGGTCTTTTGGTGTTTTAGTGTAAGCGTTTTCGACAAAATAATTTAACAATAAAAGGGAATTCTCAATTTCGATAAGAGCTCTCTGTAACCCTCACCTCATGGAGTGGAATTAGAAAGGAAATAGTTGAAATGTTATAGTGGAAGGTTTGCTATGCCAGCATCACACTTTTTCAGGTTTTTAATTTTCTCAATCTATGAACCTCTAAAAATTGTTTAAAGCTCTGAATCAATTCCACATTATTAGGCCTATTCATTAACATTGTACATGTTGTACATGAATAGAATGCAAATTGAAAATGCCTTATTATGTGCCTATCAATGATGTGTTGTTGGCCTATATACAGCAAAATAAATGACATGTTATCAGAACTTCAAAAAATACATAAGGACCCCGGACTCGGACTCGGGAGGTAAGGACTCGGACTCGGGTAAGGTGGACTCAACTCCTACTTAACCAGAAGCTCCTAACCATCTGAATATTGATGTTTTGAATGGAGAACACTTGCTTGCACACGATGGTAGTATCAGAAAACTCCATTCATGAAAATGTAAGTGTTTTTGATCGAAAGAATTATATTTTGAAGAAATTAAACCCATAGTTAAAGATACCCATAGATAAAGTTATATTTTATATACCCTTATTTTGCAGATGAATAACACATCATGGGGGCATCGGCAGGCAAGATAGAACTTAAAAACATTGAATTTCATGAGAAAATTGGAGAGGGTGGATTTGGATCTGTACATCGTGTGAGTTTCAAGAAACCTTACAAAGGATATACAGAAGCTGCTGCCAAGAAAATGTTTGAAAGTCCAGAGAAAGAAGTAGAGATCATGAGCAAACTTCACCATCCCAATATAGTTCCTATGTTTGGTTACTGTCAAACTGAATACATAAGCGTTATCCTTCTTGCATATGCCCATCTTGGTTCTCTTCATACATATCTATCAGACAAGACAAAAGATTTACCACCTTCTCTAATACGCCAATGGATACTAGAGAGTGCACTGGGCATCGAGTATCTCCATGACAACAACATCCTACACAGAGATGTGAAAGCCAACAATTGTCTAATATTCGAAGGCTATGTCTTAAAACTTTGTGACTTTGGTCTTGCCCGTGAAATTGATCATTCTCAAACAACATCTAGCATGAAAGGGACATATCGTTACATGGCACCTGAATTGATCAAAGGTAATGAAGATGGACGATCCGTCTATTCTAAACCAGCTGATATCTATGCATATGGGATGCTGATTCTAGAGATCTGCACAAGAAAGCCTCCATTTGATGACTTGGAATGGCAAGCAGTGATGTTTCAAGTTGGTGAGGGTGCAAAGCCAGCTGTGCCAGAAGACCTTCCAAAAGATCTTCTAGATCTTGTACAACGTTGTTGGAATGCTGATCCTAACCAACGACCAACAATTGCCTACATATTATCTGTTTTATTAGGTAAGAAACTTGAGGGAGTCATCACTTCCAAATTAAATAGAAATAATTATAAGGAACAGTATATCAGTACTCGTACAAGGACCAGTAAAAGACAAAAGCGTTCCCGAAACGTTTGGCACATAGTCAGTGGCGTATCAGAAATGCAGATTCCATCAACATATTTAAACGACTTTTAAAATGTCATCTTTTTGAACATGCTTTTTTTTCTCTGTATTACATTGTGCCAAAGCGCCTTAGTACAAGTTTCTTGGTTCTGGCGCTATATAAATTTCAGTGATTGATTGATTGATATCTGGGCATTCTGGGATCTTTGTCCGGGGGGGGGGGGGAGGCAAGGTTATTTTCCCAGGTGAACATCAGTTCGAACCTATATTACGTAAACAAACGGCGCAGCTGGGTTGTTGTTCCACCGAATGAGGTCACATCCTAAACTTGATAAATTGATAATAAACCATCACCAAAAAGACTCATGCAGAACTGATATTATAAAAAATATCTGTAATAAAGTACTTGATGGGGTTGAAGCAAAACATTTGCGTATAATCCACTATTTTCAAGTTATTGGTAAAGAAAGTCAATGTAAACTTAATATTATTAAAAATTATATAAATCTATCATGTTGTTCAATATGAATTATTGGAAATATATAATTCTGATTAAATTGCGCATAATTGATGGTACGTTATTAAAAGTTATTTGATTTAAATCAAATGAATTGTCATTTTGTTTTTTAATTGTATTATAACAGTTGTTGGAGAATGGCCATTGGTGAGGAGGGTCGAGCCAAAGCATCACGAGAAACCAATACAAGTCTATAGAGTTGCCTGCTGTGATTATGGTGATATGGTGGTTAGTGGTGCAGGCAGGGGTGATCTGTACATCATTGGTGGTGATGGGGAAAGCAAGATGAAACTGACAACACAGGAAACAGATGAAGAGAAACAAATAGGCATTGTATGGGGGATAACGGTCTCCTTACAGGGACATATATTAATTGTTGATAGATCAAAGTATGTCAAGATATTCACCAACATTGGTGAATATCTTCACTGCTTTTCTACTTTGAGTGAGGATCCTAACACAACGGTTGATTTGGTGGGTATTACCATAGATAAGACAGGGCATATATTGATATGTGACATAGCTAGGAGTATCATAACAATCCATACATGTCCTGATGGTACCCTGGTAAATCAGGTGAAATGTAGCATTCGAGGGCGTATGGCTGTCAATAGTAAGCAACAAATCCTGTATCCATTCCGTGCAGAGGGTTCAGTATACCCTGATATCAGAGCAATAGATTACACAGGTAATGAGGTATTTACCTTCAAACCCAGGATAGATGAGGATGTGACAGGTGGTAAGGTAGTCAATGTAATGGGAATAGTATGTGATGCTGATAATAACATATACATTGCAATGAGAGTAGTAGTAAAGCAATCAGACAAGTGGCATCACATTCTCAACACTGGACACCTTCACATGTACAGTCCTGAAGGTAAATACCAACGATGCATAGCATCAGGTATAACACGCCCCAGTGAATTGACCATTACACCTGATCAGTCACAGTTGGTTGTTGCTAATATAGATTCTATACTGTATTACAGTTTAAAACAAATGAGTTGAATCAAATAAATAAAAATCGCATTAGAAAAGGTTATAGCCTAGCTCTGATAACAAACTCCCATACCCAATACATAGCAAATGAATTTTTAAAGTGCAACTTCATTTCAATAATCTTTGAATAGGTAGACCTATTTTCATTGTAATGGTCCATTATGATTCACAGTATTTTAATGAAAGAAAATGCCAACAACGGGCTATCGCCCAATTTTATACGAAGATCGACAGATATAATAATATAACTAAATTATACTCAGTGTGTCACATCACAATTAAAGCAATATTATGTGATTATTTTCTAATTTTTACACATATTTATCTCTCTCCTATAATAAATTATTATGAAGTTCGACTATCAGGAAAGACTTTCCTGGACTGTAAATCTACTTTGACTGTATTTTCCATTAAAAACCCATCACAGTTATTTACTAAATCATAGTCATGAAAATGGATATATCGCCTTCGATTTCAGGAATGTTCCAACATATTTGTTTCGATTTTCACAAATAAAACATTCCGTCGCGTTTTGCTTCTAGTTGTCCCTACACTTGCACCAGTGGCTCTGCGCGTAGCTAATATTGTGGAACATTTTGAGCTGCATTTCGATTTTAATCAAATGAAATAGTGGAAGACATAAAGTGTCTCCAGAACATGTATTTTGTGTAATATTTTGATACATGTATACTAAATTCTAATATAATAAATATAAGGGGCGTTGTCCATTCTCTCTAGCGTTGTAAGCGCGGGTTGTAGTACTGTCGATGGCTCAATTAGTGAAGCAGACAGATGAAAGCGCGAGGAAGGTTGTGTTATATTCTTTAAGAAATACTAAAGCTGACTAGTGTTCACCGACCCCTGTTGTGACGTAAAGAGCGACCCATATACCAGATTGTACACATCGGGTTTCTAGTACAAGTGCCAGGTTTTATCATGGCAGGTAATAGAGGATGAGGATAATCGCGACACTACTCAAACCCCGACTCAAACAAGATATGTTTTTAGCCGCCTATTCATTGCTAGGCTTATCGTAATCCACTCGTTAACGTCATAAGAATCCTCCTCCTTGAAGTGGCCTTTAAAGACTATTGTTTAGCCGCGATCGAGCTCCATGCTCTAGCGGTTTTGATGTCACTTGTTTATCATGTCTGTAGAAGCATTGCACGTGCTTCGGTCGGCTTTACAGAAAGGAATCAACCACGCGTCATTCACTGCAATGATGGCGTAATACATATACAATCCATTCAGTTTATTCTTTGAATTGACGCAGGGTTTTTGAAAGTAATGTAAATTCGCATGGATACAATGGGATTTTAGCTTGTTATAGTTTTGGTAAACATAGTTCAGTAGTCCCTCGATTCTGCTGTATGCATCAGAAAAGTAGCAATATTTGATTCAATATTACACTTTTTTGGTCAACTGCGGTCACGATCATATCATCATAAATCGGTACGATATACGAGTAAGTTTATTTGAACTATGTCTGAATTACAGGAAATTGCAGGAAATACATGAAAATGACCAAATTGTCGGACTTATTTCTTAAGAATTCACAGTTTGGGAACCAAATTTCCTAACAGAATGACGTTTTGAATAATTCGTAACTTTTTGAATATACCGTCGATTTTGGTAGAAGTTTTGCTGAAATGTTCGTTTCCCTGAGATCTCTTTCGGTGTAAAATATAATCACGCATGTTTACGAGGGACCAAATATCCATTGTCTTAAGTAAGAAAATAGATATTATGTCCCTCGTACGCATGCGTGATAAAAGTTTACAAATACAATCTAGAAACACTTTTAGTGTGATACGTACACGGGACGTCAAAACCACACGAGTGTGGAGGTTGATCGCGGCTATACACATGTCTTGAAAGGCCTATTCAAGGAGGATTATTCTTACGGTATACAATAGGGTGATAATTGATCATGAAAGAAGGGAATAGGATTACATTAGAAATAGGGCTAATCTGCGATTCAGCTCCTCCTCTACCATGTCTACTACCTGACATGAGGCATGTTCAGACGGGCATAAGTGATCGGCGTAAATTTAGACCCCGGAGCAATCAAAATTCCACACCCATTTCCTCTACTCCGGACAGTTGTAGGGGTAGAGGCGTTGCGTCCCCATACCGGCGTGAAAACTGCAATTTCCAACTAATTGGCATGTCTTCCTTTCTCCTATCTGTCCGTTTCCTTTCCCTTTTCCCTTTCCTTCCCTTTCCCTTTCCTTTTTCTCTTTTTCTCTCTTTCCTTTCCTTTCCTTCTTCTTCTCACTTTCTTTCCCTTCCTTTGCCTTCCCGATTTTCCGCTTAGTTCCCGATTTCCCGGTCAAATTATTTTTCAGGGGGGGGTTGGGGGGGGGGGCACTCTGCCCCCGTCTGGCTACGCTACTGGATGAGCAGCATCGGATGCGTTTGTGGCATCGTCACATCATTGGCGAAGGTTTACGCCAGAGATCGTGTTAAGTGCATCCACACGAGCGTGCTACTCCGAACTGCAGCTCGTGTTAAGCGCATTACTCCTGCGAAATCTCAGGATTAAATCGGGTTGGAGTAAGGTTGGATTAGTTAACACGGGTGCCGTCCACATGGTCACTACTCGGAAGTTTAACATTCGATCTTACTCTGAACGAATTTACGCCTGTCTGAACGCAGCTGTTATCTAAATCATTGTTTGGGGACCAGGGGTGGTGCTGGAAGGGGTACCGCCGGAAGGGGTGCCGCCTGTACAAACTCAATGGGGATAATCCCATGCTTTGTTCTTTTTACAATAACCAGTCATCCCCTAATGTTACAAACACCATTTTGGTCCCATTTCAAAGGATATTTAGTAGTCTTTAAGTATGTGGTTCAACAGACTTGTCACTAACTATTTGTAACAACTAATTAATTATGGATAAGACAATGATCATCAGTTTGCGGATGGGATTGATGTGGTCATGCTTATACTATCCTTTTTTAATCGAGACCTAACAACCCCCGATATTTTGAATGTTTTACGAGTGCGCGTATACGTTTTGTTTAAAACACGCATGGCCAGAGGTCCAGTCTCCCCCAACACTGCTGTCGATTTCCTTAGAAATCCCATAAAAAGGGTCTACTTCCAATTCCTTTATGAACGAAGCGATGTGTGTGACGCAGAATGACTGCGCGAACATGCTACATCGCATTACGCAACGCGAACCAGTTCTGCGTTTTAAACCGCCTTCTTGACGTCGCTTCCTACGCCCTACCATAACGCGGTATTCATTTTGTCAGACTGTTGAACAAAAAAAAACACGTCCTTTTTATGAAAGTATTTCAAAAACTAAGTTGGTGACCCTGTTCTTTATTTTATTAATCTGTAGTGCCTATTAATGCGCGACTTTTATTAAATTTACAACAAAATTGACGGAGCAGTTTTGTTTTTAAATTCAAAAATGTTTGGCGTAAATAATACATTTCCATAGGATTGTGTACTAAATAGCTGTAAAAATGTCTAAAAACATGTATTTTGAAATGGCTGTAGCTCAAAAAATAAGTTGGTGACCCCATTTTCGTTCAAACTTTGTTCACAGTGAATAAAAAAAAATTGGCGGACAAATTATATTGTACAGTCCCCTTAACGGTTGTTACATTGACACACAATTTCGCTGCATGATATTTATACATACAGAAAGCCAAATTCATTTTTAGAAATTCCGTAACAGTTTCATTACGCAAGTTGGTCGACTTAGCATTGAGACAACAAGAGGTAATCGACTAAGCACTAGAAAATACTAGTCTGTAACTTGCGACGTTACGGTGTTTAACAATGTCGGTCAGTCGTTTCATCGGACAGGAAGTTGTTGTTTTGAACCTACTTGTAAAAACATATCGGTTCCTAAGTCAACGTCCGTTTACCTAACCTGCACCTGTCTTAATTAAAAGCGAGTGAGCCGCGCCGTGTAACAATTACTATTGTAGCTGTGAATTAAAGGTATAAAGTGTTTTCAGCTCTCCGAAGCGCACCGAGTTTTTCTATACGCCAAATTAGTGCTGTCGCTTGTGTGATATGACACGATCCCATCAGCATGGAAATTTTGTTTCGTATTTAGTTTTTACAAATATTATTTCAATAATAATATAACCCTCGTATTCCGGTTTTTACAAATAGTATTTAGAAATAACAATTACGAGTTTAAGTCCTCTGATGAAAGTATTACCCGTACGCAATTACAGACATAGATTAACAATAAGTGCAATTACGAGCTGTCGTGCGGTCTGTATCAACTTAGCCCCCGGGGTTCCAATTAATTTAAAACAAATTGTTTTTTATGTTTTATTTTAAGGAACGGATGGAAGAGATCATATCATTGAACTTTTATGATTTGTAATCCTTGTAATGGACACGGTATATCACTAGATAAAAGTGCTTATCATAATAGATTTTCATCGGATGTATATAAGAATAAATGTTGTGTTAAAAGAGGTCATGTAAATAAATTGCCTCTGGGACTGTTTTTAATCTACTTTAGTATATAATATTGAGACCATGTTGTTTGAAATTGACACAGCCTCGTCGTTACAGCCATAATGGCATATTATTTGATAATGAAATTCAAGTTAAAAAATAAGTAGGCCTATACTTGAGTTATCAAATGATACGATTGTCGTAAAAATGTAATACATCATAACTTGTTTGTAGCCAAGATTTTGTGAGGTGTGTGATTAACAACAGAACAGCATAATGTTCAATCAATATTTCAAAGGCCTCGATGAACTTGCGTGAATGAAATGACATTAACATACACCTTAACAATACATGTTCTCGAATCCTGCGCTTCTCGCCATTATTGCGAAAGACTACCCACAAGATCTGTATTTACGTAGGACCAGAATTACGAGCACTAATTACAAAGCCTTTGTTGAGAGTCTCAAGCGACTAAAACGTTTATTATCAGATGTAGATAAATGTTGGTCTATGTCACAGAGCTCGCTCATAAATATGATTTTATAGCGAACCTATGACCAGTGAAAGTCAATTTAAATCCATGCGAGGATATGTAAAATTAATATCGCAGTGACTATTCTTGTACTACATGTATAATTTCGATTTTCGTACTTGGAAGCATAATGAAAATGATGGGTGCCACTTTAATCATCCGATAAAGTCCACGGAACACAAATACGTATCGCGTCAGTTATTATACTTGACCCACGTTCACTACTTTTAAAAGTAGGTCGAGGCATGTCTTTGTTTTCCCATTCGAGTTTCCAGACTTCACATGTAAGCTGATGGTTTAAAACTACAATCGAATACATTGTTGATATTTGGTAGTGTTTTCCTGTTGTTGAACCCCTAAGGTAACCCATTTCAATTAATTGGGTGGGACACCTCTCGAAGCAAATACAATCAGTTTATAATCACAACTTATATAGGCCTGCGGGTCCGTAGCCAGCCCTTTTAGTTGTGGGGTTCGATTTTAAGATTAAAGTATTGAATGTTCTGAAAGACTACTCAATGGTCGCGTAGCGACAATCCCGCCGCGCGTAGCGGCGTAGGGTGGAGTTTGAGGGGGATGTTGAAGAAATTTGAAGGCATTTGGTGCACCATTTTAACATATATTTACTTTTTGGATCAATATAATCAGCAACTTGATTGACCACTAAGCAATAATGGACACGCAGACTTATAATACCATACAAGTATTGTGCTTCGGTCACATTTCTGTGTATCCTTGGTGTAAGACATTCATTTTTTAATTCCGTGCTGTCTTACACCAAGGATAAACCCAAGTTTCATAGCAGGCACATTTAAACAACTGTTTTATCCAACGAGCTAACCAATGTCGATAAACGTCAATTAACCTATTCCTGCAATCCCGCCAATGTAAGTGGCACTTATCTTATAAACATGGATAAACAGACAATAACAAAAAAAATCGTTATACGTTATTGATAATTTGATACCTTTCTTATTTGCATTTTGATACACTTATAAAATTCGTTGAACTACAAAGAAATAAGAACTAGGTTTCACAGACCATCTTTTGGTGGGTTAACCACCATCTTTCAGGTATTATTCGCATTTGATGGTCATGGAAATACCACAAACGTAACGATAGTGTGAAAATGAAACATATCTATTAAACATGCCAAAATGGCGTCGGTTATTTGGTTTCAAACAACGATAGATACACGTTAGCGACGATGACTCTTAGCTTCAACACGAATTGTAATGCTAGATATGTAACCAATTGTGCGTCGTGCGGCATTAAGGTGTTGAGAACTTGATTATCATCACGTACATAGACATACAGCTGCTGGACTCACTGACAATGTCCGTTTACCTAACCCGCACCTCCGTTAATTAAAGCGAGCCATGTATACAGTGGAACTGGGAAAGAATATAATAGGATTGCACTACATACTAACCTCTATTTGTATGTGTTTTATTCATTCCGCGGGGACTATCCATTAATCCATTCTCCAAAAACGTACATGTCGAGGGTTTAGTGCAACAAAGGGCTATCTGCATTTTTTGCCAAAATGAGATATTTGTATCAAAATGATCCGCACAAGATCAGGAACCTAATTATGAGAAAATAGTAAATTCACCTAATCAAAAAGATTGAATAGCATTTCTTTTAACTTGTCAAAATCAATAGGTAACAATGATGGGTACAAATGTTTTATTCACCTTTTCCTCAAAATGACCGAAATGCAGATAGCCCTTTGTTGCACTAAACCCTCGATGTATCATATAAATGTACGCCCATGGTTTAACCCGAATTATAGATACATTGTTGATATTTTAAAGGTTTTCCTGGGGGCATGTGTGGCGCAGTGGGTAGAGCACCGGACTCTTGATCTAAAGGTTGTGGGTTCGAGTCTCGCTGTGGTTAACATGTTGTGCTCTTGAGTAAGGCACTTTACCGCAATTACTCCTCTCTACCCAGGTGTATTTAAATGGGTACCGGCATTCTTCAGTGCTGGGAAGGTAATGACTCGCGGTGAAGGAGGTGTAGCGAGCCCCACACAGCAATATTATAAAAAAGGAGTGAGTCTAGCCCTATCGCTTTGAAAGAGAGATGGGCACTCCGCTCCTGGAATTACAGGATCGACCGCCTTTACCTTTACCAACCTGGTTGATTGTGATTTTCCATTTAAGTACGGCATCTCAGCCTGCTTAACCTCTGAGAACTACCGGCCGGTTGAATACATACAATCTTGCACCAATCACAAATATTATTGCTTGAATAATTGTATCTATGCTAGGAAGTTTGGAGTGACAATTCTTTTGCTAGAGCTGGGGGGGGGGGGGGGGGGGGGATAAGGAATTACATTAAGGAATCCCAGTCAAGATTGTACACTCACTTCAACCTATTTTTAACATGTTTAAGCTTTCCTGAAAACCTTTTGTTTACTACTCACCTCGCTTACCTTTCACCAATTTGTCCTCAATTAGGAAACATTCAATAATTACTCATCTTACCTTTAACTATTTAAACAAACATAAGAAAACGTATGGTCCTTTGAATTTGGAAGCAATTCAAATCTCTTGGTTACAGCTCAAAAAGTAAAGATCAATCGCAAATTGTCTTAAATGTAAATGGTAAGAAGTGTTTTAATCCCAGAATAGTGGCCGACTGTTTTAATGACTTTTATACTAATGTTGCTGGCAACTTGGTAAAAAATCTTCCGCCTTCGCTAGGGCTTTTTAATACCGATTCGGATGTTTTTAAGAATTATTATAAGGAAAAGGGGACTGAGTCAAAACGTTTTAACCTCTTGCCCATCACTTCCGAATTTGTTTTCAAAGAACTCTGTGCGCTAAATCAACTAAAACTACTGGACATGATGGTATTCCGGCTAGATTTCTAGGAGACGGTGATTTAGCTATAAAAGATCACTTGGCTCACATCATTAATTAGTTCTAGTTCCGTTCCACAAGATTTCAAAACTGCTCGTGTGAAGCCACTTTTTAAGAAAAGGAAAGGTCAGAAGTTGTGCAACTTAAACTTAACCACGTTTATAAGATTTTTCATGATTTGTCTCCTAATTATATGAAATTGTATTTTACTAGAGTGTCATCTTTGCATAAATATAGTACTAGGGGTAGCCCATTCAACTTTGTTGTTCCTTCTTCAAAGGGTCAAGCTAGATTTACTTTTTATAGTACTGCTATTCATCACTGGAACTCATTGCCGAGCGAGATCAAGAACACCAATAATTTTAGTTTATTCAAACAATTAGGTAAAGACACTTGGCGAGTTATGATTCGATTGATTTTGAGCTGGTCTCACCTTGTGCTCGTGCCCTGTTTTTATTTGTTTTGTCCTTGTTTTCGTTTGGCGTTTTGTGCTTCTTTCATTTGAGTTTGTTTTGTTTTCCTGGTTTTTTCTGCCTTTCTATGCTTGTTAAGGACCCCAATGGAAATAAGCTTTGTGCTCAAAGCTTTTTGGGCTATCCTTGGTACTTTTGCTCATATTTATTATGTCTATATGTTTTTAAATAAGTTTGTGCAATCTTTTACATGTTTGTATTTTTTAGATATTTCTCTATACGATGTTTTGAGTACCTAATAAAATCAAATAAAATCAGACCTATCATATATCAAGCTAGGTGTCACATTTTCTCCTGTCTAAGCGCAGTCGACAACACTTCAGACTCAAGAACGTTGGCCATTAAAGTTTCAACAACAGTTCATATTTCAGGCGTTAGTATATTTGACCGCATTGTTCATGCGATGTCCTATCCATACTCAATATACTCAAAACATGTTGACATCGTCCCGAAGCTTAAATACATTTAATAATTCTCGTGTGATTAGATGATTAGATGGAGATTCCCAATTTTATTTGCATCTTCTTTCATTTTAAGACACTTCATATTGGGAATAATTCGAAGGATCTTGAATGATTGTACACCTATGCAATCGATATTTGGTAGGAACTTCTTACGACTTGTATTACTATATATCTCGTGTTTGGGCTGACCAACATCGGTAAATTATTTGCATGTGAGGTCATTTGATGAATCTGTTATTAAGTCATTACAGTTCAGTTCAGTTCAGTTTTATTTTCACCATATTATATGATACATCAGACAAGCAAATTATAAGAAAACATAGGTGGGGAAAACCAAAAGGAGCACAGCTCGAAATATATTGGTCACCCTGATAATTTCATTATAAATAAGATAATTTAAAAGTACTACAAAGAAGACGACTACAAACAAGAGACAGGACAGGATATGTGTAAACAAGACCGGACAGGACATGTGCAACTAAACACTAAAGTGTAGGCAGTAATGATGGCATCAGCTATAACATGATAATAATAATCTCATGTGGTAAAATTTCTCATGTGGTAAACTATATATGCACTAATTATTGTCGAATTAGATACGTGATTGCTAAAGTGTAATGGGATTTAACAATCATGTACCGTAGTCTGTGAAGAATTTCTCCTAATTACAATATACGTTTACCTCACCCTGCGTGACCCATCCGTTTCCCAAGTTAGTGGCGTACTATCATTATATAGGTATTGCCAGAGTAAATTAGCACGGAAATTAACAAGTCAATGCCACCATGTTATTAGCCAATGTATATTATAACCAGTTAACTGATTGTTTTTTAATTATTAAACATATAGAAGTCAATTAGACGATACATCCACTCGTAACAATCGATCCGTATCAATGTACCGTGACTTGAAACACTGTCATTAATGCTGATTACATACTGTTGTATAATTGTGCACTGAATGAGAATTATCACCTTTACTTATATATGATAAAGGTTACCGCACTTGTATAGTTGTACCGGCCGAGTACACCAAACTGGCTTAACTTAATAGGGAGTTAAGCTACCTCCCTAATAGTTATGCCATAACTGTGCTTAACTTACTAACGATGTTATTCTGAGAGCAAAACTGGCGAGTAACAACAGAATAGTAACTAGTGAGCTAAATATCCACATTAATCAGCATCGTCCTCTTACAAAATTAATTGTCGCATATGCCAAGTGTTGTTTTACCGCTTTTTCAAAAATAAGGACTATCATGACATTACAAACATATTTTGGTAGAGGGGTACATACACATATTGCACCAAAAAGCACAATGTTAATGACAAACACAAGCACCCGATGGAAACAAGTAGTTAAAGGTATATACAATTATATCACATCTCTTAACACACACACTTCCTGGCGTGGATACCTTGTCGTTCGATTGTGAACCACAGAACCCGATTCGATCCCCACTCACGGCACGATATGCTTTCAATTTTGTTTGTTCTTCTACCCTTCCACTGACAATAATGTTGAAACTTTGGCTTTATCAGTTTTTAATTATTAAAGTTATTTATTTATTTAGTCATTATTTTAAATCCTTAAATCCTTAAAAAATGGCGTCATTTTGTGTCCGGAACGCAGGCCAACTCAACGTGATTCTTTATGTACACTCACCTATTACTTAGCGAGTGACGACACATTTTAAATATTACGGAGGACCATTCACGTCAGAATTTTACAGTAAACTATAGGTTAACACTTGGCATATGCGCCAATCAATTTTGTAAGGGGACGATGCTGATTAATGTGGATATTTACCTCGCTAGTTACTATTCTGGTGTTACTCGCCAGTTATGCTCTAAGAATTACATCATTAGTAAGTTACGCTACAGTTAGAGCATCCCTATTAAGTTACGCTAGCTTAGTGCACTCGGCCGAATATTTACCATGCTTTTACCTCCATTTAACATGAAGCACAGTCTCTTCCGCATGGTAATGAACAATGACAGTAATTCAAGGAATATGGTGCCGTATAATTACGGATGTACACGCTCTCTTTCACAATGTCTAAAAAGAACTTTCTTTTCTGATTTATTCCTTTCTTTTCAATCGAAGTGTCTGCCTAATACGCGTGAGTTTTTGTTTTTCTCCTTTTATTTATATTTTGATGTTGTTCTCTATACTGTTTAGGCTTTCATCTTATTCGTACGTCACATTTATTTGCGTTTTTAACCCCTGCCCATTTGTGTTTGTTGTATTATGCATATTTTCTGAGTTGCAGTACCAATTGATTGACCTAGCAGAGCTCTTTGTAGAGAGTTACCCGTTTGATTTCTAATCACTCAGTTCATTAACATTGTTAATGTCTGTTCGGCTATTGTTCATATTTTGCTCTTTATATATGCAAACAAAATCATGATGTATGACCTCGCCAACGCAATTATAGCGAAGTAAGTGGGAAGATAAGAAGGTTTTTGTGAAATCTTCCCCCGATATCCTAGAATATATCTAGAAATTCGTTTCTTTAATATACGCATAGGAATACTATATCGTATTTTGAATGTATGTCATCTTCGATAGTCAATACTTGACTAGAAATGTAAGTCTTTATGAGCTTTCCTGTGACTATAATGTCATTCAATGACCTGGCATCATAATTTAATAGTTAAAATACATACATTTTTAAATAAAATTTACAGTTAATATGTATATAACATGAATTTATTAAATTGGCACCTGTGATATGCATCGATAGCTAAAATCGGCATTATATCTAGGTAATTCTAAACACACACATTGTACTCATACATTTATGTACAAACGAAGTAGTTACGAAACTATTCCTGCTACCATAGTAGCATTTCATTTGATGGTGTTTGAATTAACCTCTTACAATATTTGATAAGATTTTTCAGTTATCATAATGATAGTTTTACAACTTAGCATATTATTATATGTACTTATGAAATATGCAATGGTTGCCATCTAATTTCTAATGTACATGTTTCATAAATTATCACATTAAAAGTGAAAACATTTTTCATTAGCGTGAAGATTATATAATTTTGAAAACACCCGTGTCATCCTTCTAATATACTATAGATATAGATTTTGGATACACGGATGCTATCCGGCGACTGGCGGCGAGGCAATGATGGAACCCCCTATTGATCATTTGTTTTTGTTCCACGCAAATTAGATGTAGGCCTACGGTATGGGGACTTAACCTCATCCAATCTGCAGGGGAAAATGAGTTAGTGGCTTGAGACAAAAAACTATGCCATTTGAAATCTCTACACAAATGGTTGTAATCAAAACGCTGCCGCGTATGGCAGGTATATTGCAAAATAGAAGAGGAAAACGTGGTTATTCGCCGAAAAGCCTGTTTTTCGCCGGAAAACCTGGTTTTCCACCGATAAACCAGGTTTTCGGCTGAAAATCAAGCGTAACGGCCGATAAACTAGGTTGATAAAAAACCCACTTTGTATCAATCAATCGAAAACCAGGTTTATCGGTGAAAAATCAGGTTTTTTTCATTGCGCAAAATACGTGCCATGGCCCCGTGCTTTTCCGACCGATGTATCATTTAAATATTCGGCCTATTTATAAAATACGTGTGGAATACAATTTCAGCTAGTAGTCGGGTATATATACGGAGGGTTAGTGTGCACCCCCCCCCCCCAGGACTCCCCCAAACCAACTTTTTTTACTTCCTATTATGATCCTAAGACATAATCAGGATGTTACCAAAAATATTTTCATATTGCTAAGGGGTTATGCAAGATGGCGTCCAAAATGGCCGCCATAACTGGTCAAATCTCATAAAATGACATATAGCAATCAAATTGTATAGTGAAAGTGTAGTTTTAATAGTGGGATGTATGTATTAGACCACTAGACACTCATATCCAGAACTTTTGCTTTGTTAACACACCTAAATCCAAGATGGCCGCCAAAATGGCCGCCAAAATTGGTAAAATTCTATATATTGGCATATATAAACCAACATGTATGATCAGAGTATAGTTTTAACAATGGGATTTATGTGTTAGACCACTAGAAACTCATATCTAGTATTTTTGCTTTGTTAACATACTTTAAAATCAAAATGGCCGCCAAATGAATGGTCAAAATTCCATAAAATAGCATAATATCAACCGAAATGTATGATAAAAATATAGTTTTAACAATGAAATGTATGTGTTAGACCATTAGTAACTCATATCCAGTATTTTTGCTCTGTTAACATAGTTCAAAATCCGAAATTGTTGCCAAAATGGCCCCCAAAATGGTTCCAGAAGTGGCTGCAAAAATTGTCAAATTCCATAAAATGGGATAATATCAACCTAAATGTATGATGAAAATATAATTTAAATGATGGGATGTATGTATTAGACCACTAGTAACTCTCATCTAGTATTTGTGCTTTGTTAACATACTTAGAAATCCAAAATGGCCCCCAAAATGGGTCCCAAAATGACTGAGCAAATTGTTGGAATTCCATAAAATGGGATAATATCAAACAAAATATATGTTGAAAGTATAGTTTTAACATTTGGGTGTATGTATTAGACCACTTGTAACTCATATCCAGTATATTTGCATTGCAATAACATACTTTAAAACCAAGATGGCCACCAAAATGGCCGCTGTAAATGTAAAAATAGTCTACATGAGTGTATGATAACCTCCAAATGGTCTAAATAATTACCACAGGTAGCCACCAATTGATCAAAATATGGAGTCTATACCATTCAATCATACCTTGTCACATACAGATACGTTTAACGTTTACTGGGTGGATTAAAATCTACAGATATAATCTTTTGTTTGTAACAATAGTATAAAGTGTGTCTTTTTAGACATTAATGAGCAGTCAAGACACGTAGATCTTCTTGTGTACCCGCCATTTCGACCCCTCGTCTTAGGGGATACTTTATTACTATATAATATTAGTGCTGGGCAATACCCCCAACATTGTTCATATCTAATGTCTAATGTAACATTAGATGTATCTAATGTAACACTAACAATAAATCTAATACTGTTTTTCAGTTATTTTAACCTTTTGCAGCCATCTTGGATATTTCAAAATACTCAAACTAGATCTACAGCCCGTAGGCTTTATCATAGACATATATTGAATGCTGTCTTATTAGATGTGGGGGTATTGGTATTACATAGTATGGTCATTTACAATACAAAACAATTGTTTTAGGTCATTTAACATCAACTTAACCACTCTGGAAGCCATTTTGGAAAGTGATACAGAGTCAAAATTGTCACAGAGGTGGGCCTTATATCTAAAAGCAATAGCTTAGCAGTTTCGAACATACTACTATTTGGTGAATGTGATGTAATATACACTCTTACAATATCTATTGTGGATTATCATACACTCATGTAGACTATTTGTATATTTACAGCGGCCATTTTGGTGGCCATCTTGGATTTAAAGTATGTTATTACAATGCAAATATACTGGATATCAGTTACTAGTGGTCTAATACATACATCCTAATGTTAAAACTATACTTTCATCATACATTTTGGTTGATATTATACCATTTTATGGAATTTTAACAATTTGTTCAGTCATTTCGGGACCCATTTTGGGGGCCATTTTGGATTTCTAAGTATGTTAACAAAGCAAAAATACTAGATACGAGTTACTATTGGTCTAATACATACATCCCATCATTAAAACTATATTTTCATCATACATTTAGGTTGATATTATCCCATTTCATGGAATTTGACAATTTTGCAACCACTTTAGGAACCATTTTGGGGGCCATTTTGGCAGCCATTTTGGATTTTTAACTATGATAACAGAACACAGATACTGGATATGAATTACTTGTGGTCTAACACATACATCCCATCATTAAAATTATACTTTTATCATACATTTCGGTTGATATTATGCTATTTTATGGAATTTTGACCACTTTTGACCATTAATTTGGCGGCCAATTGTGGTTTTAAGGTATGTTTTCAAAGCAAAAATACTAGATTTGAGTTTCTAGTGGTCTAACACATACATCCCATTGTTAAAACTATACTCTGATCATACGTGTTGGTTTATATATGCCATTATATGGAATTTTACCAAATTTGGCGGCCATTTTGGCGGCCATTTTGGCGGCCATCTTGGATTTAGGTGTGTTAACAGAGCAATTGTTCTGGATATGAGTGTCTAGTGGTCTAATACATACATCCCACTATTAAAACTATACTTTCACCATACAATTTGATTGCTATATGTCATTTTATGAGATTTGACCAGTTATGGCGGCCATTTTGGACGCCATCTTGCATAACCCCTTAGCAATATGAAAATATTTTTGGTAACATCCTGATTATGTCTTAGGATCATAATAGGAAGTTTAAAAAAAGTTGGTTTGGGGGAGTCCGGGGGGGGGGGGGGTGCACACTAACCCTCCGTAGATACCCGACTATAGTTATACAGATAGTTATTACGATTTTAGCAATGTACAATATATTGATAAGATCCCGTTTAGGTTCCTATAGGTATACAACAAGGCAGCTATAGACTTTTTTCTTATTTAGCTTTCTATTTTTGATGAAAGTTAGTAAATAGCGAGGAAGTTTATACAGTCACACGAGGTTGAGCTGACACCATTGTTTCAAATATTGTAAACAAACAGCAATGTAAGTTTTGAAATGAATTGTTAATTTGTGGTTAGATTTCAACCGGCACTTTGACTTCGAGCTACGAGATATCTTGAATGAGGGAACTGTATAAAGAAGATGAGGGACACGACAGGGGAGGAGAGATAGAAAGCGAAAATGTAGGACGAAAGGTTACAGGGTAGAGGTTCAAGAGAGTTGACATACTTCACTTATGATAGTAAACTAAAATAACATGCGACAATGCTCTAAGGCAAGAAACAATTCGTGTAATTACCATGTTACCTTAAGCCTAACTATCTAAATACAGATACAAATCCTACGAGTTTCTGCATAATTCAAATGATTATTTAGTAGTTATAAAGTATTTTCACCCCTCTGTCTATAGCATGTAATTTAAACCGATTCATGTATGACGGAGGTCTTGTAATGTCAAATTGTGTTATTAAGGGGGTGTGGACTCTCAGGTACAGCCTCCGTAAAACTTCCGTAATTTCTTCAATATTCATTTAATCTTTATAAACGTATACACTTTTTGCAGAAAAGGGTTCAATGAATCCAACCATGATAATGAAATTGACCATTTTGGAAAAAATTATAAAAAACACGTTTTTTGACCCATTTTAGGTTTGGAAAAGATAATTCAAAATATATTTTGTTAAATTTTGTCATACTAGTTTTATGATAATCCTGATAACATTGGGTGGGGGTGGGGGCGTTTTTACAAAGAAAGGTACAGGGGGGGGGGGGTGGGGGTGGGGGGGGGGGGGGTAGGGGGGCGTTTTTACAAAGAAAGGTACATTAGTACCCAAAAAGGTACATTTGGTACAAAAAAAGGTACATAGGTACAAAAAAAGTACATTGGTACAAAAAAAAAGGACTTTTTTCAGATGGGGGGGGGGGGTGTGTTTGTAATTCTTGAGAGTAATTACGGTTACAAACATCGACAATTCTCTGATGAAATCAAACGAGACTTTCTCGTCTAGTGAGGTGAAGAAGAAATGAAAGTAAAGATATGTTATCCATAATAACCAAGCTATTTTACACCGTAGTATTGTCCTGGGACGCTTCTTTATTCATTGCACAATAGTTAGTTACAGCTGAAGTATGTCAAATGCGTGCATGATTCGGAGTTCATCTATGATACTAAAGGAACTCCTTGATCTACACTAGCAACCAAAAGCATTAGGACACCTTGCATGCTACAAAAACTAATGTGTTAGCGTTTTGGTATTCTAGGTTTATAAAACTAATGAAATGTTCTTACAAGTTTGCTTGCACAAATTTGAGATCTTTGACATTATTATTAAGGCAAACATTTGATATCAATATTTCAATGATTTAAGGTGTTCTCTGGAATATTTTTAGTTAATTTAAGCATTGTTACGAGTCAAATTAGATTGACAATAATGCAGAGGTATGATGAAATGAATAGAACTGCCAGCAGTGCACCCATGTTGTGTGGGTACAATAGAACTGCCAGCAGTGTACCCATGTTGTGTGGGTACAATAGAACTGCCAGCAGTGTACCCATGTTGTGTGGGTACAATAGAACTGCCAGCAGTGTACCCATGTTGTGTGGGTACAATAGAACTGCCAGCAGTGCACCCATGTTGTGTGGGTACAATAGAACTGCCAGCAGTGTACCCATGTTGTGTGGGTACAATAGAACTGCCAGCAGTGTACCCATGTTGTGTGGGTACAATAGAACTGCCAGCAGTGTACCCATGTTGTGTGGGTACAATAGAACTGCCAGCAGTGTACCCATGTTGTGTGGGTACAATAGAACTGCCAGCAGTGTACCCATGCTGTGTGGGTACAATGAGATATAGGCAATTTGGATTGTTTCCATTTGTTCCATTTTTAATATGAAAATCACGGTATAAAATTTAACTTTAAAAATTACCTCTCAAATATCTTTTAAAATAAAGAGATCAATTCTCAATATCTTTGAGAGATTAAGGACTCGTGAAAATATGTTGATTAGTTTTACTTCTAGTGAATACAATGACAAACAATTGCACATGTTTTCTTTATATATGAGCTAAAATATATTTACAGTGTAAAATCTGCTTTGGGATATGATGAAAGCACATGTTTTCATCAATTTCATGGAATGGGATGAGCAGATGCTGTCGACATGAATTTATTAATAAGAAGCGAGTCAGCAGCATATTTGTTCAGCTTATAGTCAAACATTGCAGTCCAATTGGTTTTGATTTTGACACCATAACCAAGTATCCTACTACTTTTGATTGCTAGTGTATACACTGTATTTCACTCCTAATAATTTATTTTTCTGATAGTTTGAGTATAGCAAAAGATCTGCTACACATGAATCGAGTACAATTGAGGTAAAATCTGTCCTTAAATTTTAGTATATTTCAGCAACTTTACCAAACGAGTTCTTACTTTGAAAGTGATGTGAAGGAAAGAATTACGCCCCCTTTTTTAATTTGGGAATCAATTTTTGTTTAATACATTAAAATGTAACATGTATCTTTTGAATAAATCACATATTGTGTTGATATTGAGTTAGGAAAATATAAAGAGGCAGTTAACAGTTTTGTCAGTCTTGTCAAGGTGTGCTGTGTGTAATTCATCGACATGTCAATGTCCATTTACCTCTCCCCGCATCTTAGTTAATTGAATTGAATCTACGAGGGTCATTCAATAAGTTTTACCTCCTAATATTCCACAATTGTAGCCTTGAATCCCAGCTACGAATTCATAGTAAATTGGTCTGAGTTATTGGTTATATTTTTCTGGAGATGCAGTGAATACCGAATGTCTGGAAACGGATGAAAAACAGCAAAATATCTCCAAAGCGAATGTCATTTCTCCAATAATAAGAGCCAAAAAGGACCTATAGGTCAAGTATACCGATTGTAATATATCTCTTTAACAAACTATACATAATAACAGTGACTGATTTGATATGAACAATATGTCGTCTGATTGGCCAGAACCATACCAGGACAACCATTTTAAGCTTAACTCTACCCTGGATATAGTGAACACTGCAAAAGGTATATTTGTTCTTTTTAAGAACTGATGGATCTTCAATACAGGACTAAGTAGAGGGATTCCAAGTCCCTCCAAGAGATAGTGTTCTATTATTAAGTATCTGTTTGATTATTCCGAAGGTTGCATATGAAGGTTTTTTTCTTCTTTTTTTGGTATATAAAGAGCAAATGTGAACAATATCCCAACAGACATTAACAAGGGTAATGAACTGGGTGATTAGAAATCAAACTGGTAACTCTCTACAAAGAGCTCTGAAAGGCCAATCAATTGGTTCACTGCAACTCAGAATCAATGCATAATACACAAAACGCTAATGGCAGGGTTAAAAATGCCAATAAAAGTGACATTAGAATAAGATAAAAGTCCAAACATAAAGAGCAACATCAACATATGAATAAAAAGAAATATTACCTGGAGGTCACGGGAATCAAGAGAACATACACAACCAACTTGGGAACTAAATCTACCAGGAGCGGCCTGTTGTCACCTGTTGGGGCCTTGCCGTATCACCACCCCAGCCAGCTACATGCTTTACAGGACCATCTACCATCTCCCCAACCAAGCATTTAACCTACACTTGAACCATGACCACCATGCTAATGTAACAGTCAGGTGTTGAAAGGACTTGAGTGAAGGGTGTCATGAAAGAGAATGTAGGCCGGGAATGTAGGCTATGCCAAGTTAAGAGTAGTCTTCTGTGCACGCGGCACTTGTAAGCCTGGATTCCTGTCTCTACGAAGTTGGCAACAACGTCGTCTGGAAGAAAGTTCAGTAATGGGACGGGCTGTGTGAAGGAAGCATCTGGTGGTCTAAGCAGCGAATTCTAGCAGTCGGCAGTGTAAGAGCATGCATTGGCATTGAAACACTCGAACGGGTAGCACGGCGTTGAACATATGGTGTCGGAGGCAACGCTGCCAATCCCTTGGGCAATGGTTGGTGTGCATTTTGTACAAGACCGTAGCTGCTGAGACCTGTCGCCTGTGAAGCAGGCTGGTAATGTTAAAGGCGTCCATGTTAAAGATTTAATATATAGGCATCACTGTGGCATGAATTGCAACAACAGCATTTGACTGATTAGCGATATTCCAGTAGTACAGGAAACCCATACGTTGGTGGGAAATTGTATTGCTAGAAACTGTCAATTTGATTTGCTGTACAAAGTGAATGGTGAGGCTCTCGAATGATTGGCGGGGGAATTACAGCAAAACTGCATTCCCGTTGATTTTCATACTAGCTACACACCTTCATAAAGTCCTCATCTTTCTTTTCAGCCACTATTTAAAACATGAAAATGCTAACTTATTCCATATTAAATCATAATTCTCCGCCGTGTAAACGCAATGGCAGAATTTTTTTCAGACATTTCGCGAGTATCCCAGTAGGCACGCGGTCCAGATTTAGTCTCGTTCCCCATCGCAAAATAACAAACGTCTATATACGCACATCACTAACGAACTTACGAATGTATTAAAACGAGTCTATTAATAAAACATGGCGCCGATTTCGATAAACATCGCTAGTGCCGTTAAGTGAATTGGCTTAGAATTTCACCTCAAATTTCAAGGGAATATTGCATTTGTACAAAATGTTAAACGAATGGCAAGATAGATGAGAAAGAGTAGATAAGAACAAGCACAAAGAAGTGTGTTTTTGAGCTCTGGTAAGCGATACAAAAATTACTACAAAAATCATATTTAGAAGGAGTCATACTTAGGATGGGGACAGATAGTGAAACATGCAAAATACCCTATGACGAATAATACCAACTGATGACAAATATCACTAAGTATGATTTGTTGTACTAGATACTCCAGTATGCTAAAGGCATGAATTCGAGTTGATATTATCAATGCTACAAGATTTAATCTTGCTTACAATCTTATTTATACACAAGAATACCGTATTATATTTAAAAATTCCATCTATTGTTTTCCATTTTAAGTGTTGAAATCGTGCTCTTATACCTAACCATACGAAATGGAGAAAAGACAAAAAAAACCTGTATACATTTTGAGGGTAATCTTCCGTTTCCGTACCCAAAATCTTTCTCTGGCTTTGATCACATCAGAAAAAAATGTGAAACAGATATTAACTATCCTTTGCTATAGATGTGTAGCCATGATTCAGAGCTTTAATTATGTTACGAGGCTGACATTTATATTAGCAACGTTATGGAGGAGGAGGTAGCGCTTATTGAATGACCCTCGTATAATACATATGAGTATTTACTAATGCGTAACACCGACAGCAGCTCGTAAGATAGCTGGTTTCGACCGGCGTCGAAAGACCTATGGTCTCCCTGGAGCCATAGTCCGCCCTGAACAGTAAAGTATAGGTTGGTATACATGGTATAGGGCACTCATCTATACACGCAACACTAGTTTCACGCTTCATTCTGTGTTGTTTATGGATGCCGCACTATCATGGCTCCAGGGGGATTATGGCTCCTTTCACACCGGGAACCACTATAGATAAAGCATTGAGCGCCACCGGTTTTTGGCCAGGTTCGATGAGATCGTAATCTCGATAATATTAGGACAAGGTGCTTATCAAATGTCTCTAGATTTCCGAAATCTATTATTTATTCTACTTAGGCCTACATTCAACTACCGCTACTCGTGATCAACAAACATAGATCTTTCTTCTCACCCCCGTGCAGTTCTTTTCCAATGATAGATTATGCATACGTATTTCATTGACATACGTTTATACTATATGTACGCAATTTTAACAATAGAACACAGTAAAGATAAATGTCTGGCTGATTGAGAAAAATTCATAGCCTACTTCATTGCTTCTATGTACTTTTTATATATGTTGTTTGTAGGTAGTGCAATATTAGTATACTGCTCAGAATGCACTGTTTGTCCTGTTTTATATTCAAACATGCTCATTTGCCTCACAAATCAGCCACTGGGACATTCTCGTAACTACGCCCTCATTTTGTCTGCTTCGCGTCGTGAGCCTTTTTTTGTGTGGACGTTTTATCAAATAAAGTGAGGATAAAGACACAGCTTTTACGTGTGAACATATTTTGTCACTTTATCGCAAGCATAATAGTAATAGGCTATACTTGTAAAATATTCATTACTTCATGAATAATTGCGATAGCTGCGTATCAAGTGCGTTCCAATAAAATGAATCGTTAGATGTGAACGCGGACGCCGAGCGCAGGTTACTAATAATTGCCCGAAAGTACTGCGCCAAAGTGTTCTATTGTTTTGCTCAATGACCGACCAATCAAATTAAAGCCTCACACTCCTAAACTGAATATTCAATGAGTTACGAGGAAACACGATTAAAGCTTATTTCTGATTGGTTGAATGAGGGGATGATCCGACTCGGACTGTTTCAATAACTAAGAAGGGCAGGGGTGGACAAAATAAACAGAAAACTAATTAATTATTAGCGAGATTATATCGGTACAATTTCGTGAATTTGTTTTAAATCCTCGGTTGTTGTTCTGGTCATTCGGTATTGTCCCTCAGGGGCTGCGCCCCTTCGGGACAATTCCTCAGACCAAAACAAAAACCTCTGATTTCAAAACAAATTCACGAAAACAGTTGTTACGCAGTCATTATTCTCTAAATAAATGCATCATTCATGTTGGTAGATTTAAATAGCATTGCCCATATTATCCTGGTGCTGTTCGTGAGTTGTATCATTCCCATGCCTTAAAGCTAAATCAAACGTGCAATTGGACGGTTGCTTAATTTGCTTAATGACGATATTGCATTAATGTTCTAAATACATAATTGTTATCGACATTTGACATCTTACGTGTTTGAATTGCGGATATTTCCAGTATAATTAAACTAATAGATATATAACATTCACTTGTTCATGTTTACCTGAATAAAGACTTGTCTATAAGTTGCCAATGTTGTATATTTGACAGAAATACTATTTGAATAAAATACCTACATGGGACAACAGTTCACATCCAACATCGCTGCTTAACTAATATGATGATTTCCGAGCGTTATACTTCATATCAACTTGTACATATTCACAGCCAGAGAAAGGAAAGGATATTGGTATAAGATCGCGATATTGCTCAACTTTAAGGCTTACACGGAGACAACACACATACAGGCATGGCACTTGGAATTGAACAGAATGCATGTCAGTACTACTTTCAGAGAGGTGATTGAACAATGCAAACGAGACCGTACGCGCTGGCGCTATATACCTTGTATAACTGTCACGGTTAATACATGCGAAAAGACTAAAGTGGCGTTCCCTGTTAAATAGGGACAAATGCATGATAAATATCTCCTCGGCAGATTTAATGAAACAAGACAATTTAATGAAACTGAGCCCTTTTACTAGATGAAGTGTAGTCACCTTTATGCGAAGGTGGAAATTGTCACTAATAATAAACATAATGTAGGGTCTGGGTCTTGTAGAGGTACATTTAATACTGTGTGGATGAATTCTCACGATTGGAGGCAGGTATCATTTGTTTGATTTTCCTATTTATCATGAATGATGAAATGTTGAGTAAAACCTCTAATAATATCTCATTTTGAGGGAATCATATTACAGTTCCCATTCGCCCATTCGAGAGTAAGGAGTGTCAAGTATGATGATTTCTTTAGTACGCGACTAGTGTATTAATCGTAGGTTCGACAAGAGGGTAACCTACATGACCGTGAGGAAGAATTCTTACAGTGGCTATTATAGATAGATAGATAGATAATAGATAGATAGATAGATAGATAGATAGATAATAGATATCATTTCAAAATTTAGTTAAATGGCAAGATAAAAACCTCCGATAGAACCTCATGCTAATTGGTTTCATGTAGAGGGACCCGTGGTTTGATCATTGTCACGTACCATGATTTCCACAATTCCACAATTCCTTACGCGCGCCACTAACTTCTTAGTTGGACGTGCAGGGACAAGTAAACGTACACTGACACTAAGATAAATCCTTGAGGCGTATATGATTTACAATGTTGTGTTGTGTTACATTTTTGCAATTATTTTTTTAAACTCATCCTTTCGGCTTCACTTTAAGACACTAGATGAAAGCAAACAAATTCAACAATGCCTTACGTAGATTTGTAAAGAGATAGCATAGGCTAATGCTTGGTTGTTATAAAGAGGATGTCCTAAATATCAAATGTTACTATGCCTTTTAAAAACGTCCTATTCGGTTTAAACACATTAACAGTTTGCATTACATCTAACGCAATTGCAATTAGTTTGTGATTTTATAAATTTCATAATTACCTTCAGATGATTTTAATCTGAAATGAAACAGTCATTATCAAACAAACTTTGATTTCTCTTTTTATCCCAATTATTTGCATTTTGACAGACCAAAGACTTTCTTTCATTTAATAACCCCTTTATGACACCGGTTCCAACTTGTTATTGAATGGGTTGCTTTTAGCCGTTAGCACTTATAGCCTTTAGTCATACATTAGCATGTAACTTGTAATTGAATGGGTTGTTTTTAGCCTTTAGCACTTTAGGGTTAGACTATTGAATACGGACTGTTTGAAATTATGCATCATACATTCCAATAACTCTGGATCACGTGTGCATTTATCAACATGCCCATACATTTTGCTGCTTCCGCAAATTATTCATTTAGGTATTTGTATCATTACCTGTCCCCGAGCAGAATCTG
This sequence comes from Ophiura sarsii, assembly GCA_035610835.1. Classification (NCBI taxonomy): domain Eukaryota; kingdom Metazoa; phylum Echinodermata; class Ophiuroidea; order Amphilepidida; family Ophiuridae; genus Ophiura; species Ophiura sarsii. Next base: position 142,828,169 of record CM069441.1, on the reverse strand, counting down.
ACATGTAATTGACAGGTCCTACTAAATAAACCTTGTATAATGAATGATTGCTCTAGATGCATCATTGTCGTTCAAATTATGCATCTGAGGTATTAAAGATTATCTTATTGAATTTAAAATTGAAGCAAACTGTGTAACCTTCACATGAATGCTGAACCTCTGAATCTGGTTATTTACTGATATGATTACACGCATGAATAATTACATGCCACAGTACTCTCTGCTTTTTAAAGATTTGTCACCTAAATTGAAATACCTTTACCTCAAACTGATTTTTAAGCAAAAATCAGAATATTGGTGAAATTCTTAAAAGATAATTTCAATACAAATCTGGAAGATGAAAATGTATTTGTGTGTATTCTTCAGAATGTTCAGTGCAGATAGTAAACTATTAGCTAGTATCTTTAAACTGTTTCTCTGATCATTTTAGTTTTATCTCCGCTAAATGAAAGCTTGATTGATAACTGGTTATAAGAGGTTATTGTGAATAAATACATTTCCATTTTGCATGTTTAGAACGACGGAATTGCAAAGCCTGTTTTAAGTGCTCGTGCTCGATAAAACAAATCTTTGGATTGGAAAAATTACACCAAATCAGGTTAACGTTATTTGAACTTAATGATCCCCAAGCCTATGTGAATATTAATGCTGAATATGAATTGATACGTTAGACTAATACTGGAACTTACTTTTTACAACTGCTACGTTGCGCGTGAAACCATCACACTTCATCAGGCAACTGACCCGCTGATGATGATGGGTTACGTGATAGATGAAGACGGCTTGGAATACTCCAAGTGCCCGGTCCCAGGTGTGTGATAGCTGAAATAGCAGACCTCCAGACTTGTTCAAAGAAGGTCACTCAACCTGCTCCCAGATGGCTTCTTTCACTCTTCGTTCGTGCAAATTGTCCTCCTGTTCAAGGATTATAACATCCTCAAACTCAAAGTTATGACTGGAGTCCTTTAGATGAGTGAAGACCGCCGAGTTCTGGGCCTCGTGGTGGTATTCCAAGCCGTCTCCATCTATTAACATCAGCGGGTCAGTTGCCTGATGAAGTGTGATGGGTTCAAACGCAACGTAGCAATTGTAACAAGAAGAGTCTTCAAAAAGACAATCGTCGTTTAGACAGTTGTAATGGAAATAAAGAAATGTACTTAACTATACGTATAATTAAAAGTACTACGGGCGATATTAAAGTTCCTGACGAACTCGAATGCAAGTGGGTCAAGATTCGTCCTAATCGACTCCCCCGTGGTATTTCAGCGTTGGCAGTGTGCGCAGTGTATATTACAACCGACTCACCATTCCAAGAATTGTTAACTGACCATCTGCTCCAGAGTGTGGATTTTTTGCGTGCAAAATACCCCGAAATTGGTATTGTTATTATGGGTGACTTTAATCGCATGAAAATTCAACCTATTATTCGTTGTAACGACATATTTCAGTTTATCGATTTCTATACACGTAAAAACGCAACTCTAGATCTCATCATTACGAACAGTAAGTTAAGGATCATTATGGGAAACCAAAACCTTTTTCACCGCTTGGGTTCAGTGACCACATTTGCATATTGTGGAGACCCAAAGTCAATGTAAATCGTAAGAACTCTATTCAATATCATGCTGGTCGCCCCATCATTGATTCAGGTATTGAAATGTTTGGTAGATGAATACAAGACCAAGACTGGCATGACATTTTACTTTGTCAAGGAACACAGAACAAAATTGATGTTTTCTATGAAATGCTCGATTCTGCCACCAATGCTTGTTTCCCCATGAAAGTGAAAAAAGTGCATTGTAATGACAAACCTTGGTTAACATCTCATATTAAGAACTTAATTGCTGCTCGACAAAGAGCATTTGAATCTGATCAACAAGTATGGCGTAGGTTACGTAATGTTGTCAAAAGGGAAATTGAGAAAGCCAAAAAATATTATCATGCTGATAGAATAAGAGTTCTGCAACAAACCGACCCCCGTAAGTGGCACCAGCAGATAAGAGTTGTGACAAATAAAAAGAAGTCTGAACTCAGATTAGATGTCCCAGGAATTAATTAGGGTGATTGCACAGGCAAGGCCAATGCTATTAATGCCATGTTTGCAGAGGTCTCTGCACACATTGAACCTTTGGACAGAAAGAAGCTCCCTGCATTTTTGCCGGCAGCAGCTGCACCTCATTTATATTCTTGGGAGGTCTACTCAGAACTCAAAAAGATCAATCCTTCAAAAGCTAGTGGCCCAGATGGCATAAAGCCACAGCTGGTTAAAGAATTTGCATATGAGCTGAGCGTCCCACTCACAGATATTTTAAACAGTTCCTTTAGTGAAGGTGTTGTGCCCCATCAGTGGAAAAAGGCTATTGTTGTACCAATACCAAAAACAAGCCCCGCAAACATTGGTAAACTTAGGCCTGTGTCTTTAACATCCATCTTCTCCAAAGTTGCTGAAGGTTTTATATGTAAATGGATTTTGGAAGATATTGAGAGCTTGATAGATGTGAGACAATTTGGCAATGTGTCTGGGGTGTCCACAAACCACTATTTACTTAATCTTGTTCATTATTTACATCAGGGTGCTGATAAAATTCACAATGTGGGCACAGTGGTCCTAACTGACTTTTCAAAAGCTTTCGATCTTATTAGTCACACCTTGCTTATTGAAAAGATCATCGGTATTGGCGTGCGTAGAACCATAGTTCCTTGGATTTGTGATTTTTTGAACAATAGACAACAATGTGTAAAATACAACGACACACTTTCAGATTATGTTTATATCAATGGGGGCGTTCCCCAAGGCACTAAACTTGGGCCCCTTGGTTTTCAAATTTTAATTAATGATGCAGCTTCTGATGCAAGTACAGAGTATTGGAAATATGTTGACGACTTAACATTTGCTGAAAATCACAATGTGAAAGTCATTGGTAACCATCAAGATGACTTGAATAATTTCAAGGACTGGTCTGAAACAAACTGTTTGAAACTTAATCCCACCAAGTGTCAGGCTCTGCAAATTAATTTTGGCAAATCTAAGCCTACTTCTGAGCTGAAAATTGGCAGTGAGTCACTCCCTTTTGTTGATAATGCAAAAGTGCTTGGCCTTTGGCTTCAGAATGATTTAAAATGGGACACACAGGTTAGCAACATGCTTGTGAAAGCTAACCAGCGCCTGTTTATGCTTCGTTCACTGAAAAAGTTTGGTTTTGATAAGAGCGAATTAAATGTTGTCTTCAAAAGTTATCTCAGACCGGTACTTGAATATGCTGCCCCTATTTGGCACTCTAGTATTACAGCAAAACATAGGTGTGAAATTGAAAGAATTCAGAAAAGGGCATGTAAAACCATCCTTGGCCGTGATTACTCATCTTATGATGATGCTTTGTCTGCTTGTCAACTTGAATCCCTTGCTTGTAGAAGAACAAAACAGTGTCTTAAATTTGCATCAGGCCTGGCCGACAATATCAGAACAAAACATATCCTTCCCAACACCAGATTTGAAGTTCATGGCAGAAGACTACGCAATGCAGATTCAGTTTCACAATTATCATTTAGAACATCCCGCTTTCAGAACAGCCCTGTGCCTTATTTTGTCAATCTTTTGAACAATTCATTTTAGGTGACTGCCCAGTATACATGTATTGTGATTTTATGTACTGTTTACATTTACATTTTGTGATTATTTGATAATGTGCAATATTAGGTCAATATCATATGGGATGGGGGGGGGGGGGGGGGGGGGGGGGGGGGGGGGGGGGGAGGGGGGGGGGGCTAATAGTTCTTTTCATGTGCAATGTTGTTTGGAAGGTGGGCTTGTGAGTTTGTGTTCGAATCCAACGAAAAGTGTACACGGCTAGATTTTTAGTGTCCAGTTTCAAAATGCTTCGATCTCTTTTTCCTTTTCTCCACTCAAAGTCAACATATCAAGCTTGTATGGAAAAAAGTGCCATCACTAATCTCTCCAATTGACCACGTGGCGGAATGATGAAGTTGAAGGTACACTTCTCAATGTTACCTACAAATTCAAGTACCATTATTTTGATTAAGTGATGATTATTCCACCTATTTACATATTGCATTCAAATTTGTGATTGTATTGTATTCAGAAGATGCTAATGCTGATAGAAAGTGGACATATTTGTACAGGTACTCATCTTTTTTTTACATTTTAGATTCACACAGTTAGGTAGCATTTTCAGGCTCTCAATACTTTGAAACATGAGGTTGAGTCACTTTGTATACTTTCACCAAGATGATTTTAATGAACATTTGTTTTCATGTACCTCAAAGAGGGGGAATGACCCTTTCTGGAAAATTTAGAATTTTGAGCATGCGCCAGAAACTTAAGTACATAGAGGAATGTGGACATTGTGTATTCGTAGGTAACAGTTAATGTATACGTAGGTATAAGAGAAGTAAAACTGTAATAAATTAATGTTGTACTTAATTTATGCTGCATTTTGGGGGTGAAATGATCATGCAGGGTTGTTAACAATATTTTTTTTTAAATAAACATGTCAAAACATGTTTAAATCCTAATATTATGGACGTATTCCCCAATAGTTTACTTTAAATAGATACTAGTATATTAATTTAATGTTGAAAAAATATACAATATCTAACTCGCAGTTGTGATTTTGAATAGGTTTATTAAGAACAAAATATCAGGCAACAATTTTAAGCATTCCTATAAGAGAAAAACATGTTAAGACTTAAAGCACGGTAGCTAATATTGCAATAATCAAAGTATTCGTAGGTAACACATTTGTTCTCAACTTTAACTTCGTTGACTAAGAACGGTTGGATTCTTTGATTTTACATATGTTTAAGAGGCAAAATTGTACTCGACGTAGTTTTTATGCCCTGAATCGCGTGTGAGGGTGAATGTCGTACAGCAAAATAAAAAGGTGTCTTGCTTGACGTTAAAAGTTGATAATATAAGAATGTGCGCTCAGTACTGCTTTTACAAAACAATCAGAATTGCGTAATATTCAACATTTGAATAAAAAGCAAGATTAACCAAATAAACATTAAAATTATATAAAACTATGTTCCTATTTCTAAGATATAAAAGAAAACATCCTAAACATCAATAAACTCACTAGGCCTATACTGTTAGTATTATTGATCATCTAATTTGGTTAAGGAATGTTGATTAAAATTAATTTACACATGATAATTACGGCAGAAAATGTTTTATTATGCTAACGTATCTGATCGTCCAATTTTGTAAGTGTCTTTCTTGCTTGACTTTCAATTATTAAGAATGTGCGTTTAACTTCTACAAAACAGTCAGAAGTGTGTAATATTTAACATCTGATACAAGGCAAGATGATGACAACATACATATCGTACTGGGTTAAAATTTCGTAAAGGTATAGTTAAACAATCAATTAACTGGCTAGTATCATATTCTTACTCATCTCATTTGGTAAAAAGCATGTTCATCATTAAAACTAAACATAATGAAATATTAAGCATATAGAAACATTTTAAGTAAGATACCTCTGATCATTCAGCCTTGTAATCTCTACTTAACAAGTTTAGTGGATCTTGTTGTATTCTTTGTGTAGTTAGTTCTTCATCTCTCTTTTGTCACGAGAATGAATATCTAGTAGAACAGAATTACTCTTTGTTTATTATAGGACATTTTAGAATGTTAAGAATGAACGTTTCAGTTTCCGTGTGAATCCAAAGTATTGGATCGAATCAACTATTGAACATTTCCTCGAGCCATCATTAATTAGAAAGCAAGCGGTTTTCTTTAGCAAACAGTTTGATTTGCCTGTAATTCATAATCTTGAATGTCAGGTTATTTGTTTTAAGCAATACAACAACCGGTTGTCTTCCTCAATTTGTTCTAAATGAAGGAGGCGAGTGAGTCTTCTAGCAGTTATCATTCTGAATAGCTGTTTTAAACACGAAAGCCAGATCGCTTTTTAATTCATTTAATATATACTTTGAAATAATTTCATATCAGACCTTATATTATATATATAAGTTTAATATGAGCCGAACATGTTCAAAGTCTAGAATATTCAAATGTCGTGCATTTCAGTCCACAGCGCGCGGAATAAAGCACATACAACTTACAGCAAGACATCCAGTTGTCAGATTAGAATTAAGATATAATTTCCTAGTTTGGAATTTGTATCATTCTAAAACTCGTACATAGTAAGTTTTTATCGAGTTTCAACCGGAGGCAGATTCCGTTTGACATAGAATCACCAATATGAAATATTTTGTCAGATGTAGACAAAATAGGAATTTTATGTTTAAAAATGCAATGTTGTTTGATTTAAAAACACTAATCTAATAGGTTTTGCCACGACAGAGATATTGTCGGGCATGTGCCTTTCATTGTGATTTTCTTTTAAATCAACCACTGCTTAGTTCAATTACACTAATTAATGAATGTCGGAAGCATTATTCATGAACAATTCTTGATTTGAGACTGAAATCAGTTAGGCCTACCCTTGATTACCTCCCACCTTTAAAAAAAAGGGAAAATGTTTTACTAAATTTCTTGTTCACTTAAAATACGTTTCGGTGACATTACACAACCTGCCCGAGCAAAAATGAAGCAAGTTATTTTATATTTGTGACACATGAATTCCATTTTCAAATACAACTACAATAATGGCCAATATTATGTACCTCAGTAGTCACTTCTCTGCAATTCCAGAGGAAGTTAGTTAACTACGTATACATCATATCGACAAGCTGGTTTAAAACAATATTACGCACCAAACGATATTATTCCCGTCTTATACATTCCTGCTAAATATTTACATAATATAAGGTGCGAATGAAAGCGAAAAACAATACAGGAATTGTACCATGCTCATTAACTAATATGTAGGTTACCTACGAATACAAAATGGAATATGAGAAAATTGATTATGAAGCCGAAATTTCATGGATATTATGACTAAATGTACCCATTTTAAGACGATCAACGTGTAATCTATGGATATAAATAACATTCATTCACTCTAACTCCAACAAAAAATATGTTCTCGGCAAAACTAGTGTGATTACACCATGCATTTTATTTAAATTAACACCTCCTATTTTCATTTAATAAGGGAATATTAATTTTTTCCCTCCAAATATAAATATAATAATATATCCAGTCAGATTGTATGATTGCGCACTGCTTGTATGTAAAATAAAATCATTTAGGGCCAATATACACCGTGTATATTATTGAATGTTGCCTACATACATGTTACCTCCGAATACAACATGAAGTCTATGCACGAGAAGCTGTTACTGATTATTTATATAAACATTAATCACCCCCATTGCGATTTAAATCAACTGTCAGAGGATGTCTTTGCGTGAATAACATAAACAACTACACTAATAGGAGTAACAAGATTGAGACATAGGGAGGCTATATTCAATCAACCTTTAAGACAACAACAAATTATTGATGCACTTGTACGCAAACTACAGAATTTTGTGAAAAGTTACTTACAAAAGCTGAAAGATTGATGCAAAACTTCTCTGTGGCTTGCCGAACGCAGCGCACATTTCTACTTTATTCCAGTCGATACAAGTATGTAACAACAGAGGGAATAACCACGGTATCGTTATTTGTATTTGAAGGTAAATGTTCATATTTCAAATTTGCCTACGAATACAGCCTTTTATTGCTGATATTTCAAAAAATGTTGCCTTCAAAATGATAAAACTTGGCACACATGTACATTGTATCACACTTCGTTTATTCTATAGATATCATTCACTAATCTGTGTTTATATTAAAATGGCTGTGTTTTAAATAGGTATTCGGGGGTAATGCATTTTTTTTACCAAACCGATCGTTTCCGCTTTTAAAATTTCTAACAGCTTTATCAAAAAATCGACTTGAATGTGGACAATGCATTTAAGTATTTAACATATTTAGGTATCCTTACAGCACAAATTACACTACCTCAGGCGAATTCTTCCCCGAAAGTGAGATTTAACAAAACATGTATTGGTAGGTAACGTCAAAACTTACCACAGCCAAAAAAATCACAACAATTCAGGGGATTGATCAAAAGTAACAAAAATTACAAGAGGCATTCTTGAGATATCCACCAATCAAACAGGTAAAATTATTTCCGCTTAAGCTCGTTTTCATCTAAACGGTTATATGTCCAAAATAAAACCTTAACAACTATTTTGTAAAAAGGGTGAAAAATAGCAGGTTTATTGCTCGCATACGCCCAATTGTGCATAGAAGTTAGTCATATTATATATAGCGCGAAGCGTCTCATCGAGGCGGATACGTATAACACAAAAATGAAATAGTCAAGATATAGATTATTTTATTATAGGCCTGAACATGTGTACACTTTTCGTTGGATTCGACCATGAGTGCATGCTTAGTGGATGTGGTGTCAAATTGTGTGGTAAAGGGGGTTTATGTGTGCCTTTTTCTTTCTTTTTTTTGTCAATCTTTTGTACAATTCATTTTTACTGCCCAGTATACATGTATTGAGATTTGATGTACTGTTAACATTTACATGTTGTGATTATTTGATAATGTGCAATTTTTTAGGTCTTTACGGGGGGGGGGGCTGGGGCTATTAGTACTTTGCATGTGCAATGTTGTTTGGTAGGTGGGCTTGTGAGTTTGTATATGAGTGCATGCTTAGTGGATACATGTGTTGTCGGGGTGTGTGGTATAGGGGGTTTATGTGTGGAGGGGTGAGTGTACACTTGTGGTGTGAGGATGTTTGTTTCATTTGCTTGTAAATGTGTGTGTTTGGATTCTTAAATAATTTTTGTGTGGGGATTTGCAATCATAATTATGTATTTTATATGTTATCGCTGTTTGATCATGTATTTATATGTATTTTTGATGATAATATTATATGTTTTTATATTGTAAAAAATGCGCAATTTGGCCTTTGGCCACGATGTTATTTTATAATAAATTGAATTGAATTGAATATAAAATAGTAAAAAATTGTGATATATTAATGAATAAATAAACAATTGATTTGCAGCTATTCGTTAGGACCTAGACCTGTGATGCAAATTAATGTACGTGTTAATATTGAGTGAAAGTGAAGCAACAGTTGCATAACATAATTGGAATATAAATAAAAATTCAAATTATATTTTAGCCCTTCAATTTTAGAATGTCATGCTTGTGTTGTCCTTTCTTACAGGAATAAATATCATTTACATAAGAAGAGACTGCAAGGCTATATTTTATTATGTTTAGTTAGCTTACAATCTAGTTTTACAATCCAGTATTAAATACAAAAAAAAGTATTACATGTTAAAAATAGAGAGCACGTCACGCGTCCTATTTACACTCATAGGAAGTTATTTGGGTACAATGCACAGAAAGGGTTTACATGATGAATACTGAGATGACTTGACGCACTTGACGCATGTCGGGGGATTTTCCCGAACCATGCTGTTTCTCACAAATCTTCCTTTCCAACATAGCTGTCTTGATTTCTTCTACCTGCAATCCTGTGTCACGCTTTAGTAGGTACACTTAGGTTAGGGCTGGTTCACTACGCTTTCTTGCTTAATGTTTTTGAATCCAGTGTATGAGTTTGGAGACAGGCTCATTGGAATCAGTGTCCGGCAAATCTACGCTCTCTCTTCTTATCCGAGACTTAGGCATATCCCCGTGAGGTGTCTCCAGCATTCTAGTGTAACATCCGCCGCCCAGGTGTTTACCATGTTTAGTAAGCTTTGGGGTGACTGTCCATGCCTTACATTCATAGAGGAGGACTGATTTTACTGTAGCTATGAACATTCTTCTTTACTGAGATGAAACATAATCAGTACTTTCAGAGAGGTGATTCAGGGGTGTAGCAAAAGCGGGGCGGCCATTTATGTTGAAAACTGTAAAGGTTATTGAGCTGGTTCCATCTAAGCAGTGCGCAGCACCGCCCTCCGAGCTATACTCGGACAGGGGGTGTCCCCCCTCAGAAGTAGAAATGTTTTCAATTTTCGGACTCATTTGGTGCGATCTGGTGTACTTTTGACCCAAATTTTATCGAAAAGCCACTTCTTCATTTCTAATAAATATATATTTTTTTTTATCAATGCACGAAAGAAGTTGAGCATAACAGACTGATATATTCCTGATTTAAGTATACATGGTTTAAAAGCTCGAACAGGGGGAGTCTGAGGGATGTACCCCCTCAGAATTAATTTTTTTTTTCGAACCCATTTACGGCGATTTGGTGTGTACTTTTGACCAATATTTTATTGATAAGCAATCCCTCTCCAGCGTTTCTTCTCTTATTTCACCCCCTTCTTCTTTTTTTTCTTCTTTGCAAAATAGTTGGGGCGGCCATAGCTATTGGCTGCCCCGGTTGCGACGCGCCTGAGGTGATTGACTATACGTAATGTGAAAAGAGCGATATACCTTGCATAAATGTCAGTTCTAATTAAACGTGTGTGAGGTTATTACATGTTAAATGCATGATAAATATCTTATAGGCAGATTAAATGAAACAAGACAACATAAAGAAAACCACCTACTAGGAAGTGCAGTCACCTAAGGTGACAATCACTTATAATGCATTTCACAATTACACAATACATGACCAGCATTAATGAAGGGGAAGGTTCGGTTAATAGTACATTTATGTGTGATGGATGAATTCTCACGACTTGGTAATTACCTATTTCGACTTTACCATCTATTAAGATTATTATGCAATCAATGATCTGAATATCAGCCCAATTAGCATTGCATGCCAACGATGACTTGTTAATTTGCATCAGGTATAAACTTAAAGGATAATGACTGCATATACAATACAATAGGATTTTATATAGCACCATTTCAACTGATCACAGCGCATTAAATACAACAATCCATGAAAAAATACAATAAAATAGAAAAAATACAATAAAATAGATACAAGATGGTTTATACAGGATAATGCAACATGTTACAAGCACATTATATATTTGAAAACAAATATGTTTTCAGCCCTTTTTTAAACATTGGCAAGGAGATGGAAGTGCGTATAGAGACTGGAAGTTTGTGCCATAACTTAGGGGCTACAAAGAAGAAAGCCTTGTCAGCAGTTTACTTGAAAGAGCGGTACTGTAGTTTGGGCTCCTGTAAGCGTGTGGCATCGATGGCAGATCGAAGACTTTCCCTGCCTGGGATGTATAATGTGAGGCAGGACGCGAGATATTCTGGACCCAAACCGACGGCAAGACACTTGTAAACATACAACATCACTTTGTAGTGTACTCTCTTCTTGACATGAGCCAGTTTAGTTGTTGAAGCAATGGAGATGCATGATCTTGCTTAGCTGCACAGGAAATGACTTATTAGTTATTAAGAGGTGACTGAAGAATAACTAGAGCGGTTCTCGGGTTTCGCGGTTTTCGAGTTTCGCGGTTGATGGGGTTTAGCAGTGTCAGATGTAGTGGTTATCAATAGGGCAGTTATTGACATTGTATTGGTTTTAACATGATATGTTAGGATCTGACCAGAACCATGGAGGACGGGCGGAGAGTGATGGTATGAAAATGAAATGATTATGAAGTGGTTTGGATTTATTGTGTGGAAGATAATATTTGAAACCCGTTTATTTGTTCTAAAGGGTTTGCTTTGTATTTGATTCAACCATAAGAATGAATTGCTGACAGAGCTGCTGTTGGTGTTTGATGTGGCCTGGAGATTGTGTTTAGGTGTGAAGGTAAAAAGTTTGATTTGATTAATGTACTTTCCGGTTGCAACCTTCGCCCTAAGGGGACCTAGGACTTAGCGGTGACCATGCGGGTAAGAAAATGTTGCCTTTCTACGCAGGGACAAGATTCAGTACTCATTAGTGGTATATCATTACGTTTTGTCACCAATACAATTGTAGCAGGGAGGTGTAGGTAATATAACATCTCTCTGATTGTAGCATGTAATTTATATAGATATGCTTGTCTATTAATTAGCAAGAGTTGAAATGCAAATTCCATTTAAATGGAATGGGGCTGGTGAAAGTTTGAGTGAAGTGCACATTTAAACACACTTGTACACAAAATGCACAATATACAAAGAAGAATAGGCAGTAGAAACAGTAATGTAATAATCTTTACATAAACAGTTTATTAAGATGAACATGGGTCCATCCACGAAGTTGCGTACACAAGGTGTGACATGATAGTCAAATTTAGTTGCCTGATTGAATTCCAAAACATCATTTTGAACTAACAATCCTCACAATCACGAGGGCCGACTTGGCTATCTTATTCGTTATGCGTCATTCGTCATCACCGGCGAGAGATGAACGAAACTGATTAGAGCATGCGCATTGTGTTCTTTCAACATCGATCAGCTGATCGCCCGGCGGCATATGATATTATTGTTTACATCGTAAAACATAGTCATTTTCTTGGGTTTCGTGACCAATTTCTTGATACCAAAGTTTCTTAGTGAATTTGTCAACTAGAACCATTTTAAGAAAAAATGAGCTGCCATACACCTCTCAAAAGTGACGGGAAAGTTCTTTTATAGCGCAAATTCCAAAATGGCCGCCATACAGGGGCCAAAAAACTCAAATTACTTTAATTAAGCTGAAAAGCACACCAAATTGTTCGGCTGATCACAAGGATTCCGAAAAAGTATAGTTTGCCCTACTTCCGATGTTTGGTTAACGAGTTATCGGGTAAAACGTAAAAAGGTCGTTGACCTTTGCATATGGGGTCAAAATTTAAACTTGCTCCGATTTTGAAAAACTATACTTTTTCGGAATCCTTGTGATCAGCCGAACAATTTGGTGTGCTTTTCAGCTTAATTAAAGTAATTTGAGTTTTTTGGCCCCTGTATGGCGGCCATTTTGGAATTTGCGCTATAAAAGAACTTTCCCGTCACTTTTGAGAGGTGTATGGCAGCTCATTTTTTCTTAAAATGGTTCTAGTTGACAAATTCACTAAGAAACTTTGGTATCAAGAAATTGGTCACGAAACCCAAGAAAATGACTCTACTAACAAGGCAATATACACACATGCGCTTTTGAACGGAATAGCCGCGATCGATTAAAATTAATAATTTTGTAAATTCGTCTTTGTATACCGACAGTCCAGGCAAACGCTAATTGAAAACTTGGCTTAAAATTTCTTTAAACTGCATAAAGAGGCAATTAAAAGCTTTGCGGTAAAATGGGTTTTGCTTTCAATTGACAGCGAATACGCATAATTCGGCAGTCTCGCGATGCATTGAATGACTGAGATTAGTTTTCGTAGTCGATTGAAAACAGATATTTTGCCCGTAATTTGATCAGCATGGATATTAACATAATGTAATCTTAACTCTAGTGTGATTATTTTTGTCAAAGATTCGATCATTCATCTTTATTTACTTGTTTTGTTACTGCCATTCACTTGCACTTTAGTTTACACTACAGTTAAAAAATGCCAGTGCAGTAGTTGCTTTTTGCTGTTTTATCACCTTTTTAGTTACCTATGAGATCAATTTGACAACAATTATATTCGCATAGAAATCATAAGGATTTTTTTTAATTTGCCTGACCGCCAAATGCCGAAATTTGAAAAATGGACCCAAATATCATTATATGATTTTTTTTTGTTTTTTGATACGTATGAGATCCATGATACAAAAAAGTCAAGCCGCAATCAATTTGGCGACAAAAAAAATCATTCGCATAGAATTTTTTTAATTTTTTTAATTCTAAAATATCAAAATTTGAAAAATTAGCCCAAATACCTTTATTTGGTTAAATAATTCAATTTTGTTTGGGTACGTATGAGATCAATGTTACAAAAAAGTCAAGCTGCAATCAATTTGACGACAAAAAAAATCATTTGCATAGAAATCATAACATTTTTTTTAAATTCTAGGCTTGACCGACAAATATCAAAATTTGAAAAATTAGCCCAAATACCATTATTTGGTTAAGTAATTCAATGTTTGTGGGTACATATGAGATCGATGATACAAAAAACTCAAGCGGCAATCAATTTGGCGACAAAAAAGTCATTCGCATAGAAATCATAACAATTTTTTTTTTAATTCTAGACTTGACCGACAAATATCGAAATTTGACAAATGAGCCCAAATACCATTATTTGGTTAAATAATTCAATTTTGTTTGGGTACGTATGAGATCGATGATACAAAAAAAGTCAAGTCGCAATCAATTTGAAGACAAAAAAAGTTGTTCGCATAGAAATCATAACATTTTTTTTAAATTCTAGGCTTGACCGACAAATATCAAAATTTGAAAAATTAGCCCAAATACCATTATTTGGTTTAAATAATTCCAATTTTTTTTTGGTACGTATGGGATCGACGATGCAAAAAAGTCAAGCCGCAATCAATTTGGCGACAAAAAAAGTCATTCGCATAGAAATCATAATTATTTTTTTAAAATTCTAGGCTTGACTGACAAATATCAAAATTTGAAAAATTAGCCCAAATACCATTATTTGGTTAATATTAAAGTAATTCGATTTTTTGGGGTACGTATGAGATTGATGATACAAAAAAGTCAAGCCGCAATCAATTTGACCACAAAAAAGTAATTCGCATATAAATCATAACATTTTTTTTTTAAATTCTAGGCTTGACCGACAAATATCAAAATTTGAAAAATTAGCCCAAATACCATTATTTAGTTAATTCAATTTTTGTGGGTACATATGAGATCGATGATACAAAAAACTCAAACCGCAATCAATTTGGCGACAAAAAAGTCATTCGCATAGAAATCATAACGATTTTTTAAAAAAAAATTCTAGGCTTGACCAACAAATATCAAAATTTGAAAAATTAGCCCAAATACCATTATTTGGTTAAATAATTCAATTTTGTTTGGGTACGTATGAGATAGATGATACAAAAAAGTCAAGTCGCAATCAATTTGATGACAAAAAAAGTTGTTCGCATAGAAATCATAACAATATTTTTGTAAATTCCAAGCTTGACCGACAAATATCAAAATTTGAAAAAATAGCCCAAATACCACTATTTGGTTAAATAATTCAATTTTATTTTTGGTACGTATGAGATCGATGATGCAAAAAAGTCAAGCCGCAATCAATTTGGCGACAAAAAAAGTCATTCGCATAGAAATCATAATTATTTTTTTTAAATTCTAGGCTTGACTGACAAATATCAAAATTTGAAAAATTAGCCCAAATACCATTATTTGGTTAATATTAAAGTAATTCAATTTTTTGGGGTACATATGAGATCGATGATACAAAAAACTCAAACCGCAATCAATTTGGCGACAAAAAAGTCATTCGCATAGAAATCATAACGATTTTTAAAAAAAAAAATTCTAGGCTTGACCAACAAATATCAAAATTTGAAAAATTAGCCAAAATACCATTATTTGGTTAAATAATTCAATTTTGTTTGGGTACGTATGAGATCGATGATACAAAAAAAGTCAAGTCGCAATCAATTTGAAGACAAAAAAAGTTGTTCGCATAGAAATCATAACATTTTTTTTAAATTCTAGGCTTGACCGACAAATATCAAAATTTGAAAAATTAGCCCAAATACCATTATTTGGTTTAAATAATTCCAATTTTTTTTTTGTACGTATGGGATCGACGATGCAAAAAAGTCAAGCCGCAATCAATTTGGCGACAAAAAAAGTCATTCGCATAGAAATCATAATTATTTTTTTAAAATTCTAGGCTTGACTGACAAATATCAAAATTTGAAAAATTAGCCCAAATACCATTATTTGGTTAATATTAAAGTAATTCAATTTTTTGGGGTACGTATGAGATTGATGATACAAAAAAGTCAAGCCGCAATCAATTTGACCACAAAAAAGTAATTCGCATATAAATCATAACATTTTTTTTTTAAATTCTAGGCTTGACCGACAAATATCAAAATTTGAAAAATTAGCCCAAATACCATTATTTAGTTAATTCAATTTTTGTGGGTACATATGAGATCGATGATACAAAAAACTCAAACCGCAATCAATTTGGCGACAAAAAAGTCATTCGCATAGAAATCATAACGATTTTTAAAAAAAAAATTCTAGGCTTGACCAACAAATATCAAAATTTGACAAATTAGCCCAAATACCATTATTTGGTTAAATAATTCAATTTTGTTTGGGTACGTATGAGATCGATGATACAAAAAAGTCAAGTCGCAATCAATTTGATGACAAAAAAAGTTGTTCGCATAGAAATCATAACAATATTTTTGTAAATTCCAAGCTTGACCGACAAATATCAAAATTTGAAAAAATAGCCCAAATACCACTATTTGGTTAAATAATTCAATTTATTTTTGGTACGTATGAGATCGATGATGCAAAAAAGTCAAGCCGCAATCAATTTGGCGACAAAAAAAGTCATTCGCATAGAAATCATAATTATTTTTTTTAAATTCTAGGCTTGACTGACAAATATCAAAATTTGAAAAATTAGCCCAAATACCATTATTTGGTTAATATTAAAGTAATTCAATTTTTTGGGGTACATATGAGATCGATGATACAAAAAACTCAAACCGCAATCAATTTGGCGACAAAAAAGTCATTCGCATAGAAATCATAACGATTTTTTTAAAAAAAAATTCTAGGCTTGACCAACAAATATCAAAATTTGAAAAATTAGCCAAAATACCATTATTTGGTTAAATAATTCAATTTTGTTTGGGTACGTATGAGATCGATGATACAAAAAAGTCAAGTCGCAATCAATTTGATGACAAAAAAAGTTGTTCGCATAGAAATCATAACAATATTTTTGTAAATTCCAAGCTTGACCGACAAATATCAAAATTTGAAAAAATAGCCCAAATACCACTATTTGGTTAAATAATTCAATTTTGTTTGGGTACGTATGAGATCAATGTTACAAAAAAGTCAAGCTGCAATCAATTTGACGACAAAAAAAATCATTTGCATAGAAATCATAACATTTTTTTAAAATTCTAGGCTTGACCGACAAATATCAAAATTTGAAAAATTAGCCCAAATACCATTATTTGGTTAAGTAATTCAATGTTTGTGGGTACATATGAGATCGATGATACAAAAAACTCAAGCGGCAATCAATTTGGCGACAAAAAAGTCATTCGCATAGAAATCATAACAATTTTTTTTTTAATTCTAGACTTGACCGACAAATATCGAAATTTGAAAAATGAGCCCAAATACCATTATTTGGTTAAATAATTCAATTTTGTTTGGGTACGTATGAGATCGATGATACAAAAAAAGTCAAGTCGCAATCAATTTGAAGACAAAAAAAGTTGTTCGCATAGAAATCATAACATTTTTTTTAAATTCTAGGCTTGACCGACAAATATCAAAATTTGAAAAATTAGCCCAAATACCATTATTTGGTTTAAATAATTCCAATTTTTTTTTGGTACGTATGGGATCGACGATGCAAAAAAGTCAAGCCGCAATCAATTTGGCGACAAAAAAAGTCATTCGCATAGAAATCATAATTATTTTTTTAAAATTCTAGGCTTGACTGACAAATATCAAAATTTGAAAAATTAGCCCAAATACCATTATTTGGTTAATATTAAAGTAATTCGATTTTTTGGGGTACGTATGAGATTGATGATGCAAAAAAGTCAAGCTGCAATCAATTTGGCGACAAAAAAGTCATTCGCATAGAAATCATAATTATTATTTTTTAAATTCTAGGCTTGACTGACAAATATCAAAATTTGAAAAATTAGCCCAAATACCATTATTTGGTTATTAGAGTAATTCAATTTTTTGGGGTACGCATGAGATCGATGATACAAAAAAGTCAAGTCGCAATCAATTTGACGATAAAAAAGTTGTTCGCATATAAATCATAACATTTTTTTTTTAAATTCTAGGCTTGACCGACAAATATCAAAATTTGAAAAATTAGCCCAAATACCATTATTTAGTTAATTCAATTTTTGTGGGTACATATGAGATCGATGATACAAAAAACTCAAACCGCAATCAATTTGGCGACAAAAAAGTCATTCGCATAGAAATCATAACGATTTAAAAAAAAAAAATTCTAGGCTTGACCAACAAATATCAAAATTTGAAAAATTAGCCCAAATACCATTATTTGGTTAAATAATTCAATTTTGTTTGGGTACGTATGAGATCGATGATACAAAAAAGTCAAGTCGCAATCAATTTGATGACAAAAAAAGTTGTTCGCATAGAAATCATAACAATATTTTTGTAAATTCCAAGCTTGACCGACAAATATCAAAATTTGAAAAAATAGCCCAAATACCACTATTTGGTTAAATAATTCAATTTTATTTTTGGTACGTATGAGATCGATGATGCAAAAAAGTCAAGCCGCAATCAATTTGGCGACAAAAAAAGTCATTCGCATAGAAATCATAATTATTATTTTTAAATTCTAGGCTTGACTGACAAATATCAAAATTTGAAAAATTAGCCCAAATACCATTATTTGGTTAATATTAAAGTAATTCAATTTTTTGGGGTACATATGAGATCGATGATACAAAAAACTCAAACCGCAATCAATTTGGCGACAAAAAAGTCATTCGCATAGAAATCATAACGATTTAAAAAAAAAAAAATTCTAGGCTTGACCAACAAATATCAAAATTTGAAAAATTAGCCAAAATACCATTATTTGGTTAAATAATTCAATTTTGTTTGGGTACGTATGAGATCGATGATACAAAAAAGTCAAGTCGCAATCAATTTGATGACAAAAAAAGTTGTTCGCATAGAAATCATAACAATATTTTTGTAAATTCCAAGCTTGACCGACAAATATCAAAATTTGAAAAAATAGCCCAAATACCACTATTTGGTTAAATAATTCAATTTTATTTTTAATACGTATGAGATCGATGATGCAAAAAAGTCAAGCCGCAATCAATTTGGCGACAAAAAAGTCATTCGCATAGAAATCATAATTATTATTTTTTAAATTCTAGGCTTGACTGACAAATATCAAAATTTGAAAAATTAGCCCAAATACCATTATTTGGTTATTAGAGTAATTCAATTTTTTGGGGTACGCATGAGATCGATGATACAAAAAAGTCAAGTCGCAATCAATTTGACGATAAAAAAGTTGTTCGCATAGAAATCATAACATTTTTTTTTTAAATTCCAGGCTTGACCGACAAATATCAAAATTTGACAAATTAGCCCAAATACCATTATTTGGTTAAATAATTCAAATTTATTTTTGGTACATATGAGATCGATGATGCAAAAAAGTCAAGCCGCAATCAATTTGACACACAAAAAAAGTTGTTTGCATAGAAATCATAACAATTTTTTTTAAATTCTAGGCTTGACCGACAAATATCAAAATTTGAAAAATGAGCCCAAATACCATTATTTGGTTATTAAAGTAATTCAATTTTTTGGGGTACGTATGAGATCGATGATACAAAAAAGTCAAGCCGCAATCAATTTGACCACAAAAAAGTAATTCGCATAGAAATCATAACATTTTTTTAAAATTCTAGGCTTGACCGACAAATATCAAAATTTGACAAATTAGCCCAAATACCATTATTTAGCTAAGTAATTCAATTTTTGTGGGTACATATGAGATCGATGATACAAAAAACTCAAGCAAGCCGCAATCAATTTGGCGACATAAAAGTAATTTGCATAGATTTTTTTTTTTTAAATTCTAGACTTGACTGACAAATATCAAAATTTGAAAAATTAGCCCAAATACCATTATTTGGTTAAATAATTCAATTTTGTTTGGGTACGTATGAGATCGATGATACAAAAAAGTCAAGTCGCAATCAATTTGACGACAAAAAAAAGTTGTTCGCATAGAAATCATAACAATATTTTTTTAAAATTCCAAGCTTGACCGACAAATATCAAAATTTGAAAAAAATAGACCAAATACCATTATTTGGTTAAATAATTCAATTTTATTTTTGGTACGTATGAGATCGATGATGCAAAAGTCAAGCCGCAATCAATTTGGCGACAAAAAAGTCATTCACAT
This sequence comes from Ophiura sarsii, assembly GCA_035610835.1. Classification (NCBI taxonomy): domain Eukaryota; kingdom Metazoa; phylum Echinodermata; class Ophiuroidea; order Amphilepidida; family Ophiuridae; genus Ophiura; species Ophiura sarsii. The sequence goes on along the minus strand of CM069441.1, from coordinate 142,808,222 downwards.
AGAAATCATAATTTATTTATTTTTAAATTCTAGGCTTGACTGACAAATATCAAAATTTGAAAAATTAGCCCAAATACCATTATTTGGTTATTAAAGTAATTCAATTATTTGGGGTACGCATGAGATCGATGATGCAAAAAAGTCAAGCCGCAATGAATTTGGCGACAAAAAAAGTCATTCGCATAGAAATCTTTTTTTTTTTAAATTCTAGGCTTGACTGACAAATATCAAAATTTGAAAAATTATCCCAAATACCATTATTTGGTTAAATAATTCAATTTTGTTTGGGTACGTATGAGATCGATGATACAAAAAAGTCAAGTCGCAATCAATTTGACACAACAAAAAAAGTTGTTCGCATAGAAATCATAACAATTTTTTTTTAAATTCCAGGCTTGACCGACAAATATCAAAATTTGATAAATTAGCCCAAATACCATTATTTGGTTAAATAATTCAATTTTATTTTTGCTACGTATGAGATCGATGATGCAAAAAAGTCAAGCCGCAATCAATTTGGCGACAAAAAAGTCATTCGCATAGAAATCATAATTTTTTTTTTAAATTCTAGGCTTGACTTAATATCAAAATTTGAAAAATTAGCCCAAATACCATTATTTGGTTATTAAAGTAATTTCAATTTTTTGGGGTACGTTTGAGATCGATGATACAAAAAAGTCAAGCCGGAATCAATTTGACCACAAAAAAGTAATTCGCATAGAAATCATAACAATTTTTTTTTTTAATTCTAGGCTTGACCGACAAATATCAAAATGTGAAAAAAAATTAGCCCAAATACCATTATTTGGTTAAATAATTTATTTTTTTTGGTACATATGAGATCGATGATGCAAAAAAGTCAAGCCGCAATCAATTTGGCGACAAAAAAAGTCATTCGCATAGAAATCATAACGATTTATTTTTAAATTATCGGCTTGACCGAAAAATATCAACATTTGAAAAAATAGCCCAAATACCATTATTTGGTTAAATAATTCATTTTTTGGGGGTACATGAGATCGATGATACAAAAAAAAGTCAAGCCGCAATCAATTTCATGACAAAAATGTCTTTCGTATAGAAATCATGAGCATTTAAAAATTAAAAATAAGTAGGCCTGAGTCTGACCGACAAATGTCAAAATTTGGAAAATGGACGCAAATATCATTATTATTAATGTTTGGATAATTTATTTTTATTTTTTAAAGAACCGATCATTTCTATGTGCGAGTCGATAATATATTCAATTAAAAGGTATAGCCTATTATAATGCTAGGGATGTTCATATCATTGACTTCAGAGGGCGACATTTTTTTGAAAATTAGTTGACCAAAATATGTAGAAAACTCCATGTTTACCTAGATGAATACAGCGATGTAGTACGATGTGGCTAGAATGTATTCACTGATGTCTATATAACCCCGCACAAGCAACTAAAAATCATGAAAGTAAACCGCTTTTTACCTAAAATGGTTTAAAAATGTGCATGATTTGCCCATAGTTCTTTACGAACCACCGATTTGAATAGATTACATCCCCCAGTCTTCAATATTACCGTATGGTGTAAAATGTAATACTAGCATGTATTACAATGGTATAACTAAAACCGCGGCGACAAGTTTTTTCTGTTTGTTATGTAAACATAAAATAATTATGTAAATGTCCACGCTCTTTCCATGTACTAATGAATGGGCCCAGCGTGATTCAGTGAAAAAGGCATCCAATTGTTACGTAAACATCAAACAATTGATTATCTATACAGCAAAGATTCGCCCTCATACATCAAGTATATGGTGATCCGTAGCAAGTATTACAATGGTATAACTAAAACCGCGACAAGTCGGGGGACTCTATTTGTTATGTAAACATCAAACAAAAATAGCAACGCTCATACATCCCCGGGAAAATAGGGGTTGGGGTACTCAGATTTGGTTTGGTCGGGGGTGTGCCGCTGGAGAATCAAATCCCCTACCCATTTCTAAGGGTGATTTTGGATAGACCCATGTCTAAGGATTTTTCAGTTGAAAAGCCTACCCATGGCTAAGGATGTCTCATGAAAAACGACCCACTGGAGCGGCACCTCCCCGTATGCCTTACATACGTGAGTACCACCCCCGAGCTTGCATCGTTGTATTTTACTAAGAAAAATATGCTTCTCAAGGCAAAAAAATAGTTTTACTCCTATGAGGCAGATTAACCCCAACTTTGAACTCGTCCAAGTTATTTGCGATTTGTACATGCTCACAAAATCCGGAATCCATTGATGGATTAATAAAGACGAAATCGCAAACACAATTTTTTTCTGAGGCAATCTCTAGGGGTGGTACATAGCCTAGCGGTGAACAAAATTCAACAAACTCAATTGCGCGTAGTGGCGTTTGGGATTGGGGGATTCATATAGTTTTAGCTTCATGCTCTATTACGCTTGAACTCTTTCCGCCCACACACATGAGTAGTAAACCACGACAAAACAAAATTACGCCCCTTGATTGGAAAAACGGTGATCCACGCTTGCGATCAGCGACGGAGCGCATGGAGTATATAAAACATTATGGTGATATACGGGGGGTACAATAACTAGAATCGCCGCCATTTTCTTTGATGTGACGATGGCGGAATAGAAAATAAATATCCCTATCGCGGGAACATTATCCCTCATAATTCTCCAAATAACCAGTCACTCGAACTCAGCCGAGGTAAATACTGTACCAATATCGTGTCCACAAATCTTACTAATTCAAGCTGTATTTTTCGAGATATTTCGCACACAAACTTCGATTTGAAAATCTTAGGATGCCGGTACCCGTCCTCCAAAAACATTTTCACTTTGGAACCGAGGAATTGCACGATGGGCGTAGCCCCGATGTCCCAAATGAAGATGTTTTGATTCTCCACAGTTGCCGACAAAGAAATGATCAAAGTCATTATCTTGATTCAAAACCGTCTATTAGTATTTAAAGTGTCATTTAATAATACGGACGTTACTTGTACTATGAATTACTGTATTCATTAAAAAGTTACACATTACGGCAATTTTGAAAATGCTTTACCCATTACAAATAGATCAATCTGCTGGAAAATATTATCTGTGGTAATACAATGTATATCCAGGTTTCATGATGTTTCATGATTTTCAAGAACGGCCTCTTTGCCATTGGATCACTTAGCTGGAAATTAATTGCTATTTATAATGTAAAATAACGTCTGAAAGTTACAGTAACTGGTTGCATTTCAGGGTTCCTTAGTGGGTTGACCTGTGAACTTGTTGTTATTCGTGTAAACATGTAGCCTATGGTTCACGCCCGTCGATAAACTATCCATTTACGTATTCTGCATTTTATACATATCTAGACTGAGCCGGATTGACCATTTTTTCGGGGGGGGGGGGGGGGGGGGAGGGCCCTGGGCCAAGTAGTTGGCTTTGTTAGACCCTTTTCCTTTTCCTTGTTACTCCCTGAACAACACTGGTCTGCGATACGCACTGTTGTGTATGTACCGATAGGGTCTCTCTCACCGTGACCACTCCCCATCCTCTGATCTCACTCCTGAATGGTTCTCGGATTGGAGCGGTTTTTGGCATGGATAAGTACTCTCTAAATGTAAGAGAGTGAAAACCCCACTCTGAATTAGGAGTGAATCTGTTTCAGCTCTTTTTGAGCTGGAATTCACTCTTAAAAGAGCCAAACTGTTCACTCGTTGATCTATTAATTTTCACTCTAGTCAGAGTGGCCCCAGATAAAGCTCGATATCTTGGAGTGATTGTTGTTTATTGGCACAAGTCGCTCGTTTTGAGTAATGTTCACTCTTTGTGAAAGCGAGATTTTTTCGATCGGTTTAGAAGCCACTCTTTACGGGAGCGAAAGTTCGCACTCGTTGTCTAGGAGCGATCTCTGAAAAACATTGGACCTAATTTGACCAATCGTTATGATATAAATTTTTCAACTCGCAGACACGGTGACATGCTGTATTTCATATCAGAGTATCATTTCACAGAATATGTTTTCTAAAATCATCACTCGAATCGTGAAGAATGCAGTAGTTGTTCTACGGTGTAGCCTAAATGACAGTGACGTGAATAACATCATCCTGGTCAGTGTTGACTGTAGTCTGTATCCGCCCTTTGGTATAGCGTTTGAATAACGCCTAATTTGTGTTCGAGAGAGTGTCAAGGAGGCTATTTACATCAGAGCCAACCAACCATCACTCAACAGAGACGGGGACGATACCGATTGCCGAGCGTCTACATTTCCGAAAGGTCAAGTCCATCAGTTCGAGACTTTAGTCGATCTGCTGATGAAAGGTGTAGCAACACCTGCAAATTCCAGATAATTATTATCTTGTGTTGAGAATGAAAGATTAATTGCAAAAGTTTGATTACCAACACAGATGAACTTTCACTCTAACTTTGAGAATAGTCTAATAATTGCCTTTATAATCAAGAATAATGTTTATTAAATTCAGTATTGTAAAGGTAGGCGTTCCGATTGCTGGCCCGATTGTCAACTTGATGTTTTATATTCTACATGAAGGGTCATCCTTTAAATAGTTTTAAAAAAAGGTTTGAGTTACATATATACCTCCAATAGTTACAATTTGCCAATAGTAGTACACAAACAGGCCTGGTGGTTAACCACCTTTGGCAGTAATTTAGTGCATTTTGGCCTACAACGTTTGAAGGAAACATATCTTTTGCCAAACATTTTACAGAAATAATGAGAAAAATATCAAAATGGGACATCCCACAGTGATTGGGACATCCCACCTTTAACTCAAATGGTTAGCACCTACTGGTTTATGTTTTCTTCTTATATTCATGTGTTTGGCTGGTCTGCTCTGCAGAGTATGCCCGGAGGAGTTACCCCGGGAGTTACGCCATTGCAAATCCACCGGCACAGACGTCTTTATGTTTCTGCCTTTGTATACAGAATATGATAACGAATTTAAAATACACACTATATAGAATTTATCCACCTAACCAAATCCTCTTTATGTCAACTTGAACGTTTACCTTTCCCTGCACGTCCAATAGTAGTATGGTAATTATGCTTCGTGTGAATTCTCACGTCATTAATGACTGTAATAGAATCCAATTAACAAGAGAAAATTTGAGTAGAGTTTTATCTTACAATACTGAATGCGTCAATTTAATCCCGATTAAACTAAATTCATGCATTTAAGCTGTAATATGTTTCCACTTAAAATGTCTTCATAGTTATGTTTCCCTATGTACTCCAACACTTCTGATTATTTAAGCTAGTCGCGTACTTGCGAATTATGGAAATAATCGTACTTGACAATTTTCGTGCGACGCAGAACTGTATTAGAATAATTAACTTGAGGTACTATCTGAGGTTATGATAACGTAATTTCACACGCAGATGTTAGCAGTGATTAGCTAATGTGGGAACACTAAATTGACTGGTGGTTCGGCTTATATGACGGTACAGACGGTTCTGTCATAAAGGATTGGTAAGTCAAACATGCCAATTTTTTTTGTCAAATATGACTTCTTTACGAGGAACTTTGGAGGCATTCGTGAACAAGTCAATTTTGCACATGATACAAATTTCACGAAATAATCCAGATTTTGACCAGTGATGCTCACTAACCTCTGCTTTTCTAAAACTGTTAACAAAGATTTGATTCAGTATAAATTCGAAAGATGAAAAAATTGGTCCAATAAGGTTGTTTCCTTATAATTTGTACATAATATGAATTGGCGAATATTAGAATTAACAGAAGTATCGATTATATATTTCTTGCCTATATTTAGGTGCACACACAGCATTATTTTGGTTGTCAGAGCACACAGCGTCTCAGACCGGTTGCTACGAAATCTGCTTGAGTGCACACCTATGTATGGAGACTCCACCTTATTATCAAGGAGTATATATAATAGGAGGGGACACTTAGCTTATTTGCATATTTGCTCATTAATATGATTAACCCCGCGAACCCTGTCAAAGGTCACAGATAGCGCCCTCTGGAGAGTCGAAGCGACTTTTCTATTGTTCTCTAACGACAGCGTTGGACAGCGCATGAAGCTTTATGTACAGAGTTGGCGATGAGCGATTGAGAAGTATAACAAAGACACACATAAACAGATTGTAACATGAATAATGCAATACAACACATTTTGTGCGAGAATCATATAAATAGTGTATAAAATGGCAAATATGGCACGATAAAAATCCGTTCGTTATAAATAAATGGATAAATGGTTAAATAATAAAACTATCACAGTCACACTCGTCGATATGTGTGGCGTGCATACGTTGGCCATATCGTTTGCAATTGGCAATTGCGGGTTCGATTTCCGTTTATTCCTTGTTATTCTTTTATTTTTTGTTTTTTAAACTGAATGGTGGATTAATGTTACGGTACATCATTTTTATGTCAATTTTTATAAATTATCATTAGGCTACAGGGTCCGCTTAGCAGCGCTATAAACTCATGTAAATTGGTGCCCTAAAAACCGGCACCAAATTTAAATATTGGTCTTCCATCAAAGCTAGTTGCTATATGACATAATTTTCGTGTGCAACCAACCGGCTGCAACATAATGGAAACTCACCCATGCAGTAAGCAAGTAGTACCGCTCGTACACGCCCCGAATTTAAATATGATTGCCTGGTTGTACACGCGCACTAGGCAATCCTCTGGTAGTAATTTATAACAATAGGTTTACCAGACCGAATTAATAGCGCTCCTAAAGCGGGCAATTGATGTCATGAAGGGCGCCTATGCGTTTATAGTTTTTACTATTTATTTATCTATCATTTATCTCATGATTTATTTAACTTTAAATCTAAACAATTAAAACAAATGCGTAAACAATTATATATACTATTGCTCGATAAATAAGTGATTTAACATGAGTTCAGTTTGATAATGATAGCAAAACTTGTTGTAAAACCATTTTACCAGTGTGCCCAACACTTTTCCTTTGCACACTTTGTTTATACATTCAGAGATGTCACTTTTATAGCTTGTTATAGCTAGGCTAATATACAATTGTAAGCTATTTGGATACACGAAGCAAACACATTTCCAAAACAGGCCATAGCCAATCGTACAACTTGAGAAATGAGACCGTTACCAATGTTAAATTTACCATGATTACCATTTGTTGTTGTTGAAATTCCTTGGTACAACTTCATTTCAGGAAAGTTAGTTCTTGTAGAAAATTTAGCTAGCTTTAATAAACGAATTGGGAGACGCAATATTCATGTCGAAATATATGTGGAAAAGGCAATCAGACAACTATTGATAGACGCGACCAAGTCTTGTACCTTTTAAGGGTGATTAGAGGTAATCCACGTATCGGCCATTGGAGAGCTAAAGTTGGTTCACGTGGCGCATCCTTGGTGTAATTCATCTATAAGTTAGACTGGTGTTAAGGCTCTATTACTGAATAAAGCTCTCTAATCATTTAATCCTTTAACACAGTTTAACACAGATTTCGTGCTAGGCTAATTCCGTGCAGAATTACATGAAGAATAAACCACCACAGGCCAATGCGTGGAACAAAAAATCAGCAACAAGTGATGTTTTATCTTAGGAGATATGTACACATTTTCTCATAATACTTTATGCTACGCTATCATTAGATGGTTATAACATATGCACGGCGCAAAGGGCACGGCGTCTCATTTAGGCCCACGAGGCCCGGCGGGCGGGCCGCAGAGAAGTGCTTAAACCGGGACTACATTAACAATACACTCAACTTGAAACACCGGATACTACTGTCGCTGTTACGGTCGTATATTCGGCCTCCGGATTCAACCGTCACTCTGTTGCAAGTGTATATTCGCCACAACACATGGGCAACCAAAGCACATGTTGGATGTGCTGGCCCGCCGCGCCCGTGTCCGCTTGCGGCGTTGGTCACTCTCGATTATAGTTCGGCGTGGCCCCTCGCTACACGGCTGCTCACGGCGGCATTATCATCACATCAAACCACTTTTTGGATGTGTATCAATCAATGCATTGTCGTCTGCTTAAGTCAAAATCAAATATATACCAAGGGATATACAACTGTCGCTGGATACACCCACTTTGACTATCTGTGATATACCAAACCGTCAACGAATGACACAGGGCTGACCCTTTTCCGTGAACTTTTCCTGATTGAGCTTTTCCACCCCAAACTGGCCGGAGCCCGGGGATTAGATCCACGGTTGATTAGCGCATTACAAGAAGTTGTGTCACTTGCATTGCAGCACATACTCATTAGAAATGTGTCCACGATTTTGGTGGACAAATCCAAAGCGATCGGACGCATGCGTAGAAACAAATGGTGTCCCCTCGACTCCCCAGAGAGCCTTTTCGATATTCAGACGATGGCGGACATAGGTTCGTGTGACGAATATTCTAGGTGAAATTCGATGTGGGAACGCTCGGGCTGTAGGGAACGATCATATAACTGACTTCAACAGCGCCCGGGCATCGTTCGGGGGACCGTTTGATTTTCACTCAGGTCGTGTCAGTATGAAATTACGTAAACCATTCCGACATAACATCGAAACCAACGGAGATTCAAATATTACGGCCGTTCGTGTCCACTATGGTCTGGTACTTTTCATTTTCGACTTCACAAATTACGTTGTCTTTTCAATATTCATTGATATGATTATTCATTGTATATTCATTAACGTTGTCGAAATGGATAGTTCGAACAATAGAGTGACGGGGGCCTGTTCTTATTTGCATCATAGTGCATGTTCACCCACTTCCTTGCATCAATACAATACCAAGGTATTTGGCCCTAGCAAAAATAGGCGCTTCAAGCTGTTTTTTAAGCAAACTAGTGCTGTACCATTTTGCCATGTAGATGTTATAGGTTCATTTGTGTAAACACATATTTTTAAATATTCAAAAACCTCCACTAATTCATTATACAATTTTTGTTTGTCCATATCTTTGTGGTCAATACCTCACTTTGTTGTGATAGGGAAGTCTGATGCGAAGTTTTTCTGCATCTTAGAAAAAGGTAAATGATAATACAAAGTTCGCTGGAAACATATAATATTTTAGATAAGTCATTACCAAATCAGAAAAACTCTTCCCATTATTCATACACCATAGGGGCTAACGTTACAATACAAATATCTTAACAGTTGACAATTATACATTACGTACACACCCCTACACTTTACAGTTAATAAAGATACTGTGAATATGAAATTGCTTTGAGTTCTAAGACTTGTAATACACAGAAAGAAAAAAGTGAGTCATCATCGTAAAATGAGTCACTACACGGACAAAATGACTCATTTTGAGCCATAGTGTGTCACTACATGGACAAAATGACTAATTTTTCGATGATGACTCACTTTTTTTCTTTCTGTGTATGAGCATCTTAAATAAATGACAACATTATACTCCTATCCTTTCGATAGTGATCGTTATCTGAAACCTTAGCAGATAACCAAAGGCAGATAACGTTGTTATAACTAATATTATTCCACGGTTCAAGGGGTGTCTCTTTTGAAACTAAATGGCTTGTTTTCTTCCATGGTATTTCATCTTAAGTATGGTGAAATCCGCATTTGAATATTTTATGTTTTATTCCAACGAAAAAGTATTACATTAAAATACAATAATGTGAACTAAGATTATTTAAGTTTGGATAACGTATTTTTCTACTACTGGACCTTTTTATGTACGCGTATATTATAATTGTAATACTTATATCACACAATGTGTAGACCCTATTTAAAAAGTTGGTATGTTGCTTTAGGTCCATATAAATTCGGTTAGAACAGTAAGTGTACGGAAACTCATTCATTTTATTGCAGACAATATTTGTCAGTGCCTGGAGTCAATGAGGAGCTATTTTATATCAAGATGTCTGTACAAATTGCTGTAAATCAAAACCCTGCCGTAAGTCTTCGGAAAGATAAGTATTCAGAATATCTTAGGATACTGCTATTTGAAACAAGGCAGCTATAGACGAGTAACTGAACCTTTCGATGAAGACAGACAATATCAACAGCGCAGGAATTACACAGGCATATTTGCTTGTGACAGAGCACTGTTTTTCTCACGAAGTAACACAAACAACAACGCTTCCAAATGCATTGTTAATGTATGGTTCGATTTCAACTGACACGTTGAGTTTAGGGTTAAAGGATGGCTTGAAGATGAATGAGGGAACTGTTTTGAGAATCTTTGATATTATTTAGGGGCATGATAGGGGATAGAAAGAGGGAATGTAGAAATAAACTAAGCGAGTTTTACAGGGCAACAGATCATAAATTACCAAATATTGATTTACAAATATAGTGCCTCCTGAGTGTTGTACAACCATGAAAATGTCAATCATAAGTATGTGTATCATACGTATATAATAAAAACAGCTTTGTTTTAAAGTACTCTTTGTGTCCTTGTATGATTATCAGCATTGTAACATTTCTTATTAAACCTGATTTCGGATTGGCCAACACTTGATTATCCATACACGCTAATCCAACCAGCTACTGGCTACTTGCTTTCATGACCTTGACTAATTAAACTTTTTAAAAATTATTATCTAGACTTAGTGCAGGCCTTTATAATGGCACCTGTTTGTACAGGCTTGCATGTCAGCACACGGTCACCTAAAGTAACATACACCATTATGCTTAAAACCCTTGACTGCACACTGATGAATGGCATTTCAAGTTTCGTGTAGCGCGAATTTCAAAACATTGGTCCCTTAGCGTGGGCATGTCCTTGAATATTCTTTCCATTGTTTGTTGGCTGGAAAGCTATTAATAGACTTTTGCCAAGTCTGTGCACAGTTGTATTAAATACATTGTTATTGTAAGAACAGGTGGCAAAATGAATGTATCTAAATTTGTGATTAATATTACAGAAAAAAAAATTGAGAAATGTGGCTTGACCATTTTATTAAGCATATTTAAGGATTAATTTGAAACTTTACACAACTTAATATGGAATACAAAAAGTGGTTCAAAATTATTCCATTTGAACGCCTAATTAATACATTAATTCATTACGCGCGTAATTAATTGCACAGCAAACATGTTAACAGATTCATGAGAAAAATACAAAAATACCATTTGTGGTTCTTAAAAATATACCAAATGTTTGGAGGGAAATATTTTAAATACTAAAGGGATATTGAATTATCTGCTCAGACCATTGTTTTGAGCACATCTTCACCTTTAATATGTTACCTTGCAAGTCTGGTTTGGATACATAGTAATACTTAATAATTTCCACGAGTTTGGTCATTAATTAAGGTTAATTATGAAAAATTTAGGCTTTATTTAAAAAGTAAAAATAATTGTTAACTTTTTCTCAGATAGAATTGACAATTGATGAAAACCTCATACGGTATCCTTTGAATTTGGTGTTAATGGCTTGTATAGTTTTTGCTGGAAATTACAAAAAGCAAATTGTTAATGTATTTCTTTATAATATGCTAATTATATGCAAATAAAGTCAAACTATTTTGTTCTCTATGACATTGAATCACCAAGCTGTATTTTATAATATGATAATGTCTCCTTGTCTTACATGAATTATAGCGTAGTTTCAATAACATGCACTTTTGGTAATTTATGCTCTGTTGCACTGTAGGGCCCTCGCTTTGTGATCGAGAGGTCCCGGGTTCGACTTTGATGATCACCGACACTGATTTTTTTCTTCATAACTAATCCATTTTCTTTGTTTAGCTTTTTCGTGTTATATTTCATTCATATTTTAGTTGTTTGGGTTATTTAATATAATTGGGATTATAACAGATATCCCCACTTATACTCAAAAGATTCCACACCAGTAAATAATTTCTGTCCTTGCAGACGACAATCAAACTTTTTTTGTCAGCTGGGCATCCAGAGGACCAATGATAATATAATTAATCAGAAATGGTACTTATTGCTCCCGAATTATTAAAGTTGTAGTTTAATCCCGATTTTAGGACTATTACCTAATACCACAGTGCAAAAAAGAAATATTTTCAATGCATTTTGTAGGTTTTTTGGATGCATTTTGATTGTAAATGTTCGGGCAATATTTCGTAACTTTGTCTGATAAATGAACTGCAGTGGTTAACGATGGGAGCCCCATTCCCTTTGGTACTCCGCACGTCGGGTCTGTCCCTGCGGCCCCACGGGGTTAACGGGATCGACCGTGAGCACAGCAAAGGATAGGTTGCATTAAAAATAATTAATGATACAAGTAGTAGGGAGAATTCTGAATGATCAATTGTACGTACGTACGTACGCGTGTACGCGAAACACCGATGAAAGGACAACCCTTCAGTCCATTTCAATAGCGTCTTTCCACACAATAGACACAGGATAAAGGAATCGACGGTCATTTGAATTGACAGTGATGCTTGATTTGTTATATGCTATAACTAAGTTTAGGTACTATAGTGTTTTGTTTTGCTTAATTTGGGTAATTAGCAGACATTTTTAATTTACCAACAGCGGTATTCCTATCGAGGAGGACAAAAGCTAAACAACTACACAAACCGCATACTGCAACACGATGGGTACCACGGAAATTGTTGTTAATGAGCTACTTTTTCCTGTACAAGGAAGCTATTTGATGCCAACTGAATTCTGAAGCCATTTGACGCCAAAAGTATTACAATGACGCCGTTTCAATTCACCTAGTGAGCGGGTCAACCGAATCACAGATAACAATAAGTAGTAGAAACAAAAAACTCTATCGAAATGTCCATAAACGAATGATTTCTTCGATTAGCCTTAGGGTCCATATCCAAACTCTCAGTGCTTTTAAATCGTTTTTCTAGCGATTTAAAAGCGCTTTTCCAACGGTATTTCGTTCTATTGTTAAAAGCATCGGAAAAAGATCGGTGATTAACTAGAAACCTCTCTACTTATCTGGCGTTAACAATAGAACTATTGTAGTACTCTGGATGACTCAATTAGTGAAGCAGACACATCAAAGCGCGAGGAAGGTTGTGTTATATTCTTTAAGAAATACTATTTATAAGCTTTTTAAATCCGATCATAAAATGTTTACGTTCACCGCCGATCAATGTATCTGGTCGTCTAGAAATATGAATTAAGCTACCTAGCTAGTCTATGAACATGATCTGCAAAGGCCAATTGTTATGTAAATAAGAAGCCAGTCGGCTCATGTCCTTGAATCGATTTTCCTATTTCCTACACCACCGCAACATTATTTCAATAATAATAATACAGGCAAATTGATTTGTATTACATAACGGCTGGCATTTACTTTACAAGTTTAGCTCAATCGATAATAACACACAACGAGTTTCTATTGTATTGGCCTGTTGCATAGGACTAGGACAGTTCGGTGGTATACCGCGGTTCATTCACATTTCATGATGCCATGCACACTAAACAGTCAGTGGAAAATTAAAATGAAATCGTAAATAATTCCACATTCCAAAATAAACTATAATTGAACAATAATGAATAATTATACGAAATGATAAACAATATCGAAAACTAATTTTAAACAAATGTATATAAACGATTAAAATAAAATTTCAAAACGTGATAGGATTCGAACCCACGACCTCCGGTTTACTAGTCCAATGCTCTACCGCTGAGCCAACTATGCGCTATGTGAACGCAATAACAAACAAAAGTAATATGGTTCAACATACCACTCTTCTCTAAATTAGATGTTTAAAATGCTTTATATTTCTTAATCTTTGTAGTTTTAAGATAGTTTCTCGCTCAAAAGTTGATTATTTACTGTTAAAGAAAGTAGTTCTGATTTAAATGTAACGAATAACACTACTTTTTGAAACAATTCTAGATATATTATATTTCATTTGTACAGCATTTTGTCGATTTATGTGCACACTTTTACGACTTAGTATTGCATCATGGGCTTTTTGCCGGGCACGCGAGGACTTGGGAGCGAAGCGAGTCATGTGATTTTTGTCCAGGACAAACACTTGAGATGTACATGCCCCTTTAAGAATCGGTTCACAAAGTACGGGATTTGTTATTCGTTAAATCTAATAAATCATAGACTCATTTTATAGACAACAACACCGTGTTGAAAAACCCGTGTGTATTTAGGGAATAGTTGAATGAGAACTATATTTGGGTATAAAGCGCTGAGGATTTCAGGAAAATCGAAATAGCTCAGTTGGTAAAGATTTGGACTCTCAATCAGCAGGCCGTACGTTCGAATCTTTGTGGCGGTTTATATTCCTTGTGCTCTATGCTTAGAGCGGTCGAGTCTGGGTAGAGGTCGGTTAGGGTTTTAAGTATGCCGAAATATAATATTTATTATTGTTCTCTCATTATACGTCCGTTCGGGGTTTTCGTTTATATTGACATAATTTTAACGTTATTTATTTATTTTGTATTTACTTTCTTAATTGTTGATGTTTATTTAATTTTTTATCAATCAATTAATTATAAATAGGCCTTAATATACTATTTTATTGATATAATTATTAATCTATATATTATTTATTTACATTAATTACTTAATTTCTTCATATTTATTATTTATTTATTATTTATTAGGTCACGTTCAGAGTGTATGCAACATTCTTAAATAGTCTAAAAACGCAGAAAAATGACACTATTTAGGGGAGTAAGATTCATAATGCTACTTGATTACACACATTATGCCTATACCAGAAAACAATAACACGTTGTATGTTTAATGGCTCCCATATTGTTTAGTATTGAATGATAACATTATCCATGCTTGTACCAGGGAGGTGTCATTGACACCTCCCTGCTTACTCTAAAATCATCCACGGCTGAACAATAGTCTTTAAAGGCCACTTCAAGGAGGATTATTCTTATGACGTTAACGAGTGGATTACGATAAGCCTAGCAATGAATAGGCGGCTACAAACATATCGGAGTTTGAGGAGTGTCGCGATTAGCCTCTATCACCTGCCATGATAAAACCTGGCACTTGTACCCCGGGGGGGGGGGGCACTCAACTTTTTTTTTGGGTAGGGGTGTGCCGGCCCAGGGTCTCAAAAAGGGGGCTAAAGAACTGAACTGAGTGGATTTTATGACGAAAAATAGGGTCTTAGGAACAGATTTTTTTCCCCAAAAAATAGGTCTTGAGAACTGGCCTATAGTTCAATTTTCGATTTATTTTGGTTTAAGAACGCAATATTTTCGAAAAATTGGGGCTTTGGAACACAAAATTGGTGCTTTGGAACGCAAAATTTCGCGATTTTTGAATTTTCAATGAAAACGGGGTCTTAAGAACTGATGCAGGCTCGAAAGGGGGGGGGGGGGGGGTCATAAGAACTAGCAGCAGAGGGTGAAAAGGGGGTCTTCAGCGCGGCACCTAACTATACCCTTTTCAAATGTCAGTGCCCCCCCCCCCCGGGACTTGTACTAGAAACCCGATAGGTGTACAATCTGGCAAATGGGTCGCTCTCTACGTCACAACAGGGGTCGGGTGAACACTGGTCAGCTTAATAACACAATCTTCCTCGCGCTTTCATGTGTCTGCTTCACTAATTGGGCCATCAAGAGTACTACAATAGTTCTATTGTTAACGCCAGATAAGTAGAGAGGTTTCTAGTTAATCACCGATCTTTTTCCGATGCTTTTAACAATAGAACGAAATACCGTTGGAAAAGCGCTTTTAAATCGCTAGAAAAACGATTTAAAAGCACTGAGAGTTTGGATATGGACCCTTAATAAGTTTAAATAATATATGGACTCGTACAAACTGCCGTGAATTAAATTAACAAAGATCTTAAAATACACGGTCTCGAATCTGGCCTATGTTCGCTATCGTAGCAAAAGATAACCTACTAGAACACAGGGACTGTGTTTACATGGGAACCAGATGAACGAGCGCTAATGTGTATACAAAGTCTTAATAAATATTATTACAGTTCGTCCTTACAGATAATAATTTTCATTTTATGTGTAATACATCTACGACTGAAAGCCATCTTACGTTTTACGTTTTTACAATAGAGTGCCCGGCTAGAGACTAAGCACCCAATATCTGGGTTAAGAAATAACTGCCGTTGATCATATGATAACATTGAATTGCTTTTCTTATTTCAAGGGACACTCTAGCTTGTGTAGTGCTAGCTCCAGAGCTATAGACATGTGAGTTATTATCAATACCGTTACAAGAAATGGGGTTAATGCATTCACGAATATAGTTATATGGCTAAGATAACTAATACAGATAATTATTTATAATCAAATGTACTGAGTAAGTAAGCAACCTTCTTGCAGAGTGCTCAATGCGATGCGGAGCGAAATATAGAGGTTACACCTTTTTGAACGGTAGTTGCTACTCCGCGTTTCACGCTGGTGCGATCATCATACGAGTACTTTGGCACACTATTTAAAAAAACCCGTAACGCTGGATGGCTATCATGCAGTCGTAGATTTATCACACATTTCACCACTTTTGTGATCATCAGAACACTCTGATGATCGCACATGCGTAAAACTCGGAGTAGCGACTACCGCTCCAAAAGGTCTAACTTCAATAATGATATTTATATTTCACAGAATTAAACCTAAAACGTTAAAGGGTACAGAAAATATGAACAATTTCTAAATAGTCATCAACGAGTTAATCGGATGGCACTAAGGATTTGTTTATTGAGAGATTTGATAATAGGAGTATAAGAGTCAATTGATTGCAATGGATTACGAGCTTGTTTTAATGGTTCTGTATAATCTGCATGTTTCGTTATCAGATATACTGTACGAGGGTCGGTCAATAAGTAATGAAAGTGATCATGGTAAGGGATGCATGGGTGATTCTATTGAGAAATAGTGTGCTCAATACAAAGTATGAACCTTTGTCTTTCAAATAATACACTTTTGGATGTCCAAGTAGGAACTATGACGTCATAGCATTAGCGTAAAGTAAGTACACATCGGTCGATATTTGGCTGGATATGTACTAAGTTGAAATATGGGTTGATTGAAACATTTGCGCGTGTCTCGGCAATGCAAGCATAGAAACAGATAGCACTTATGGCATAGTAAGAACACACAATACTCTATGTTTGACACTCTTTTTTAAATCTGAATTCCTTAATACAAACAAGAAGGGACCATCTCAAATACGCTTTTATTTAGCAAAATCCGCAATAATATACCTTAGAAAACAACAAAGGATAGAGAACAATGTAGGGATTATAATTGAGCAAATTGTTGTGGGATGTAAAGCAATAATAGTGGGGATTTCAAAAGGAGCTGATCATAACATTTCCTTGAATCATTGAAATTATGTGACGATTACTTTAACAATACATATCTAGTAGCTCTAAAGATAACAGTACTAAGAGAGGTTGTGGCAGTCATCTTTGATTGATACATTCATGTATATCTTTATTTTGAATATCACAATAACATTACGCTACAAGGCCCGCTTAGTAGCGCTATAAATTGTTGCCCTAAAAACCGGCAACAAATTTAAATATTCGCCTTCAATCAAAGCTGGTTGCTATAAATGACATAATTCTCGTGTGCAACCAACCGGCTGTAATTGCAATGTTTAAACGCTTGAGCATGGATGTAATTTGCAACATAATGGAAACTCACCCATGTAGTTAGCAAGAAGTACTGCTCGAATTAAAAAATATAACCAGGTAATCCTCTCGTAGTAATTGATAACAATAGGTTTACTAGACCGAATTAATAGCGCTCCTAAGCGGGCAATTTATGTCATGTTATATACATTAATTTAAGCATTTTCAATATTTCTGATCAGAATTTGAGCTTTTATCTGTTAAATTTCAAAATTTTAGCCCTTTTGGCCCAGTTCAAAATGATCTGCCGTCTGCGCATGCGCATATTTTTAGCTGTTTTATGCGAATTAGTTCAGATAAGTAGTTAACTAGCCTATGAAATCTCCCAAACTGGTTATTTTTCCTAAATTGTTTGATTTTCCGCAATATTAGTGATTCACTGACTGGGCTGAAAATGGGCTATTTGAAATATTTTTTTATTGAGTTGCCTCTCCTTACTTGTTCCTCTTATACTACATATTTGAAATTACACAGGGATTAAAGTTATTGTCGTATGTATTATAATTACGCGAAAAAAATATCGGGATATACCTGCTTCTGGTGTCATGTTATGCAATCTTCTTACCACGTGTTTCATACAAACAATTCAAATTTCCCGCCAAATAATTGATTTAGCAATTTAGCAGTGTCCAAAGTGTACTTACTTTTAGATTATGCTATTACGTCATAGTTCATACTTAGAAATCCAAAAACTGTATTGTTTGAAAGACTAAGGTTCATACTTTGTATTGATCACAATATCCCTCAATACAATCACTCATGCATCCCATACTATGATCACTTTCATAATTTACTCTCTGACCCTCGTATATCTAGGGAAACAATGTCTTTTAATTAAGACTTCAAATAAGAATTGGTGTAAACAAGGTGCATTTATATATTTTAGCGCTTTTATCACACTAATTTTATTTTGTTTGGGGCTGGGGGACATTGAATCAAAAACAGTGTTTTGATCATTAACTACCGGTATAGTCTTACCATTTGGGTAGATGCAATACCTATTTTTTTGTAAGGTACAATATCGAAATTCTTAAACTAATTATAAGAAAATAAAGGCGTAAGGTAAGACTACATTGACAGAATGACCATTGTACCCACAAATAAATTTGATCAAATGCCTGGTCTATCTAAACTTTATTCTTCTTTTGGAAACAAACTGATGCTCTAGAAATATAAAACCATGCATCTTTCCTGAAACCGCAATTACTTCACTAGTATCAAAATGGGGCATTTTACACGATAACATTAGACTGAGATTGATGATCATGTCTGAGGATTAATTGCATTATTCGTGAATAATTCACGCTACAATCCCTTTAATATCCATCATACATACATAGTTTATTCCAAGTTGTGAATAAAATATGTGACTGTCTGGCTTGTCGTGTGCATGTTCATTAACTTGTTGTTTGCCATGCTTTAACAACTTGTCTTCTTGATGTGAACTTGCGAAGGTGCGGGCATGCGAAAATGTACAATCCATATAATTGAGCGTCACTAAAGTTCATGGACGCAAATAAAATATATTGTGGATAAAACAAAAACCCAACAATTCATAAACAAAATGAACAAACTATCAAACAAACACCACAACAAACAAACACCCCAACAAACAAACAACCCAATAAACAAACACCCCAACACCAAAGTTTACCAGAGGCACATTGTGGGAGTAGATATACGTATATTGAACATACCCACAAGAGCTACAGTGTGGGTGTACGCCCACAATACATACAAAATCAAACAAAATTAGAAGTACAAACATGCCCTGTGGGTGTTGTAAATGGTATAAATTGTCATTCTAGGACCTAGGTGTATGAAAAATACTCCCATAAAGACATCTATGATTGGCTATACCTACTCTAGAGGCCATTAAAGCCACCTGGAAAAGTCTCCACTGTGGAAGTACCCCACAATGTAAAAAATGCCCACAGTGTATGTTCAATATACGTATATCTACTCCCACAATGTGCCTCTGGTAAACTCAAACAAACACCCCAACAAACAAACACACATGAAAACAACAAACAAACAAACAAACAAGATTCTTTAGCAATATTTAGTTAGGTGCCTCATGGAGTTGCCTCGTCGATAAAAGTATCTACTGACCAGTCGTTTACAATATTCAGGTCATGCGATGCCTGTCTGACAATTATCTATGATACTGTCAACATCATGGCGTCATAATTGTTGCACTTTTTGGCGATTATTGCCGCCACGAACATCTCTTGATATCAAGTATCGCACAATTCATAAATGGTAGTCGACTACATGACTAAACTACCAATGTCCTGTTCATATTTAACTACAACGTGCATGATCTATGCTGATGCTAATTAAATGGCGGGTGCGGTGATGATCGTTAATGAATTATTCATGTTTGTATGTCAAGGGATAACTAATTTTTGTGTTCAATTTGGGGAAATTTGACAACAGATTCCGTCAACAAAAGTCTAAATAGACCCCGTACATGATGACCAATATTTCATTTAAGAGCGTATCCATAAAACATCCCTACTCACGGTTATGCTCGTTTACCGCCTCCTGAACCCTGATTTTATAGTTTAATCAGTTCCAAATTGGCGAGAAACATTCGGTTTTATCTCTCCGTGCGCAAAAGTAATCCTATCGTACGCGCGCAATTATGGTCACGCACGCGTCACGCATATGATGCACAGTACGATTGTTGCCTTCAGCGCGCCCGGGTCCTTTTGTATTCATTCGCTGCTGTAAGAAGGCTGATCAAACTATAGTCACGTATTTTGAAATGATGGATATCCTCGTACTATTCTCTTTCGACAAATCTCACGCAACATGGAAGTGTATAAGAATGATATCAACTTGAGGTTCTATCTGAGGGTATTATATTTAGGGATTAAATTTCATAAGTAGACAATGCAAATAAGAAAATAGTTTAATTGTACTTCATTATTAACCACTTCATTCAATTTAAAAACACACCATAAAACTGAAATGACCAAATTAACATAATGTTCCTTTGAGTTTCAAAAGGCGCAGTTGGCATGACCATTCCAAAAACAACACACACTGCGGCTGCGCCATCGCGTAGCGCGTAAACATACTCATCCGCGTGGTGCTGTTCGATCGGCGTGCTGGTTGCCAATAGCAGCGTTGCTTATCTCAAATTGACAACGCTTTGCTACTGTACTTAAGGTATTGGGGAGTTGTTGAATGCGCAATTTTGCACGTCAATGTTAGCAGTTATAAATTAATGTGTTAAAACTAATAGACGTTATTCATAATTGGCGCATTTACGTCAAAAGAGGGCCACGCTATTCAACTGATCATGCTCAGAGCAATTTGTGCTGCGAAAACGAGGCCAGCGATGTAGCCGAGACGAGAGTGATGTAGTTTTTCAATGTGGTGAACTTTGCACTAATCATAAAAAAGTCTTCATACTTCCGAGTTGTTCAATATTTGACCTTATTACATTCGTGAAATAAACTTGAACGTATAATCTATCAATTCCACTAGTTTGAAATGAAACGTTTACTGGTAACCGACACTATCTAGGAAAACGTAGAAGTTCATTACATTGCAGTAAAAATACGAGATTGTAATGTTTATCGGCGCACTAATTGCTCTGAGCATGCTCAGTTAGAATTCACACCCTCTGTTGACGTAAATAATAGAAATCAAACCTACGAACGATAACCAAATACTCATGAAAATTCATCGTCACGGTAATGTACCATTACCTGAACCAAATCCATTTGATTATACTTGTACCATACAAGTACGGAATACATTAATATTAGTAATTTCCTTAGTATACAGGTGATTGTACTTCATAGTAGGAGGTTTTTATTAGGTTGCCTTGTTTCATTAAATATGCCCATGAAATATTCATATGCATTTACTCGATTATTCAGGTAATTTCCACTGCATAAGTGACTGCATATTAATTAACAGTTTACACTGACAGTATAACAAGGTATATCGCGCCTGCAACAAAAAGGGGCATACTCCGTAAAAAGGGAAACACCCATTACTTCTTTCAATTGCTTTTCTGTGAGTAACATCATGTATTCTGTTCCAGTTTGGCATTCGTAATGTCCCCATATCCTCTGCTGCTAAGTGCTGCGCTGAAATTGTCTGAAATTAGGTAAAAGGTTATATTAAGTATGCTCATGACACAACACACTGCATTATTGACAACGGGAATGTTTCAGGTGAAATTGTTTCCCGATTTTGTATTCATATCATAAGA
The DNA here is from genome assembly GCA_035610835.1 of Ophiura sarsii. NCBI lineage: Eukaryota > Metazoa > Echinodermata > Ophiuroidea > Amphilepidida > Ophiuridae > Ophiura > Ophiura sarsii. The sequence continues at coordinate 142,786,470 of CM069441.1, read as the reverse complement.
ACATGACCCGAATTATTTTCTTACAGATTGATACATTGTTAACAAAACAATTGACTTTGTAAATAGTTACAAGAAATACCCCACATGAGTATCCTCGACAGGTAAGATCTGTAATATGAACCGCTAAAGACAAATTCTATTCCGACCTTAAACGACCAAAAGCATCATGTAGTTAACATTATTTGTACTATTATTGTATCTTTTTATTTGGTGGATTTTCAAAGCAATATTATTGTATTTAAAAAAAGTAGTCCAACATGTTACTATACCGTATCCCAACAGTGGACCAACTTATGTTATAATCTATATTTCTGCACCCCCATATTGAACCCTATTTGCGACAGACTGTCTGTTGTTTTAAGTACGTATGTAAGTATGTGAATTCGGTTATGCACGAGAATAAGTGGACGGAAATTCATCCAAGTTCATGGTAGACAAATGTATTTGTACAATGCCTGGAGTTAATACTATGGCGAGCCTCGCTACAAATAGCTACAAATCTATCTTTGCTATCATAATTTGCATCTGTTAATTTTTTGGCGTTTCAATATACCTTGCATCTTTTAATTTGTTGGCGTTTCAATACACCTTGAAATATATTGATAACAAGCCTTATCTGGTACCATAAGAATTATCTTCTGCAACAGATAACATGAAGTCTAGGTAAACATAATGTCATTTTTTATCGAATGGGGACCACATGGGCAGAAACGAAAAAGGTTCTTGCTATTCGTTCATGGTATTTGAATTCGCACTATATTTGTCATTCTAGGGTAAACTATACAAAGTATTACGCTTAAAATAAGACATACTAACACTGGCTGCGGAACCAAGCCCACATTGCTTGTTATAATGTTGAAACATGTATAGAGACAATGCGTGCCACATCTTTAATTATTTAACTTAAATGGTCCAGAAAACACTACTGAAGCCATCTTGTGTGACAAATCGTTATTAAGCTTAAATGAGGTCTCTGGGAACCAATTTACGCCACGCTACCAGATACATCTTCAGAGGTCGTCAAAAGAAACAATGGTTTGATAAAAAATAATCGGCATGAGTCTAAAAAGGTTATGCGTCTGGCAGGAGAAAGAGCATCTTGGAGAAAGATAATCCTGAGATGTGAACGTATGGCAGCCAAATGTCACAACTGACGGTGGCCCGCAAAACCAGTACATCCTAAAATAAAATTATATATGCTCCAGTTTCAAGGTCCATAGTCGTCATAATAAGAAAAATAACGACGATTTTATTTACCAAATCAGCGTTATCGCCGCTTTACAGAGCGCTGCCATATTCTTCAGCTTGCATATACCGAGAGATTTAGACACCAGCAATAAATCATCACGTGACTATCATGTGACTTGTGACGTCAATGCCCTCAACAATGGAGAGTCGATGTTCCGACCAGTGCGGTAAATTACTGCAAAGTTCACTCTCTAAAATTATCTCTTCTAAACAAAGAAATTCTTCTTCAACTATAGTTGTACAACAAAATATTTGATTGAGTACATTTGAAGTGACACATGTTTATAGTAGTGTTATTTTACTATATACGAGGTCGATGTTGTCCGATCAACAAGTACCATAATCTTATTGTGCAATATCCTGATACTGCTGTTCGGAACTGATAGCTCAGCGATAGGGAACCCATGATTCCGCGCATGAAACCCGGGTTCGTATACCGGGAAGGATATATCTTTGTGTGCATTATTCGTCTACCTTTTTATGTCATATTATATGAAATTTCTCTACATATCATTAGTGTAATGGGACACATTTTTTTTAAACTATTAATTTGAGCATTTGTCGTGGTGTTTATTTTTACTAGAGAAACTCATCTATTTTACAAAACGAGTGACTACATAAAACAAAACAAAGCAAAAACCAGCCTGGTCTGGTGCTGTTCCGAATCAAAATATTAAGGAATGCCTTACTACTAAAATATTCGCATTATGTAGTATTGATAATGAAAAATGTTAAAAATCGAGATTTATTTATTTTTTGAGAGAAACAATAATGTCTGTAATGATTCATTTGACAGCGTTTTGATTGCAGCCCCACACCTGGCACTTAGGCATATTTTCAAAGTTTGGAATCTACGAAAGGAATCAGCTATGGGTCGTATTAATTACCTAGTCCCAAAAATAAGGGAATAAATGTGACTGACAAAGCGAGAAATACGCGTATTATTTCTTTGTAATAAAACTGTCGGATCACGAATAAAACGCCATTTTGAACAGGTTTTCTTCGTAGTCACGGTCGTGTGTCGGAATACGTACGTACATTGTAGTTTGTTATCGCTGCATTGAACCTTGCGGCTGCACACTCTACCGCACGAAACAGAAATTGGGTATAAATTACTGTAAATTGTTTAAAAATGAATATAAATTAAAAATATAGTAGTCAAATTATGATATTTAGTGCTTAAAACGTTTTAACTTTTATTCTTTTCCGCTGGGGACAATGACGCCAGGAGTCACGTGGTTTTAGTGGAAAATGGATGCGACCGTAGCTACAATCACTCGTTGCAGATCGACCGGGAAAATTGATTTGTTTTCCTGAGATATCATGATTCAAGTGAAATTTGCAACATTATGACACTGTTCTATTTCATTAGATATTTTGTTGTCCTTTCTCGGAGTCCTCCTTTAAATTGATAAAACAATTTAACAACATTGGCAATTTAAACACTAAAGGGGCCGGTCCAGCATGACGTTAAAACACGTCGCCTGTAATGTTAGGGGAGGGGGCGTGTCTCGCGTTCCCCACTTCCGCCGGCTTTGCATAGTAAACTGTCATTAAGATTATTGAAGCTTGGATGATGTTAGTAATATTATTGAAAATGTCATCCCTTACAAATACGAACAGATGATTCGCTGTTTTCAGTCAATGTCAATCTAGTTATACACGAGGGTAAGTGGACGGTAACTCATCCAATTTCATTGCAGACAAATGTGTTTTCAGTTCCTGGAGTCAATTACATTGCTAGCTGTGCCAGACTAAGATCAATGCGTTTCATATAAAGGAACGAATAATACATGCATATACGCTTGTGACCTGGCACTGTTGTTTTTACTCATTTTTACCAAAGTAACACATACAACAACGCATTCAATGCATTGTTATTTTATGAATAGATTTCAATGACTTTTTGAGCTCGCGGTAAAGAAACGCTTGAACTAGGGAATTATTTCGAAACGTTTTGAGATGGTGAAGGCATTTAGCGGGTAGTGGGGATGGATAGGAAAAACGAAACCGAAGAACTCAGGCGCGTGCCCAGGGGGGGGGGCTTTGGGGGCTCAAGCCCCCCGGGTCCCCAGAGGGTAAAAAAAAAAGAGGGGGAAAAGGGAGGGGAGGGGAGGGGAGAGAAGGAGGAGGGGAGGGGAGGAGAGGAGGAGGGGAGGGGAGGAGAGGAGGAGGGGAGGGGAGGGGAGAGGAGGAAGGGAGGGGGAGGAGGAGCCGGGGGCACTGACATTGTAAAAAGGGTATAGTATAGATATAATAAGGTATGTGCCGCGCTGAAGACCCCCTTTTTCACCCTCTGCTGCTAGTTCTTATGACACCCCTTTTGAGCCTGCATCAGTTAAGACTCCAATTTGATTGAAAATTCAAAAATCGCGAAGTTTTGCGTTCCAAATCCCAATTCTTCGAACATTTTGCGTTCTTAAGGGGAGGCATTAGTTTCAAAAGTGATTTTCTAAAATAAAGACTCAACTAAATTAATATGTGGACAGGTTATGTATATTTAGTTTGCGATTCATTTTTTTACGTTTTTTTCCGCGCTGCGCCATCCGTTGCCATGGCAACGGCGGCCATATTGGATTTTTAAAGGTTATCTTGCGCGCAGCTTTTAAACACTTTATGACATTTTTTCGGGCTCTTCCTTGGGCAGGAACATACTTAAATATACTCTTAAGAATTGTATGGAGCCAAAAATGCAAAAAATATATCACGCGCCGAGTACCGGGGCGTACATTTTCAAAATATTGCGCAATTCGGCATAAAAAATACGAAAATGGACCATATGAACAAGTTTTGAACTTTTTAAAACATTTCTCTTCATAGAAATTGAGAACTTTATAATCCTGATCTACTCACCAATTTATATGTAAATCGAGTTTACGGTGTTCGAATAAAGCTGCGCGCAAGGTTGAAAAGCACGCGAAACGACAAATGGCTAAAAAGTGAATTTTAAGTTTAGAAACACTGAATATGCAAATTAAGTGTCAATTACGCAAAATTAATATGCGAAACTCTTAAATTAATTTATACAATTTTTAAAATTCAATTACATTGAAAAAAATGGTATAATGGAATGTTATTAATTTAATTTGCAATTTTGTTAAATATCGCTGCTTGAAAAACAAAATATTACATAAGAAATAGTACCTGTGTATTCGTATAGGAGAATATCAAAGTTTGTCGATTTTCGCGTCACCAGTTTTACTTTGATCATGCGCTGCGTTTGAACCCAAAGTCCGATTAAATTCAAACAAAAAGCAAATTAAAGCCGACATTTAGGAAAAATTTGTCTTAATAAATAACCAAAATGGTGAAATTTACCATATTTAAGATTTTGAAAGTAATGCCTCCCCTTAAGCCCAAAAAAATCGCATATTTGCGTTCTTGCTAATCAAAATTGAACCATAGGCCAGTTCTCAAGACCTACTTTTTTGAAGAAAAAAATCAGTTCCTAAGACCCTATTTTTTTGTCATAAAATCCACTCAGTTCTGTAGCCCCCCTAATTGAGGCCCTGGGTGGCACACCCCTACCCCAAGTTTGAGTGCCCGGGAGGAGGAGGGGAGGGAAAAGGAGAGGCAGGCCGGGAGTCTCTCACTTTTTCTCTACGTCTCTGAACCACCATGTGAGTGTTTTATAACGAAAGTAAATATTGATAGCAAGGAGAGTTTTAGGTCATCCAGGCAAGTTAAAACCCAACAACTCGGCCCTCTGAATCACCAGTGGAGACAGCCCCCCCCCCAGCCACCCCCCCCACATTTGCAAAAGAGTAAAAAATAAAAAGGAAGATAAGGAGGAAGGGTAACGAGCATGTAAGCGGGGAGTGCTCCCCCATCATTGTCACGGTGGGGACGATGCCCTCCCCCCCCAAAAAAACCATTTTTTTGCGCGAATTAGTTTCAATATTTAAATATTCAACAGTGGCGTCGCCAGGGGGGGGGGGGGGGGGGGGGGGGGGGGTGAGGGGGACGATCACCACCCCCCAATATTGACGTCGGTTCATTTGACCACAGGATTCATGGAATTATGATGGTCAAAAGTACACAGATGAACAATTTTTGCGCGCTACGCTCGCATAATGTGTCCCCAAAGTGCAACATTCTTTGCTACAAGCTTGTTTAAGAGTCAAAATGTACCTCGATATCGTGCCAAAAATAGGTGTAAAGTTGAAAAATTTCGCGCGCTTCGCGCGCATTTCTTGGCTCGCAAAAGTATTGTCGGTTCATTTTCATTTCTCGCCCCCCCCCTAATAACCTACCAATGAATAACCATACCTATACGCCATTGCTATTCAAGCTTAACAACATGGTTTCAGTAACGTTTTCTGGACCATTTTAGGGGAAAAAACTATAAATTTTGGCGCGCTTCGCGCGAGTTAGATTCAATGTTTCTTTATTTAAGTTATAAAAAGATAGCTTAAGGAACGTTTATCTGGACCATTTTAGTTTTAAAAAAGTGACAGTTTGTACGCTCATGAACGTTTTTCTGGAGCTTTTTAGTGTTAAAATAGCATTTTTTTCCGCGCCTCGTTGCAACATGTTTCAAGAACGTTTTCTGGACCATTTTAGTTAGTAAACTAGACATTATTGCTCGTTTCGAGCCAATTGGTTTCATTTTTTTATTATTCAAGCTTAAACAAAATGGCTTTATGAACGTTTTTCAGGACCATTTTAGTGTTAAAATAACAATTTTTTCACAAATTATTTTCAATGTTTTATTATTCAAGCTTAACAAAATTGCCTCAGGAAAGTTTTCAGGACCATTTTAGTGTAAAAATAACCAATTTTTGCGCGCTACGCGCGAATTAGTTGGAATGTTTTATTATTCAAGCTTAACAATTAGATAGTTTCAGGAACGGTTTTTTAACCTTTCTTTTTACAATAGCCATTTTTTTATAAATATTTTGTTATTCAATTTGAACAAGATGGCTTCAGAAACGTTTTCTGGACCTTTTTATTGTTAAAATAGACATTTTTTGCGCGCTACGCGCGTATTAGTTTTACTGATTATTTATTATTCAAGCTTAACAATATAGCGTCAGAAAAGTTTTTCTAAACCTTTATTTTTACAATATCCAATTTTTTTTATTTTGTGTTATTCAATTTCAACAAGATGGCTTCATAAACGTTTTCTGGAACTTTTTAGTGTTAAAATAGACATTTTTTGCGCGCTACGCGCGTATTAGTTTCACTGATTATTTATTATTCCAGCTTAACGAGATGGCTTCAAGAACGTTTTTCTAAACCTTTATTTTTACATATAGCAAATTTTTGCGCGTTCCGCGCCAATTATTTTCATACTACTCTGTTATTCAATTGGAACAAGATGGCTTCAGAAACGTTTTCTGGACCTTTTTAGTGTTAAAATAGACATTTTTGGCGCGCTACGCGCAAATTAGTTTCATATTGTAAGTCAAACTTAACAACATGGCTTCAGGAACGGTTTGTTAAACTCCAGGTTAAACATTTCTTTTGACAATGGCCAATATTCCAAAAAATCCAATCCAAGCCAAAAATCCAATCCAAGGGGGCACATCCCCCTCAGACTCGTTACCGCGGATAGCGGTGCGAACCAATGAAATTTATTTTTAAGCCCCCCGGGTAAAAAAATCCTGCGCACGCCTATGGAACTGATATCCATCCGACATTTGATGTTTTGAAAATAAAGGGCCCGGCTAGAGTCGTAGCAACCAATATGTGTGTCGATATTTGACTCCCTGTAATAATAACATCCATTTCTTTATAAAATATATATTGAATTACTTTAGGAAAAGCAAAGGCACTTTGCCTGGATACTAAGACACTAAACCCATCTCTGTCAAAAGTGACTATTTGTTTAGCCTTTGTAAATCCAATTCGATGGTGAAAGTAGGATATTAGTATTCAAGTCAGTTCAAAACAGGCCATACGGTAACATTTTACAGCTGATGATTTGAAATGATTTGCTTCCATGTGTTCATTCAATATATTAAACGCTAACGTCTAGCTCATTATATTTCTAATCAGTTGCGGTTTGTGTGTGCTTTTAGTTGAAGATGATGCGCGGATGTCATAATTAATCCGCCCGTGTAAACTTCTCAATGCTTCTATATCTGACAAAATATAATACGGCTGTTTATGAAAATGTACGTATACCTTTTCCTGCACGCCCGACAAAGTTAGTCGCGTACTCACGAATTATGATATTCATGGTATTAAGAATTATGGTTCGTGTTAATTCTTAGATGCCAGGTAGTTGTACTTGAATTAAATTAACATGATTTCGAGATGTTTCGAGGTTATTTCTTAATGTTTTATCTTACAATTGAAGGCGTCAATTTAAGCATGCATTTTTTGTGTGGGTGTGTGTGTGTTATAATTAAGCATTAGAGCTATTAGACTCACCTTAAAGATGGTTGTATTCGTTTGTATCATCCAGCATTTCCAAAAAACAAGTCGCGGTATTATTTTAAATTATGGAAATGATCGCACTTGACAAATATTACGCGACGGGACTGCATTGGGATTGAATCAACTTGAAGTACTATTTGAGGATAACATAGCGTACGTTTACACGTCGACTCTAGCTTGTATTGTAAACTATTGTGTTTTAACTAATTGACCGGTACTTCGGTTAATTTGATAGTATATAAGTCATGATAGATAGGCAAGTCAAACTTGGGAAATCTCAACTTATGGGAATTCATCCTCACTGTTATGTACCTCCCACCTTCGCATAAAGGGTGACTGTACTACTGGCTGTCTTGTTTCATTTAAACTGCCGATGAGATATTTATCATGCAGAGGATATATTCTAGTTTAATTGAATCATTTGGTAGTCTGTGGTTAAACATACGGTATTGACAAATACTTAATTGCATTATGAGGAAAAGACATTTGCATATTCAGTCTAATCTAATACTTAAACGATTGTGAAGACTATTATTATCCAAGATGACGTAAAAAGGTCAAGGACAAAATAATACACCAACTATTAATTTCAAGAAATTTCTCAATTTTTCAGCCTGAAGGTCCCCATTAATTTTTTTTTTTGGGGGGGGGGGGGGGGGGGGTAAAAGGAGTCCGTGGCTCCGAAGTGCAAACCGTGCAGTAGGCAGGACTACAAGATAACGGGGCACGAGGACACGAGACAAAATTCAATCATATATATACAGCCAGGATATAGAAAGAGGACTCCAATTAACTTTAACTCCCGGGCATGTTTTTGTATGAGTGTAAACCGTGTTCGGGTAGTATTATGTCAGTGCCTGAACATCACCTCGCGGACCCAACGCGCGCGGGCCAAAACGGACCTGAGTTACTATATAACAATTCGGATAGGCCAATCATGGGATATCTTTTATACCAATGTTACATGGACATGTTAAAAGGGAGGGTGTGAGCAAACATGCGTGATTGAAATACACGTTTGTTTAGGCATAGGCTTACATGCCTACATGCCTACTGGAGGAATAATTAATGTCAATAGACTGAACAAATAAACGGATATTGCACACAGAGTTCTCAAGACTGGGTACAGATGATCATGACGATATACCCCTCCTTCCACCAACTATGGACTAAGACAGAATAAAATGTGACACTGTCGACTAAGAAACTAGGCATTTCTGTAGTATAAAGCTGAGATAGGTGTAGGAGTTATGGGGCCATCGTCTCTGGACAAGGATTACTATGCTATAAGCATGTGGGTTTTAGATATATATTTATTCGATTAGTTAAAAATACGCCCCTATGATGTACGAGGGCATTCAGTAAATAATGAAAGTGATCATGGTATGGGATGCATGAGTGATTCTATTGAGGGATAATGTGATCAATACAAAGTATGAACCTTTGTCTTTCAAACAATACACTTTTGGAATGTTAGATACCTTTGGTTATGTAATGTCATTAACATAAACACAATAGGTTTCAGACACTGACTGAAATCTGTCAATTATTTGGCTGGATATGTAATATGTTGAAAATGGGTTGATCGATACATTTGCGTATATCTCGGCAATGCAAGCATAAAAACAGATAACACTTGGCACATAGTTAGAACACACACTTATCTCCGCTTGACATTATTTTTAGACCTGAATTCCTTAACACAAATAAGAAGGGACCATCTCAAATGCGCTTTTATTTAGCAAAATCCGCAATAATATACCTTTGAAAACAACAAAGGATAAAGAACAATGGAGGGATTATAATTTAGTAAATTTGTGTGGGATGTAAAGCAATAATAGTAGGGATTTCAGAAGGAGCTGTTCATAAAATTTCCTCAAACCATTGAAATTATGTGACGATTACTTTAACAATACATATATAGTAGCTCTAAAGATAACAGTAATAAGAGAGGTTGTGGCAGCCATCTTTGATTGATACATTCATGTATATCTTTATTTTGACTATCACAATATTTAAACACATTGATTTAAGCATTTTTAATTATTTCTGATTAGAATTTGAAGGCACAGTAAGCTTTTATCTGGTAAATTTCTTGATTTTAGCCATTTGTGACCCTGTTCAAAATGATCTGCCGTCTGCGCATGCGCACATTTTCTGCAGGTTTCATGCGAATAAGTTCAGAAAATTAGTTAACTATCATATGGAATCTCCCAAACTGGTTAATTGCTTGGATTTTTCATAAATTGTTTGATTTTCCGCAATATTAGTGATTCGCTGACTGGGCATTTTTCAATGAAAATTGGCTATTTGAAATACTGATATTTGTATACTTTTTATTCGATTGCCTCTCCTTACTTTTTACTCCTATACTACATACATCAAATTACACAGGGATTTAAGTTATTGTCTTTTTATCATACTTACGTGAAAAAAAATGGGATTTACCTGCTTCTGGTGTCATGTTATGCAATCTTCTTATCACATGTTTCATACAAATAATTCAAATTTCCCGCCAAATAACTGATTAAGTAGTGTCCCAAGTGTACTTACTTTGAGACAATGCTATGACGTCATAGTTCACACTTATAAATCCAAAACTGTACTGATTGAAAGATAAAGGATCATACTTTGTATTGATCACATTATCCCCTCAATAGAATCACTCATGCATCCCATACCATGATCACTTTCATTATTTACTGAATGCCCCTCGTATGTAGACAGATGAATACAGATCCGTAAGGTTGCTCCTAGTTGAAGACTTGTTTAAGGACCCTGATACGGAATAAAAACTGTATTATCCTTTAATCCATCCACAGTGCTGTCTTAAAACAAGGATAACCCGTGTTTTGATTTTTCCCGTCTTGAACGTAATTACAATTGTTGCTTTAATTGATTAAAGTAAAAATAGCCCTACAAGCTGATATTGTTAGAATGACTACATTTTGAAGAATATGCGTAGCTTGTTGTGGTTTGGCATTCCGTTCTCTGGAAACCTTCCTCCGTTATTCTCTTTGTTTCCCTTGTTAGCGAACAAAGTGAATCCAATTGGGTCTCAAGCATCATGAACATTGTTTTAGGAACACTTTCTAAAGCGTTAATTCAGTCCAACAGCCGTGAGGTTGTTACTGCGATACTATCATTCTCAGTGCAATTCTAGTGTAACGTAACAATTCGATAAGAACATGATGACATTACATCAGGAAGTACTTCTGGGTACCCTGTCAAGGCAAAAGAGGTCATAATCAGAAAATCAAACAATAGGAAGACGAGACTATATATGTATTGTACTTCCGTATAGCAAACAAAACACAGTGTGAAATGAAGCCTTATATTCACTTTGCGGAATATCTTAACTGGGTGTCAGTTATATATCAATCATTTGATATTTTCACCATTTGAAAATACGTCTATATAATGTAAACATAACAGTTACTAATTACCCGTCTTAATGTTCAGTTTACAGTATGCATTGAGTGTATTTAACTAGACGGAACAACTGTTTGAATACTTCTTTACATGTACATGGATTCGGTAAACATTTTGTACTTATTCGACGTTTTATACTTATCTAAGTATTTCTGCTATAGTCTAGTTCTCTTCTATGAGACTGACGTATCTGCGTCAATCACTGATCGCAGTGAATAAACGCACGCGACCTCCTGAGGCACCGGCGTATACAAACACGCGCGTAGAAAGCTGGAATTTACATACGTGTGCGCTTATAAAGTTCGTCATTTTCAAGAGGAAGGAAAGTGGATTATAGTGATTCAGTATTTTGAATCACAAACCTAACATAAAAGTTTCAATTCTGCCCTATGTTCACTCACAATATTAAACCATATCACTTGGTTATAAAATAATAACTAATAACTAATACTAATTCCTCCGATGGTATAATGTACGTTTGCCTCTCCTTGCAAGCCTGACTATGACGTAAGTCGCGTACTCCGGAATTAAGGAAATCATGGTACGTGTTTATTCGTACGACATGGGTGACTGTACTAGCCTATCGACATGAGGTGACTGGATACTAGAATGCAACTAGCATGGGGTTATTTATGAGGGTCTAGTATTACAATTAATTGCGTCCATTTTAGCATACAATTTGTTTGAACTTAAACGAAGATTAAGAGCTATAGAATATATCCGCCTTAAATTTAGCTGTCACTCTTATGTTCGTTTACCCTTTCCTCCGCTTCCAATTATGTGGTTAGTCGCGTATTCAGGAAATGTGGAAATCAATTTACATCAACAATTCCAAGCTACAGGCGACTGTAATATAATTAAATTAACATGCAATTTGTTTGAATTTTGAAGTTTGTTTGAATCCTTTTCCTTTTACCAAGTATGTATTTTTACCTTTTACCGTGTATGTATTTAATTATATATGTATTTTATTCTGTAAAGCGCTGTGGTACCTCATTGTGTAAGAGCGCTATATAAATGCCTTGTATAATAATAATAATAATAATAGCTATATCGTATATCCACCTTAAATTTGTTACTCGCTTCAGATTATCAAGGAAGTTGCTTTTCTCAAATTATGCTAACTATGGTTCTTATGAAACTGTATTTGAATCATATAAACTGATCAACGTTACGTAACTTCAGATTACTATCACGAAATCTTACCAATGATATTAGTTATTACTTTATGCGTTATGCGACGGGAAAACCCTGTTTAACGGGCAAACGTGTTTTTTTACAAACATTTCGGGAATGTTGGTGTGAATTTCCCACAATTTTCGAAATAAAAAAATCAAATCAAAATAATTTTAAACAAATTCACAAACACATTCACACAAAAAAATCAAAAACATTTGATTTGTTTCTACAATTTCCCCAACACTTTTCTTTTGTTGAACACGGGTCGGTCGGACCTATAGAACAGGTGTTTCTTCTCGTCGCCATGTTATTGTCTTTTAGAAAATGTCATTGTATATTAGTCATAATAGCGAGGAACATGTAATATACCACAACTTGAACCAGTTCCTGCATTATGCTAGTCGCGTACGTACCATAGGCATTATTAGTGATAATATCCACCATACAAAGGTAACTGTACTTCATAGTAGGAGGGTTTCATTAGGTTGTCTTATTTCATTGAATCTACCGATGCGATATACATGCATTAGCCATCATTTACCACGTAGCACCACAACATGTAGTCTTTGCAACATGGTAATTGACACTGACAGTTATGCAAAGTATATAGCGCCTGCAAAACCCCAGAAAACAATCCCAACAACATGGAAGCTCTCTTTCGCATTGTTCAATCACTTCTATGGAGGGACTTTTTGTTCTATTAGTAATAACTGTAGGACATGTTTATTGGCCGACTTTATACTGATGATTAGTATTTTCTGCATCTTTTAAAACCCATACCGCCTCTAGAATATGACACATCGCTATGTCCCATAATATTTGTGCCAATGCAGGAATATTAGTTCCATGTAAGAGCCAGAGTTAGTATAGGGCAAAGTTTTCACGATAGACAAAATGCAAGAAAGCTTACATAAAGGATGTAGGAAATATTGCTTTTGAAATGTTTTGGCGTTCCCGATAAATCATACAGTAAGTGTTCTTTCCATATACACAATTTTAAACTTCGAAAGTCATTTCAATAATAGTGCTTAACTATAAATCGTAAGCCTTCTACAACGATGAATATATCTTTGCTAGCTGTCAAGAATCTTTGAAGACTTGACCTTGTGACAGCTGTAATATGAACAGCTACAGTGAAAGACATAATTCTATTTTTACCTTCAATAACCTAGCGTACGAAACAGATAAATAGGTTTTTACTATCATTGCATTCTATTATAACAATAATGATAATACAAGCATTTATATAGCGTCTAGTCAAAGGAGGTCACAGCGCTTTTCTTCAAAGTTAACAAAATAAAAATACACAGCAAAAACACATTAAGGAATACTTAAAATTCGATGCCTTAATCTACAACTTAGGTTATACACAACCAAACATAAAACGAGTAAAATACATTATTTAAAACATCATTAAAAATAGTAACAATTTTAAGCAACCGTGAGGCGGAGGGCAGTTAACTGACAGGAAAGAGGTGCGTTTTAAGGCTCTTCTTGAAACGCACCGATGGATGTGGATTGGCGGATATGAATGGATAAAGAGTTCCAGAGCCGGGCGCGACGGTCGCAAAGCCCACGCCTTGGGGTGGGTAAGTATAATTGCACATCATCTGCATAAAGGTGGTACATGACGTCATATTTGCCGATAATGTTACCAATACAGCAAGTGTATAACACAAAGAAAAGGGGGTCCACAACGGAACCTTGCGGAATTCCGAATTGAAGCTGCTGTGGATTAGAACAAGCATCGCCAATACACACACGAAATGATCGGCTCTGCAAATATGATGTCCAAGCGAGAGCTGTGTCACTAATTCCAAACGTGTGGTTGAGTCGTTTCAACAAAAGCGCGTGATCGACGGTGTCGAATGCGGCGGAAAGATCTAATATAACCACCGCGACTGCTTGGTTGTCATCCATGGCTTTCAAAATATCAGATTTATCGCAAAGAAGAGCAGTTTCTGTGCTGTGAAGTTCCTTGTATGCGGTTTCAAGTGGTTCTTGGAGTCCGTGAGTCTCGAGATGGTCCTTGATTTGATTGCACACAACTTTCTCCGTGATCTTGAAAATGTAGCTAATGTTCGACACTGGGCGGTAATTTTTTAACACCACTTTGTCGAGATATAGCTTTTTCAACAGAGGTGACACAACCGCCTCGCTGAGCCTAAATAGTAAGGTACCAGAGCTTAAAGAAACATTGATAATCGATGTTATAGATTGAGCAAGAATCTGAATGTTTTCATTCAACAAGCACATTAGAAGAATGTCTAATGCACATGATTTTGACGGCATTAATATAATAATCTTTGAAACATCGTCAACAGTAACCTGGCAAAACGCTGATAGTGATGTGTTTTTAATCTGATGATTCGTGCAATACTCTTCTGATGTCGCATTGGTTCTATGATGAGAGACTTGTTATCAAGATCTTTTCTGATCTTACTGGCCTTGTCATTGAAAAACTTAGTTCCACAATTCAGTCCTTGAAATATGATCAGAGAGCTGCTTAGTATTGCTATTTAAGAGTTCACTCAAAGTAGCATACATTTTGTTATTGTATGCATTATGTTATTGTATGCATCAAGTCTCTTATGGGAATAGTCCTCTTTAGCAGATTCAATAAAGTTTACTTGACACTGTCGATTGCTCAATACTAAGCATCATGGTCAGATTCACTTTTAATATTTCACTTTAATATTGAAGTGTCAAATCTCTCAAGCATCTCACCAGCGGAAATCCAGATCACTCAGGTGTGAAGACAAATCATTTGCAAAAGACAGTTTATCTATACCCTTAATGTTTCTTACATGTTAACTGTACACTCCTTAACAAAAGTTTCTTCAAAGGTTTATATGACGAGGTCTAATTTGTGTCTTTTCGTATGTGTAGACTCAGTGATATGTTGTCGAAAACCATTTGTATTGGAGTTAACAACAGACATGCTAAACAATTTTCATAACGAACCTTATTTATTACATATTTTACAACAGATACATTGAAGGCGAGCTGAAAATAATATGATTCCGTGATTAAATTGGACATTTTGAAAGCAGTATATCATGTTTCTTATTCTTAGCTTCCTCAGTATTTAAATACATTCTACATTGAAAATATTGGCGTGTGAAACGAATTTTAGGATTATCCAAATTAAGATCAAGTCAGTAATATTATAAGCGTGATAAACGATTATTACGATTAGTCAGTTTTAGATCAAATCAGTAATATTGATTAAAAAATGGAATTTTACATTTACGAATATCGGTAGTAATAATAGCACATGATGTTAAAACCATATTTGAGACACCAAACACAAGATTTTAACCCAATTTGAGACAGGTGGTCCGCTGTGTTTGGTAAATTCGTATGTACACGAAGGTAAGGGGACGGACACTCATCCAATTTCATTGCAGACATATGTGATTTTTTAGTGAATGAAGTCAATGACATGGCGAGCTACTCAGTATCAAGGCATCTAGACAAATGGCTACAAATCAAAACGCTGTCGTGAAGTTTTCAGAAAGATAGGTATTCGGAATATTTTATATGATAACCTGCTATTTGAAACAAGGCAGCTATAGAATTGTAACTAAGCCTTTTCTCTTTCGCCTTTCTACTATTGATGTCGTTATATAATGTCAGTATAAACAGCGTAGCAATTATACAGGCATATGCCGGTGACAGGGCACTGTTGTTTTACTTTTTCTTACGAAGTAACACAAACAGCAACGCTTCCAAATGAATTGTTAATTTTATTGACACGCTGAATTCAGGCTATAGGATATCTTGAAGTAGGGAAACTGTTTATAGAAGCTTTTAGAGGATGAGAGGCATGACGGGGAGAAGGTAGGGAAAGTGGGAATAGAGAAAGGAAATCAAAATTATACAATCCTAAAGTTCGTTTATCTGATAATAATACGGGACAATACACTGCAAGACACAATCTCACGATTATCGGTAAGAGTCAAATATTAATATTTCATTTAGGAGTAGTTTAGTAGCGAATAGACAAGACTTTAGATATTTTGACGCTTATAAGCCTAAAATATCATAATTCAATATCATGCTTTGATAAACAGCTGTAAGGACGAAACAGCAATATCTTGTACAACTTGCAATTGAAAAAAACACCCCGGATCTTTTCCTCATTAGGTATCACTGGAAAGCGTGTTTAAAACTTTGTTAGCTATTGCTCACAATTCTTTGACAACGCAACATGTTATTCTGGAGGAGAAGGCTTATACCCACATAACTAACATCTCCCTTTGGTAATGAAATAATTGTAATAATAATAATATTGTAATACTAATGCCTATATTAGCAAATATTAATAATAATAATAACAATAAATTACATTTATAAAGCGCATGTTACAAATGATTCGACCGCTGTACAATACACATATTGAAAAGCACCTATCAAGATAATAATGTACGTTTTCCTTTCCCTGAACGGCCAACTATGAAGATAGTCGCCTTCTCATGAATTATGGAAATCATTGTACGAGTTGATTCTTGCGAAAATCTGTTTGCGATATAATCAAGTATTGGGTCTATGACATGGCATGTTCACCTAAAGGTTTCCTCTTTATGCCCAATTATCAACATCTGAAATACTAATAAGTGATCCAGATGAAAAACTTTAGCCGAATGCTATCAACATGAGGCTCGTTTCTAGATTATTATCTTAAAACTTATGGCGCCATCTTCAACAAGCAATTAATTTGAACTAAAATCAAGCTTAAGATCTATAGCCTTACCCACCTCAAACATTCTTCTTCACGATGACGTTCGTTTGCTCCCCCACCCCCGGATCATTAAGCTAGTAGCGTACTTTCGTATAATTATGGATATCATCTTACGTGACAAATCTCACGCGACGGGGAACTGTATACAAATTGAATTAACTTGGGTTCTATTAATGTTAATAATTATTCGACGGTCTTTCAAAAATCAGAAATCAAACAAGCGGTACCTCCACTCAAGGAAATTCATCCACATTGGTATGTACTACAATCTTAACAAGCCCTTTTGTTAAGATAGTCATGTACGTGCTTTACAACTGTAAAACGCATTATAAGTGTCAATTCTCACCATCGCTGGGCGGGTTACATAAGGTTGTTTCGTTTCATTAAATCTGCAGATGGGTATTTATCATGCATGCGCCCCATTAAACATGTAACACCACTTTAGTCAAATGGTAATTAACACTGACAGTTATACAAGGTATATTGCGCACACAATAGACGTGAAGCCTCTCATTGCATTATCCAATCACTTCTCTGGGAGTAGTATGAATATATTACTTTATATTTATCTTAACTGTATGCTATTTGTGTTGTTTAAAACTGCATGTAATGATGCTACTTATTTATTGCATCTTATAAAAACACCATGCACTGTACTGGTCTATTAGTGTAAACATACGGTAATAAAAAATACGCTCTTAGCACTAAATGATATAGATAAGCTAGTGTAAAGTAGAAATGTGGCCTCCAATACTTTTAAAAATCAGTGTTCTTTTCTGACAAAATCAGTATTTGAAAACAAATTTCTTACAGACGAACATGAATGGTGTTTCGATGGGATTTTATTCTCAAAACCAATGTTTGATTACAATTATAATCCTCCTACACCGTAGGAGATATCCCTGTTAGCT
Organism: Ophiura sarsii; assembly: GCA_035610835.1. Classification (NCBI taxonomy): domain Eukaryota; kingdom Metazoa; phylum Echinodermata; class Ophiuroidea; order Amphilepidida; family Ophiuridae; genus Ophiura; species Ophiura sarsii. Next base: position 142,768,572 of record CM069441.1, on the reverse strand, counting down.
GTCAAGAATATCAAAGATATGACATTCTAAATGCTTAACACGATGTACAATTTCGAAACTGTATGATGAACATCTGCATTGAACGACAACATTCTATATTTACCTATTATCACCTAGAGAACCACATAACTAAAAATATCTTTGATAATATAGATTTTTTTCAATACATCTGTTAGACTATTATATTTAGGTACCATAGCATTATCGTCAGCAATAGATAACATGAAGGCTAGGTCAGAATAATATTACTCCATGATTGAATTAGGCATAACTGGGGAAAAGCAAGCTTATCGCTTTTCGGCAATCATATTTTACCACTAATGTAAAAGCAGTATTGATCAGTTAATTGTATAAAGAATAAGGCAGTTATATATTTTCTTAATTAAACGAGTGTTAAGATTATTCAGTTTCGGATCAAATTCGCAATATTTCTGTAGCGTTGAACCTCTTACATTATATGAATATCAACGGTTATGAGCACACAATGCTTAAACCCTCTTTGTTTGAGACAGATGGTCTGATGTTTTCGGTCCATGCAAATTTGGTTAGGTACGAATTGAGGGTAAGAAGACGGAGACGCCATTGCAGAGACACATTTTGTCAGAGGTATGAGTAAATGACATTGCGAGCCGCGCTCTATATCGAGATCTCTACACAATACACAATAGCTGGAAATTAAAATGCTGCCGGCCGTAGACATGTTCGCACCTATATATTGAACATCTTTTTGATAACCTCTGATACCTCTGATCTGATTGTGTATATTTTCTTGTATTTATCTATTTTGTTTTTATCTTGTAAAGCGCTTGGAGATTTTACGTATCAAGCACTTTAATAAATGCTCTGTATTATTTGCTTATGTGTGTTCATTAGGAGAAAGAGAACAATGCACTTTATTCTGTCCATTGTTTAAACGACGTTAAGGCGATAAAACGTGACGTTAAGGCGAAAATGTAAAACATCTTCGACGTCAAAGTCAATACTGTAGGAGGCACTACTAAATAATCCCTCCATTGGAATACACGTAATTCCGCCATTTTTCAAGATCTTTTTGTACTCCAACGAGACAATGTTGGAAGTTTTTGTTTCACATGAATGTCTTTCACATGAATTTTGCTTGCAATGTGCAGATACTAGTCGATATTTTTAATAAGAAAAAATGCATGATTCAATACAATTTGCTTCTCTTGGGATAGGTACGATCGCGATCATGCTTTTCTCTAGGTACTATTTTTTCAAAACTATACACCTAACGCGGAAGGATTCAGTGTTGTGTTCCCGCAACCTGACAACTAAATACAGCTCGTGACCAAGCACACCACATTTTCTAATGGCATGCCTATTTTCACCATTCCGTCCTGGGTACTATTAAAGTTCAGGCCGACAAATACAATATGTGTGTTTATTGTAGCTGTACATTGGTTAGATAAAACTAGTTTTTCATTTCAATACAAAAAAATACCATTCCCATAGGATGAAATTACCGGCAAAACCTCCTGTTTTTTAGTCCTCTGGAACTATTACAGGATTACACAAATTGCGCGTTGATTTGGTGTACGGGTGCTCGCTCTGATCTGAACAAGGGTGCACTTCGCTATTTATATGTTGGCATGATTTCAATGAAAAAAATATGGACAGATTATAAAATTGTCTTGCAGTTTGTGTTATAAACAACTGACATGTTAATAGTGGATTATTTGTTTTCTTTGAGTACCTTTCTTGTTATTATTATTATTAAAACAAGGGAGCTTGTAACTGAGCTCTTTCTTGGTCGCTATTCTACAGTTGTTGATGAAGTTATAGGATATCAATATAAACAGCGAAGGTATCATACAGGCATACACCTGTGACATGGAACTGTTGTTTTACTTATTTCTCACCAAGTAACACTAACAGCAACGCGTTCAAATACATTGTTAATTTATGGCTCGATTTACACCGACACGCTGAGCTCGTGATGCAGGGGAGCTAGAAGGACGGAACTGTTTTGAGAAGCTTTAAGAGGATGAGGGTCATGACGGGGAGGAGGGATTGAGTCAGTATAATGTAGAAAGTTAATTGAACCTAAGGTTAATGTAGATTAGATTTCTCTGTGTGTTATGATAAAGCTATGTACTGCCAGACAATCGTGTCTCAATTATTCATTAGAATGATCTCCATTGTATCCCTCTGATCGGGCATACAGGGGTGGAGGATGCATACTGGGGTGTCGATATCATTAACAATTGTAAGATCTTCACTTTCAAAATCTTTACAATGCATTGTCGGAATTCACAAGTGGTTACCATGGTAACAATGTCATTTTACGTAAACATAGCATTTTACACATAAAATTTGATAAATAAGGTTCAGAAAAGTACTAAAATAAACTTCACATCTGGAATTTTGCATAAAAAACTCCAGGAGACTAAAGTTCAAGGTATAATCTCTAACTTCGGACCGAAGTTGGAAAATTTACTTGGAACTCATTTGTTGGGAATATTTTGGTATGACCCAGATATATCAATATTAACACTAGCGACTTCCGACGGGTTTTCCCATACCACCACACATTTATGTAAATAAACAAAAGGGACCGTTTTCGCTACGTACGTTAGTATAGGACTTTTCTATCCCAAAATTAATAGTATCCCTGCTATAACTGTCAGCAGTGCAAGTGTATTTGTCCGATATTTAAAAAAAATAACCATTCCTGGGGAAACACAGCTGCTTGACCCAATTGAATGAAATGTTATCAATATACTAATGATATGATTATGTATGTTATTGATTTATAGCAGTGAGTGTATTGGCAAATGTTAGACACAATAGTTACAATATACAGGTATACTTTGGTATTCATTATCTGTAGAACTTAATCTAAAATTAGGTTAAACGAAATTCCTTTTGTGGGCAATTTTGATTTAGTGTAAACACTTTTTGGACTGAACTGCAATAATAAACAGTTGCAATGTAAAACTGCATATCGGCATGTCCATAAACGAGCGATTTCCAAGCTAGCCGTATTAATAAATTTAATTACATTGCGTCCTTACATATAACCATTTTAATTCTTGTGTTATGACGACTGATATCCATTATTTGAAGTTTTAGAATTGATGGCGGCTCTAAAAACGTAGAAACAAATGTATGGGTGAGATTTGCACTTCCGGTGTTAATAACCACTGATGTATATATTGCATTGATCATTAGATAACATTGAATGATAGCAAAGGACACTCTTGCTTGGATATAAGGGACTTTATATATAGACAAGAACCAATGGAGTTAAAACGACCATGTATTCGGCATCCCACATGCAACATGTAACAATCAGTGTCTGTGAAATTTAGGGTATGCGAATCGTAGGTTTAAATTTGATAATAATATTTTTTTCTTCTTCTATATTTAACAATTTCTTTCCAAATATTATTTGATTTTGTTTTGATATACTTCCATCGTTTGATTTTGAGATGATTTTAATCATCAAAGTCGGTAACACGATCTGTAGCAGGACATGAGTAACGTTGTAGCTAAAAGGAGTCCTTATTGCGTGCCTCAAATGAGTTGACCTTCTACACAGTGCAAATTGGAGATCATTTTGTTCCATCTGCTAAAACAGTACGTTGAGAATGTGTCGTCTACTGCAGACTTAGAAAAAGGTGGGACTTAATACAGAGAACGATTGAAATATAAACCGATGAGAAAATGTGCATGTTAATATTATACGCAAGTGGAAATTGTACAAATGTTATTTATCAATATATTCCACATTAGCCCTATCAGTTTGATATTACCACGACACCTAATTGTATTACGATACCCAGTATAATTTAGAGCAGGCCTTCTCAATTAGATTTTGTGAAGCACCACTTTTGAGATGTTAGTGATCTAGAAGCGCCACTATCCCCGCGAGCGTAGTGAATAACAGGTGGGGTCCAGAGGCCCTGGTGGTTCGCCCCCTGGCTCCCTGGAAGCTCATGGGTTTACCCCCTTTTAAGAGGCTAAGGAGAGCTATATTTGCATGCAATATGGTACAAGAAATAAAGAGATGTTGATGGTAAAATGTACAAAAATTGGTAGCAAATGTAGTGATAAGCAATAGGCCTACTACTAATAATCATGACTTACCCCACTGCAGTTAGTGGCTGAAGTGGCTCTTCATGCTTCTTGCGAAAAAACCTCGAATATCGCGAAATATAACCCAACATTTATTGTTTTGTTTGTTCATGCGTCCTTCCGCGCGCCACTTGGACTGATGCAATGCGCCACAAGTGGCGCGCGCGCCACCATTTGAGAAGGCCTGATTTAGAGCAATGCTTATTGTTCATATCAGGATTACCATTCGTGTATAGCGTGCAAGAGAAAAGGTTAATGGAGCTACTAAACAATGAAAGAGAAAGTGAGATTTTACGAAAGAATATTGTTTCATCCTCAAGTTTAAGTCCGTAGTGAGCTTCCGGTGCTGGAACATTAACGGGCAAACATAACTTATATCATAACTCCCATATAATGGAATAAAGTGTCCTGTGGTTTGGATTGATGGCCATTTAGGAGGAAATACTACTGTTCCGTGGGTCCACGTCGCAAAAACCTTTGTGTTACCTCTAAAATGGCCAATTGATTCGTCTTTTCGCCCAGATATCTGGCCATATAGATTGGTTTTCACGCAGTAGGGGTGATTTTAATGCCACAAATGGGAGACATATGGTTATGTCACATCAAATCACCGTTCGAACGAGGAAAACGGTGAAGTATTTCGGAAGATATTAAAAATAAATTTTACAAAATACAGGAGGCTAATTTGCTCATTCAGCATAGGCCTACATCAAGGCATTATACATATAGCTTCACTGTAGCTTGCCCTTCGCAACACGCGAAGACCCTTTTATACTACAATGACCTCCAGCTCCATAATGTAGTTTTCCGGGTGTAAAATCACGTGTAGCAGCTGTGTAATATCAGGGTATATTTCTATACGTACGATGTAGCTGCGGTGTGTTTTTATATTATTATGCAAATTAGAGGTAAATTCGCTAACCCAAAATGGTAGTAGCACGGGAAGCTAAGGCCTTTCACAATTGATATTGACTTTCCAAAATTGAAAATGGGAAAATATTTAATTATTTGATTTGATTTAATTATTTTGCATCTTTTTTCTTGGATCTCCTCTATCTAGCATGTCTGAAAACATGGTGATTAAACAATCAACGTCTATAGATGAAATTCTTACGGCCCGGCCCTTCACAATTGGTTTTTAATTTCCTGTTGCCGCCCTCGTCCAAAATTGAGAATTATAAATATTTTATTATTTTATTTTATTTAGGGTTTTTTCTTTCATTTACTACTTTCTAACTTTAATCAAATCAGCTATGATGAGTGAACATGATTGCGTTATTTCTTGTGTATCACTAATCATAATTGGAAAATAATTAAATGCAGAGTCCTCGATATAGCCACGCACCTGTCAAAAGTAGAGCCCCATCTGATCCACACCTTGTAGAAGATTCGATTATTTCCCCATAGTTTGATTCCACCAGTTTCTGAACCCGATTCTTGCACATGGCATTTTACTTGAATCTGGGTTTTCCCTTTTAAAGGGAATATTTATTACATCTGTGAATACGAGATGCCCATGTTTTTAATATACAGTCCTCAAAATAAGTAACTTACCAGGTAAATAATATGCTCTCAACTCAAAAACTATAGCTCTTACGTAAAAATATTGAATCATAAAGTTGTTAGGCAATGTCTTATCTTTAATTCGAGATATTACTCTTGAAGATTAAATGAATATTAACTCAGTTATGTGCCTAAAACAAAACAAAAAAGGTCAGTCGACACGCAGTCTCGGACTAGCAACAGGCAGATTATTGATTAACTCACGGGTTGATAGTAAGATGAGGATTGGGGATGCTTCAATTGATCAATGCAGCCCATACACACCCCTGTCACACACCCCTGCGTGTTCAAAACCCAAATGTGAAAATGTAAGCTGTACTTTGTTTTATCCTAATCAATGTAGTGTTCTCAATTATTAATTGATCTTCATGAACAATATCTCACATTAAAGAAAATAGATTTCCTCACAACTTTTTAATTTGTTTTTAACGTAGGAGCTATAGTTTTGGAGTTAAGAGTATATTTATTACTAAGTCAGTTACTTATACATACTAGCGGGCATCCGCGCTTCGCGCGGACCCGCTAGAAGATTTCACGGGGAGGTAAGTAAACAAAGCGTAAGCAAATTTGATACATGTATACATAATCCAGACGGGCCCTAAATAATCCGAATATCGCAGGTGCTTTTGATAATCCAGGTATACATGTGCCTTAAAGTAGGTATAGGCCTACCTTTGTCTTTCCAGATACTTATGGATGCCTCCCATGTGACCTGAAATACAGGTACCCGTTTTCCCATTATATCCAGGGACCCCATAGGCCTAAGCCCTACCCCTTATCCAGTTACCACAGGTGCCCTTAATGCCACCGGATACCACATAATCCAGGTACTGCAATGTGCCGTTATATCGAGATACCCAGGTGCCTTACTGTATCATTCAAGTAACTTGAATTAATCGCGGGTGCCGAAGATGGCAGTAATAGTCATACCACAATAGGCAGAGGTGAGTAATATCAAAGCGTTATAAATGTTTATATAAATATCAAGAGTATGTCCTTATTCAGGTACCCAGGGCAGGTACCTAAAGTGCCCTTGATATAATGTAAGTGACATGGTACCCTTAATACACCATGCGCCTAGGCCCAATGTGCTTTTAAATAATACAGATACCCATGTTCCTAATCCAAATACACCGGTTGCCCATAGGCTTAGGCCCTATCCCTCACAGATGGCCTTAATAACCCAGGTACCGCATTTGCCGGCATTATATCCATACCAATGTACCCGTATTATATCCAGTTTATAATGGAAAGCGCAGGTATAGGTGCCGAAGCTATAATAGCGGGTGGTTAGTCATATCAAAACGTATAAAGATGAGGGTATTGTAAAACAGCAAGAGTATGTCGTTGATACTCCATGTATCCTAGGTGCCCTTAATACTGACATTGGTACCACAGTGCCCTTAATAATCCATATATACCATGTGCCCTTAATAAATCCATGTATGCCATGCATGTATAACACATGGTGCCCTTGATTATACAGGTACCACCCCATGTACTTTAATCATGTTAATAATCAAGATTGTGTATTAGTGATCCAATATAGGACCTCTATAATAATTATAGACTATGTGGTTTATCTTGAATCGAATATTAAGGGCACCCGTTTTAACTGTGTATGCGGCTATTAGGGCCTACATGGATTAATATTTAATAAGGACACCTGAATGGTTATTCACCTGAATGGTTATTCAGGTGTAGGAATACTTAAAATATGCAGGGGGGGGGGGGGGTCTATGTTATTTTCACCAATTTTGGAAACAGATTTTCTCAATGTTACCATGGGTTTACCCCTTAGAGTCATATATCAAATTGAAGCTTAGGTAACAGCGTTTTAGAAAATGCGCGTTATTTTGATCTGGTTGCTATGGTAACCAGACAAGGCCTCTGATTGGCTAAACACTGGTACAAAGATAACTAGAAAACTAAATGTTGCATGTTCACCATACTTTGGTAGATGATGTATGAGAACAATGCGCACAAATTAATGAAGCCGGATTTTTTATACGGTTGCCATGGTAACCAGGAACCGACCAATCAGGTAATTTTACGTTATAATTCAAATTTGGAAAGATAAATTGAAAATCCGGCTTCATTGGTTCATTCCCCTATTCAAGCTTATTATCCATTCCAAATATCACCCTGATACGAGGTTTTGTTTTCTAGATATCTTTGTACCAATATTGCAAGTTTACGTGTTTTATAGTTTTGAGATATCGTGCAAAACGTATGAAAAATATTAAAATTGGCGAGAAAAAAAAAGTTGACAGTTGTTTAATTATGGAAGAGCATGAATTTAGACACATTTTGAGGCATTTTGGGTGAAAATAGCAATTATATTAGCATTTTTATTGATTTTTAAAGATAAATGGCTTAAAAATAGCCGGGTGAGAAAAATAAAGAAATACATAAGAAATTACGTTGACTTTGAAATTTTGATGATTTATGATGTGCAATTAATTATTTTAATATTTTAATAAATAAATTTGATCAAATGTTACAATTATTTGATCAAAAAATAATTAAAAAAGAAAATGCTTAAAATCGCAGGGTGAGCGTTTTCTACATACAAATGTATACAAAACACCACCGATATTTTGAGACACCCGAAACTCAACCGACCATAACTTCGGAACCGAAAATCCAATTTACTTCAAACAAAAAGCATTTTAAAGCAGAGACTTAGCAGTTTCCTACTGTTCTAATAACAAAAATAACTAACTCGAACCCACAGCCTCCCGGTTACCGGACGAGCGCTCTACCACTAAGCTATAACAGTATTCGTAGTTGGATCATTGAGTTTTAAACCCATACATAGTTGAGCGCATCTGCCGTACAATCACTTGGTGATCTCCCGTGTGTCAACACGATGATTCTTACAATTGACTGCACGTAAATACATGAATGTATTTTATATATAAATACGTGAGAGATTGGTGCAGCCATAAATTAACCAAGTGAGTGATCTGTTATCAATAATAATATAATTATTATTGTACATTATACATGCGTGAGAGGTTGAACAGATCGTAGACAAAGCAGATTTAAACGCGAAAAATAACTAGCTGTAATTGGGACTCGAACCCACAGCCTCTCGGTTACCGGACGAGCGCTCTACCACTAAGCTATAACAGTATTCGTGGTTGGATCATTGAGTTTTTAACCCATACAGATAATACAATAATTATATTTGAAGTAAGGATTGCTGTCTGCTGTTTACTTATGTCATTTCACTTGATGGACAATATCAATGGTTGTGCCACCTGTAATTGCCTTCTCGGTACAAGATCATTGTATTCATTCGCCATATAAACATACACATATTCAGGTCATAAACATACAAATATTCAGGTCATAAACATGCAAATATTCAGGGTTATAATCATACAAATAATCAGGTCATAAACATACATATATTCAGGTCATGCAATGTCTCTCTCGGAATCGTCCAGGTATGATACAGTCAATATCATGGCGTCAAATTTATTGTATCCCTTGGCGATTGTCGTAATAAACACCTCATTACGTTATGTACCCCTCGATTTCTGAATAGTAGACTGACTGCCTTACCCATCGATTAGTTTGGCTATATGTACATGTATATCATGAAGCTTGAAGATTGTGATCTGTGTTGATGCTATTACGTTCGAGTTCGTCGGCGATTGTTGACGAATGATCTAATTTATATGACTAATACACACATTCCAAGACAAAAATGTGTAACTAATGAATTCAAAAAGCCTACTTTTATCATTATACTCCAAGGTTTGCTTTGCACTTATCCTGTTTAAGACAAACTCCTTTTGAAGCAGACTTTTCAGCTGTTTGGTAACACAAACCCATACGTTTTCCAGGTATTCCATTTGCTATAAAGCTCATAACTCTAACGGCCGAGTGCACCAAACAGGCGTAGCATAATAGGGAGGTAAGCTACCTCCCTAGTAGTTATGCCCTTACTGTAGCGTAACTTACTAACAAAGTAATTCTGAGAGCAAAACTGGCGAGTACATGTAGCACCAGAATAGTAACTAGCGAGGTAAATATTCACATTAATCGATCAGTATCGTCCCCTTATAAAATTAATTGTCGCATATGCCAAGTGTTCACCTATATACTTTAAGGTAAAATTCTGACGTGACCATATGGTCCTTCGTAATATTAAAAATGTGTCGTCACTCGCTAGGTCATAGGTGAGTGTAAATATAAATCACGAAGTTGTTTACCGCTTTTTCAAAAATAAGGACTAGCATGTCATTATAAACATATTTTGGGCGAGTGTCACATACAAATGTTGCGCTAAAAGGTACAGTTTTCATGATAACATCTGGTATGTGTAATTGAATAGTTCAATGGTTTATTAATAAAATGATGCCACTTCTATCGTCCAATCTCTGTGGCGTGCTACTGTGATCCTGTTTTTATAAATGCCCTTTTTGTATGGATCATTGTGGATAGATTTAAAATATTTTATAATATATATATATATTATAAATTGGTCATACATGTATCATTGAGTAAATAATGCATTAAGTGATAATGAAATGTATGATAGAAATATCCCATATATCATCATTTCAAATGTAATCGTCAATCGGGCAAATCAGAAATTATCCTTTAGTTACAGAATAAACTGTTATGCTTCAACTTACGGTCAGGTACAAGATTTAGCGTAAATTACTCGCAAGGTACTAGCCTAGTACTAGCTTATCCCGGTTTGGTGCTCTCAACATTTTGGGTTACGCCTCAGTTACTACAGTGCAACAGAGTATAAATTTCCAAATATTGAATTATAAATATAGTGCCTCCTGAGTGTTGTACAACAATAAAAATGTCAATCCTTAGAATGTGTATCATATCAAAATAGCTTTGTTTTTAAAGTTCTCTGTGTTGTCTTTGTATGATTATCAGTATTGTTACATTTCTTATTAAACCTCATTTCGGATTGGTCAATACTTGATTATCCATACACGCTAATCCAACCAGCTACTGGCTTTTATGGCCTTAAATATTTGGAATTTCTACAGGCCTTATGGTGGTACCTGTATATACAAGCTTGCATGTCAGCACACGGTCACCGAAAGTAACATACACCATTATGCTTAAAACCCTTGACTGCACATTGCACACTGCTGAATGGCATTTATTGTAGCACGGATTTCAAAGCATTGGTCCCTTAGCGTGAGAATGTCCTTGAAGATTGCTTCTATTGTTTTTGTGCATTGCTGGACAAATATTAATAAACTTTTGTCAAGTCTGTGCACAGTTGTACAATTAATGTATCTAAAGTTTTGATTAATATTACAGAAAAAGACAAACGAAATTGAGAAATGCGGCTTGACCATTTTATTAAGCATAATTTAAGGATTAATTTGAAACCTTACATTACCTAATTGGGCATACATAAAAGTGGTACAAAATTATTCCATTTAACGTCTAATTTATTTATTATTACGCGCATACATTAATTACACGTGTTAACGTATGGCTTGACAGATTTGTGTGGCTAACCATAAAAATCTTTCTCTGTGATAATAGTGTTTATTGGATGTTTAATTCATGAGAAAAATACAACAACAAAAAACATTTGTGGTTTTTAAAAATATACCAAATGTTTGGAGGAAAATATTTTAAATACTAAAGGGATATTAAATTATCTGTTCAGACCATTGCTTTGAGCACATCTTCACATTAACTTTGATACATTGCAAGTCTGGTTTGGATACATTGTAATACTTAGTAATTTCCACGAGTTTGGTCATTAATTAAGCTTAATTAAGACAGATTAAGACAAAAAGTAGAATATTTTTAATTTTTTTAAAACTTTTTCTCAGACAGAATTGTTGACAATGATGGGAACTTCATATCCTGTGAATTTGGTATTAATGGCATGTATAGTTGTTGATGGAATTTTTTTAAATGTATTTCTTTATAATATGCTAATTATATGCAAATAAATGAATCACCAAGCTGTATCACCAAGCTGTATTCTTTAATATGATAATGTCTCCTTGTCTTACATATGCTCTGTTGCACTGTAGCGAGGTAGCGCTATTATTTCTTCAGCTGCCCGCCATGGGTGCACTCTGCCGTAAAAATGTAGCGATAACCGTGAATATTTCATTAAAATTGTTTCACGTGAAGAATGGGTTTAGCAAATATGAAACCTCTTAGAATTGCGTATCATAAAGGGATACTTTATGTGCAGTATGCTTCATTGATCCCATTATTATTAGATTGCATGTACTATCTACGGTAAAATGTAATTCACCCAACTGGTCGTTTCAGTTTCCTTACACTTTCCAAAGGAATTGTTAACTTCGTGCCCTAGTGAATATTAAATCGCCATCTTCTCTGCGTGTATGATAGTTAATGGTGAGATATACCCCCTAATGACTAAGCATTTATTACCTAGCATCGCTCTGAAAAGTTATGGAGCACTTAGAGGACCGCAATAAGCTAACGATATAGAGACCATTTAATATTCAAGTTTTAATAAGAGATATTTCTCATTTGGTACGGCTGTCGAATGAAATTTCTACACACGTCGTTTGCCCTAAAATATTCATTAAAATGTTGCAATGGCAATAAATCAACCTATTTAAAATGCTATACCTCATGTAAAACGGAATGCATTAATGTCAAAGACCCCGTTTCATGTAATCAGGCTATTTGTCCCCCGGCCCGACGGGTCTTAAATGAAGAACTAATCTAACGATAAATCATATTCTGCCTAACTAAACGCATACGCGTACCAGAATAGAATGGTGGATTCGTGTATTAATTTGGTTTCGTCCGTTGGTAAATCATTCGAATTGTGGATCGTACGTCTTTAATAATAATAATAAAAATAATAAAAAGCGATTATATTGCGCACTTAGCCCAAAGGGGCCTCAAGGCACTTAACAACATATGCGGCCGAGTGCACCAAACCGGCGTAACTTACTAACGATGTAATTCTGAGAGCAAGACTGGCGAGTAACACCAGACTAGTAACTAGCGAGGTAAATATCCACATTAATCAGTATCGTCCCCTTACAAAATTAATTGTCGCATGCGTCAAATGTGTGTACATGTATCAAACAGCAAACATATTGACACGAATGGTGTTTCGTAGAATTATAAAAATGTGTCGTCAGTTGCTACGTCAAACGTTGATTTAAATAACATGAACAATGCAACATATCAAACCACGTCCAGTCGAGCAATAAAAATCCGTGTAAAAATGACGCCATTTTTTGTGTTCGAAAATTTCAAAGTTTGTTACCATTCTTTTAAAAATAGGGATTATAACAAACACATTTTGTACGAGAGTAACATAGAAATATGGTATAAAATGGCAACATGTCACGATAAAAATCCGTTCGTTGTAAATAAATGGATCAATGGTTAAATAATAAAAATATCACAGATACACTCGTCGATCTCTGTGGCGTGCGTATGTTGCCTATGTCACTGGCAATCGAAAAAACACGGGTTCGATCCCCGTATATTCCTTCTTATTCTTTGAATTTTTATTTGTTTAAACTTGATGGTGGATTATTGTAACTGTACATCATTTTTATGTCTATTGTTTATCCATTATAAAGGTCCACGCGTTTATATTTTTATATTTTATTTATTATTCTATCATTTATCTCTTGATTGCTTTATTTGATTTCTATAATTATTTATAATATTGCTTGATAAATAATTGATTTGACTTGAGTGTTCATTTTATCCAAGTGAAATGTTTTGATTAAAGTCACCTATTTCCTCGACATAACTATGTCAGCGTACACCTTACAAACCTTTTAACATCTATAGTTGCAGCAGCATAACGTTATGCTCCAACTTATTCTTGGGTCCGGTCTGGTATAAGATTTAGCGTAAATTACTCGCAAGTTACTAGCGTGGTAGCTTACCCCGGTTTGGTGCTCTCAAAATGGTTGGTTACGCCTCAGCTACTAGCGAGGTAGCGCTATCCTTCAGCTACTCGCCATTGGTGCACTCGGCCGATGATATCATAAAAATGAACACAAACAATATATAAAAAGGTCGCAAAAATAGTGGACGAGCCTCAAGACACAGGGAGAAAGACAAACACGACCAAATGGTCTCTTAGATTTCGACTTAATATCACGCAACCCATGATCAGGTCGTCCATAACTTGCACATGTGTCAGAGAGAAAAGACAGGAGGGCGATTAAGACTTAATTAACTGGTTAAACCCAGCTATGCCAGTCAAATCGAACCATCTCAAAATGGCACACCTATTTCTGGTATTATGAGGCACTTTCAAATGTTATATTACAAAACTTTTCGTAACTTAATATACCAGTGCTATTATGAGTGATGCGGCCATTCACAGCAACACAGATAGGTACTGCCTATGATTAATGCATATTATGAGATCACAGTACAAAGCAAAACTGCTAACAGCTATTTTTAAAACTGTTTTTTTAATGCCAAATAACGCCTTTGTTTAGAACAAATTTAATCAAATAAAAACAATTCCCCCTTTAAAAAAAAAATCGACAGGTCCAATACCAACTTTGATGCTTCCAATAACAACGTTCTTTGAGGGGGTGGGGGGGGGGGGGGGGGGGATTTTGGGGGGAATGTGTAGTGCCGCCACTGGACTCTTAACGCGATACCCATACGCATTGAAGGTATGAATTCAGCCCTAAATCTATCTGTTTCCCGTTGAAGATTCGAAATAGCTACTTTCGTCCTCATTTAGTTATGAATCCTTCCTAAAGAAGTCCTTGAGTGTAAAAGCCATAGGGTCGTAACTGCCACAAAGTCATTCCCCGTAGAATTCCAGTGACAAGTTAGCAAGTTCTACTGGAACTTGTTGGTATATACATCGGGGAGTACTTCTGGGTACCAGGCTTGTAACTAAAGATAAGATAGGTCATAATCAGAAGTTCACACAACATGTACGAAACCAGACATTCAGGCGAGACTTTGTATTTCATCAACAATTCATGCTAGAAATGTTTACATTGACATCGATGTTGTATTTTAATTATTCGATGGAGTGATTCGAGGGTACCATAAGGATTTGGTTTATGTTTATCACGTCTATTAACTTTTATAAGTGGTTAATACGAAATGTGTGGTTAGAATCAACTATAAGTTGAGCACTAGCCCTTACATCTACTCACGCCTGCACATACATGTGAGAACAGAAAAATCATCTTTTATTTTGCCTGTAGTTAGTTGGAAGTTGATGTGTCAATTTTCAAAAATCTGGGCATATATTTGACATTATTATTGGTTAATAAAGATATAAAGTTTTCTGTACAGAATCATTTCCTTGCTAAAAATGACGTATACGGTCTGTCTACTACTATTTATTGGGCAGGCCTACATTTCTTTCCACTTTCCACTTGTCACTGTGATTAAAGATCAGACAGTCATAGCCAAAGGAGGTATATCACCTAGATCTGCCAAGAGTTACATACAAAGACCTTGTACAGAAATGCAGTTCTCGTGGAATTAACTCACAAAACCCCATTATGGATGGAGCGTGTTGCTAATTGCGCGGTTCGACCAAAAAGGATTTCCTGATATTAGGTGTCTGGAATGTCTAAAATGCAACGGCTTCTTGGATGAATTTCTGTCTCGGGGAAAATTGGGAACATTTATTGAGAACTGATTTTTGATCAACATATTGAGTTTAAATTAACAAACACAAACTTTTCAAATGTCAGAAATTATAACAGGATTCGTCAGCTCCGAAGCAATTATTAGTGGTTTTGTAAATTTACAGACGAGTTCAAAAGAGAAACCGATCAGGTGATGTCCCGTAAAATCTGCTTTTAACAGAGAAGCTGTGTGCGCATCTGCATTACGTAAGGAAATAATACTAATATTATATATGCAGCGATAGAAATACCCACATGATTTTCCACCCAGGGTAGAGCGACCCGGGGTAGACCGACCCGGGGTTGATCAACCCTAAGTCGACCAACCCTGGGTGGACTACAATAGCGCCCTCACGGAATAAACCATAATACTGTTTAAAAAACACCTTGGAAACTATATTCATTCTAAATTATATGTTAAAAAACTCAAGGGGTTGGCGGTGGGGGAGGTAAAAACAAGGACGGATCATTCTAAAACAACCCCGGGACTGTCCAGCCCCGGGACTGTCCACCCAGGGACTGTTTCTAACCCTAACCCTAAACCTAACCCTAAACCTAACCCTAACCCTAACCCTAACCCTAACCCTAACCCTAACCCTAACCCTAACCCTAACCCTAACCCTAACCCTAGTCCACCCAGGGTTGGTCGACTTAGGGTTGGTCGACTTAGGGTTGGTCTACCCCGGGTCGCTCTACCCCGGGTGGAAAGTCATGTGGGTATTTCCATTGCTGCATATATATATATATGTACATTATTAATTATATTTATGCTCTTCATATGAATCGAGCACTTTGATATCGGACAGTATTAATCTACATCTCTCTCTCTCTCTATATATATATATATATAGCCTGCCTTTAATGTCAATTTGTTCTCCCTTTAAACAATAATACCGGGAATAATACAACTCAGATTTAAAAATGAATACATTAATTACACGTAAAACCACCAAAAAAAACCAACCCTAGATGGTCTATATTATCAGACCACGATGATTGTAAAATGACTGCTGACATGTGATTCAATGCGATTAAGTCAAACAGTGCTAGAGAGATCAATTCAACGCTATGCACACAGACGAGCAGTTAATACGGCAACCAATCAACACTTCCCGACATCACTGCGTGGAGGCGGGTTTTAAAAGACCGCAATAGTCGTATAAAATATCTATACGGATGCTTGTCTGGAGGCATAAATGCAACGCTGCTCCGAGAGTTAATAACCTATGCATGACCACGTGAATGGGGCCGTCTCTTTTTGGAGGGAAGCGGAAAGCTTACATTGGATATTATTATTCGCAGGTTAAGGTCTCTGTTACGGTGAGATTGGATGCACCTGTTTTGTTAAGTGGGAGAATGCGGCTCACAACGGCGGCGCAGGTATTGTGATGTTGGCATTGTATATGAATAAGCAGAAACTCATCGCTAGAAGATGCTACGCTGCTGCAGGTGTGCAAGAGAATTCGCGCTCAAAGAGGAAATACGCCCCATGGAGCTTATGGAATGCACAAAATATGCATTTTACAGATGCTAAGGTTATAATTTAATCTATGGAAGTTGGTGGAACACAGATACAGAAACTTTTACAAGGAATATTTACACGGGAATCCAGGTCTGAGATTACCATTTGATACAAGTTCCTATTTCGTGTACATGTGCCGAAATTGCAATTGTTGAATGCAATTATGTATACTTAAAACGATAATGAAGCTGTAAGACATAGTCTGTCTTGTCTCTTCCTAAACAAGGTGGAGCGGAATATAAAGGCCTGTAACACGAGTTTATGTGTATGATAAATTGGTTTTACATGGCTATGGATACGTCTGGAATGATGTCTGCATCTTTGAGCGCTTCAGTACTAGAATCAGAACTCAATACTCCCGCCAAAAATTGTTATCGCCTGGTCGTTCTGGGGTCGTCAAAAGTTGGAAAGACCTCCATTGTTAAAAGGTTCTTGACGGGTCATTTTGTGGAGCAATACACTCCGACTATTGAGGATTTTCACCGAAAGATATATAAAATCCGTGGAGAAGTTTATCGGCTAGATATTCTGGATACATCCGGAAATAACCCTTTTCCTGCTATGAACAGATTATCAATACTGACAGGTGAGGTGCTTAATCATATTATTGACTTCTAAGATGGGATATTCATTCATTTTAATGTTTATATAAGTGCGATTTCGTATCAGCACAGCTTTTGCAACTTCCAAATCCATTTGTAGGCTAATTGCTCATCGCATTTCAGAATAACATATAACCTGTCTTAATATACCTAGTTATATATTAAATACTTTTAAACATACAAATCGAACAACAGTTTTGTTTTGAATGTATCCACTGAATGTTCTGAAGAATGAATTTGCAATTTGCAAATAAGTAACAAAGTAACCCACCCCAAAATCTGTCACTAAATTTCAAATAAATTCATTACGAGGACGACCTCACAATTATTGCTGTTCCAAGGCGTGTTATTGTCCGTGACAGGCAATTAGCAGATTAGAGGCTATATTGGAAATTGATTAATGTAAAATAATGCGATAACACATGTGAAATGCCTCACATTAGCCTATAGGTATGATCTTTTAGCTCAGAAAAAGGGTGTGTCGTGTGATTCACGAAATCAAATATGACCTATAGAAATGATCGACGAAGACGTTGATATGAGATGCTGAAGAAAAAAATCAATTGAGGCTCCCTATCAAATTAAAGTAATCAGATAATTATGATATATAGAATAAGTATAATTATATCTTCTTTGAGATTTGATAACTTTAATATATTAGTGAAGTTCAAGAATATGATTTGACGAATTAAATATGCGTAATGCATTACTGCTCAGTTGAATGCCTAATGCCCCAAATATAAAGTCATTGGAAAATGCTTTACATTTTCAAAACAGCGATCCAAATCTCTGAGGCTATCGGCAGGTGCTGATGTCATGAATTCGTATTACGGTGTAATATACCACAGTGAATATACACAAAGAAACATGGGTATAACCTGTTTCAGGACCATTTTAAAGGCCTCGCATCATTGCAATTATACGTGGTTTTATTCAGTGATCGTCAATACCGTGAATGATATTATTATCGGGTTATTAAGTACGCCGGCATATGATGCAGAACACAATCAGATAAGGTTAATTACTGAATTCATACATTTCTATTTCAGACAGACGTGACATTACTTTGTTTATGATAAAATTGGTCTTTAAATTAGGTTTACTCTGTTCAGATAGTTGATAGTTATAAATGATGGATTGGTCTGCACTCGCTACATTTCTACATTAACTAAGATATTCGACAGACAAATAGATCGTCTTTTCCTGTCTAGAATATTATCAAAGAATTGGGTATCTCTTTATTACGGTAACCAAATGGCAATGTAACAATGATGATCTATCCATCATTTCCCTTTCATAATGCGTTTCAATATCTGGATTCTTTAAATTCAACATCTGATGAAAACCTTTTGAACTTTCTAATTTCAGACGAGAATGCTATAAGTTATCTATCACTCACACAGTTGGCTACCATAAGTAGCGATCAGTTGCTTCTGATACAGCTCCAAAATACACATACATAGAAACATAATACTCATTGTATATTTTAAACGATTCTAATATTAGTCTACATTTTATTAAGTTTTCTAATTCGAGCTTGCGTAAATGTGTAGCAATGGAAGGTCGAAATATCGATTGTCTTATAATTAATACGGTGATACTTCCTAAATTGCTTATCGATCGTTTATCAAGTAGTATTATTGACCATCTATCGCTAGATGAATTCCGTATGCTAATTACATTTGACAACTCTATTAACATACATATGATACAGTACGTGTTCGTAATTAGGTTTCAAAATGGCTTCTCAGAATTTGAAGAACTCTTGTGCAGAAACAGAAATTGATTTCAAAAATATATTTATAGACAATCCTTAAACTATGTTTAAAAACCAAAACCTCCCTTAGAATTAATATTCAAATAGGCACAGATAAGTACAATCAATATCATTCAAATCCAATTACGACACGTGATGAGCCTATATTTATTCATGGTACTGATTTGAGACGTAACATTTGACAAATCGCTCTTATCTGGACTTCATTTTCATAAGTGTTTGATCATGATGACTCGGGACTTTGAGAATTGTAGATGCTGCTTAAATAAAAGGAAAGTGTACTTTAGGTCCCAGATACTGGTGTTCCAGTAGATACCGGTGTACCAGTATCTTTTAATACTGAAACATAACAGTTACCAGTATCGCTCGATACTGGTAAGATGTTACTGTTCCAGTATCGGCACCAAATAAGGTTCTAATATCATCCGATACTGGGACATTATATATGCCTCAGTACCGGACGATACTGGAACACTGACTTTAATAGTACCAATATCGAACGATTCTGGGTGTTCCAGTATCGGGCGATACTAGTACAGTCTAGAATCTGGGACCTAAAGTACACTTTTTCCGAAAGTAATTATACAAGACGATGAAAATAATGATACGGTATGGTGCTGTCAGTGCAGGCAGGGTGAGCTGGGCGGCCCCTTAACATCTAATAGAAACCAACAGAGTCCAACACGGCGAACAATTTAGCAAACAATTTCAATGGCCGCATTGATTTTTATTGTCACCGCGTCCATAACGTTCTATACCGGGTCCATACCGTTCTATACCGGGTCCTCACCGGCCTGGTACCGGGCTCACCGTCCTCATCTAGTTCTAGCTTACCGTTCTCACCGTGTGCATACTACCTCCTTGCGTCGTCATCCGGCCGGAACGCCTGGGTACTTGCCGAACCGCCTTGATGACGTCATCAAACCGCCCTTTATTAGCTGAGCCAGGGGTATGCCACTCAACTTGCCGGTCGGAAGCCACTGAACTTCGGTGGTTGGCATAGCCTTGGTGGCGCTATACACTCAAAAAATGAACATTGCGTTAAGTAAATGTTACTCATAAATTATTATTTCATATTACACAAAAACATGCGTTTGTTTATATTACTCCTAACACATATGTGCCAATTACTTAAACTAATGTGAAGTGAGTTTGAGTTTGAGGGTCTCTCTTTGTGTGTGTATAGCCAGAATTGACGGGGCAATCGATCGTACAGTGCAAATGACATTAAAGTGCATGGCAGTAAACTGCTAACAATTGGTCCTTTCTTCTCGTGCTGTGTATTGGAAATGAGACTTATGAAAATAGGAAATTTTGCTTTAAATGGAGCTAATCATGGTTTATCCTTGCTGTTAGGGGGCAAATTTGGTATAAAACTATGCCTTATAGATTCATCTAAATGCCTATCTAGCCTGTTTGGTCAAACAAAAATTGAATGTTACTCAAAATGACATAAACAAAGTGGTATACTTTCTTTTGTTGAACCCTTTATATGAGGAATGAAATACATTCATGGATAGATATTACTTTCCAATTAGGCAAATCAAATGCTACAAGAGTTCACTCCATATTCCATACACCTTATTAATGCCCTGACTACATATAAAGTAGAATCAGTAATAATTATTTAAAACTTTTAAATTAAGTGAGAGAAATCCATAACAATAAAGTATAAAAGCAACTAATTTATAGCATTACAAACTCAATAATATTAAGGCAACCCACTTACCTAATTTTTGATGAGTAGACAGAAGATGTTTTTATTTGGTCTGCCTAATTGAATTTTTCAAGTTAAACCAATAAAATTTGAAAGTCAAGTAAAGTTTAAGTGTTTTATTTAATTCGGACCCACTCAACTAACCAAGTATATTCAAATTAATCTAAATTTGTGTTAAATTAAACTGTTCAATATAAGTATTGTAAACTCATTTCAATTAAGTAAAACCAACCAGATAATGTTTTACTTAAAATATTAAAGTGACAGCTATCCAAATAAGTTGAGTTCTACCAACTTGTATGAATAATGTACACACAACTTAAATAAATGATTGTTGTGTTTACTTAATAATATTAAGGCAACCCACTTACCTCAATTTTATTGAGTAGATGTAACAATTTTTTTAAAAACTTTTTTTGACTTTTTGACTTTCTTTGCGGTAGAACCTCGCTGCTGGATTTTAAGTCGCCATTGTTTTCGTCGTCTGCTCTCTGCCCCACCAGCGAAACAGATTTTATTAAGGTCCACATAAAATGTTCCTGGTTTTTCGGGATTTTATAGGTTTTTTTTTTTTTTTTAATAATTAAATGTTTTGCGCATTTTGTAATTTATATTTTGGACATATTTTGCGACAATTACTCCATTGCATGGTTTCTGTTTTCGACAAACTTAATGTAAGTCTAATAAATGTTGTAACGATTCATGAATAATGCATGTTACGACTGAATGATTGACAGCAGGCTGTTTGTAAATCTACCGCGCGACTTTATTTTTTTGTGGTCATCATACAGAAGGTGGCGCTGTTAATGACGTCAAACGCGTCAAATGACGGTCATGAACGATACCCTACTTTATGTAAATATGCAAACGCGACCTGTTTCGCTACGTACATCAGTATAGGACTTTCCTATCCCAAATTTAATATAATACTTGGCTGAGCGTTCAAGCTCGCCGCTTCACTCGCATACCGGACTTCATACGACCAACATCTATGTCTCTGTACTTTTTTTATTATTCAGGCGGCATGCGCCCGTTCGCAACCCATTGCTGAGATTACCGACGTCCACCACAGCCCACCGCCGCCCTGCGAACGGGTGCGAAACGCGTGCGCCATCCTTATACCGTCCTCATACCGGACTCTCCCCGCTTTTACTCACCCGGCAGGAGTTCCTGCCGGGCGCGGATGGCTGGTAAACTCTCAACGTTTTCAACGTACGACAAACGGTCCACCTTGTGTCCTCACCTTGTGCCGCCATTCGCACCAATTTTGTTCACACGGTGGCGAACGGCGAGCCCACACAGCGAATAAAACAGCGACTTTACTATGATTGATAGCTTTCATAATAGAGGGCTCGTGAACAGATAAATAAATATACTACATTAACATTGAAATTATAGTTCACCATTTTCACTGCTGAGTTTGACATCATATAAAGGAAAAGAGGTTATTAAATAACATACCACACGACAAGTATCATGAGTATTGTGTTGGAAAAATATTGGACCGATATAAAAACCTAATCAAGTACCGTTACCGTATATAATTTCTATCAAGCAAAGAGTAAAAGATGAGGTTGACATTTTGTGAAGAAGTCCTTTTGTGCTAATATTATAGACATGGGATATAATT
This sequence comes from Ophiura sarsii, assembly GCA_035610835.1. Taxonomy (NCBI): domain Eukaryota; kingdom Metazoa; phylum Echinodermata; class Ophiuroidea; order Amphilepidida; family Ophiuridae; genus Ophiura; species Ophiura sarsii. Next base: position 142,746,031 of record CM069441.1, on the reverse strand, counting down.
CCTTTGAATAGCTAATTATCCCGACATTATAAATTAACTTCTATCTCCGTTGAAATGTGCGGGTCCAGAAATTCCGAATTTACTAATCTGAGCATATTTGCAAGACGATAATGTTCCATTTCGACTTGGATTATATAAGAACTTCAATATTATTTATTAATAATAATGTAGAAATGCAGAGTATATATTTCAGTATTTTGATATTTGATATGACTAATAATTGATACCTGTTTGCTTGCCTTAGCTGCGATAGTTGATTATGAAAGTAGTATAGCATTATTATGAAATGCGTAACACTAGCATTTTTACATTTTCGAGATATCCTCTTGTATCAGTTTTCTGATCCTTGGGGTGTTTTGTTCCTGGTTCCGTTGGATTCATCTTTTTACATTTTATACTGGATGTTAAGATACTAGTATTCGAAGTATCGATGATTGTCTTGTTAATGAGAAGCATGATATTTACAGCTGTCAATGCGATCACCATACAAAGTACAGATGACAAATTAACCCTCTTTCATAATTAGGGTTGAAAGCTTTAAGCTCATTTCCCAGAATGAAATTGATCATATTTCATAAGGAGATGGCGTGGTTAGCTTTTGAGACCTGACGTCTGCTAGCTGACATTACCCTAGTGATCATTAAAACAGCCTTCATTCGGAGAATAATTTTCATATTCATTCAAAACATTTAATTGGCCGTTACGATGTTCCGTGTTCTGCGGAAGCCTTTATTAGACCATTGCGCAACGTAATTATTGTGATCGCCATGCCCAAACTTTTTCAAATATTAAAAAAACGCAACGCAACTCAACGCAACGCAACGCAACGCAACGCAACGCAACGCAACGCAACGCAACGCAACGCAACGCAACGCAACGCAACGAAACGCAACGCCACGCAACGCAACGTAACGCAACGCAACGTCAAAATGATCTGCCTCGTTAAAGTGGGAGCAGCATACTACTTAATCTATTGTGTGTTTGCCAAATTCAACCAGTGGCCGCAAAGATGAGAATCACGTGGTGGGCGAACCTGCACATAGGGCGTACACTTCCCGCTCTCCCCTACACCGATAACCTTTTGTCGGTCGTGTAACATCTTTGCTTTTTAACCCAGGTTCGAACCACTATTGTTTGATCAGCTCCAAATTCGCGAAGCCTCCTTACATACAACAGCGAATGAATAGTACAGAAGGATGCTGAACACGAGCGCGCATGAAAGCGACAAGCTCACTGTGAATCATATGCGAGACGTAAGCGTGCCGCCAAAACCGCAAAAAGTAATCCGCAAAAGTAATCCGCAAAAGTAATCCAAGCGTATGTGCCATGATCTCTCACATACGATTGGATTACTTTTGCGCGCGGAGAGATAAAAACCAAATATTTCTCGCCAATTTGGAACTGATTAAACTATAGCCGTTTGGTACATCCAGACATTGGTACATCATAGATACAGTAATTAATTGTTCTCCTTCCAAAACGTAAATAAAAGAATTTTAATTCTTTTATTAAAGTATCATACGCCTATCGTGTAGCTGGATCGTTTGTATGTATTATCATATGGAATAAGTAGTACTAAACACAATGATATTATGATGTAAATGATGTATTCATGTACAGATGTTTTAATAACGTTGAATCTCTCATTGCTCTACTTTGTTCTGTCAGTCAACACACTTGAGACTTGAAATTGAGTGTGGGGTTACACTCAAGGAGATTTCATTCATAGAGAGTGTGTATACTGAGAATTATTAAAGTTTTGTCATGAATATCAATCGTACATTACAGTTCACTATGCTGGTTTAACTACCGGATTATATCTGTATTTTACCGAAAATGCCGCGAATGTCTAATTCATGATATCAATCATAACATCCGAGTTGTGGAATTGTTGGTATATTTTATAGCATGTAATACAATCGTTTGGAAAAAATATTTGGTTCGGATTTTCCATATTATTGGAGCTGTAGATTCCACACCAGTAAGTCAATCAAACTCTTTTTGTCAGCTGGGCATCCTGTGGCCCAGTGATTATATAATTAATCAGAAATGGCACTTATTGCAATGATTATATAATTAATCAGAAATGGCACTTATTGCTCCGAAATGATTGAAGTTGTAGTTTAATCCTGATTTAAGGACTATTACCTAATACCACAGTGCAAAAAGAAATATTTTCAATGCATTTTGGAGGTTTTTTGGATGCATTTTGATTGTAAATATTCTGGCAACATTTCTGATAAATGAGGGCGCTACACCAGTTGTCCAACTCTGGGGCTAATTTCTCGGAACTTTCGGGGATAACATATACATGTATAATTGTTTTGATAAATTGATGAAATTTAAGGAAAATGTCAAATTGAAAAATCCAGTCGCTTTATTATACAGGCGCGTGCCAAGGGGGGGGGGGGGGGGGGGGGGGGGGGGAGAGGAGAGAAGAAGGGGGGGGGGGGACGAGAGGAGGAGGTTAGGGGAAGGGAGAGGAGGAAGGGAGGTGGAGGAGGAGAGTATCTCTACGTCTCTGAACCATGTGAGTGTTTTATAACGAAAGTAAATATTGATAGCAAGGAGAGTTTTAGGTCATCCAGGCAAGTTAAAACTCAACAGCTTGGCTCTCTGAATCACCAGTGGCGTAACCCCAATTGGCAAAAAAATAAAAAATAAAAAGGAAGATAAGGAGGAAGGGTAACGAGCATCGACAATGCAAACGGGGAGTGTCCCCCATCATTGTTACGGTTGGGTTACAGTGGCGTATCCAGGGGGCAGCAGGCCATGCCCCCCATTGAAAAAAGGGTTAAAAAAAAGGAGGAAGAGAAGGAGGAAGAGGAGAAGGAGGAAGAGGATAAGAAGGAGGAAGAGAAGGAGGTAGGGGGGTTACGTGGTCACGCCCCCATAATTTTAATGTGAGGGACCTTAAAAAACGTTAAACTAGACCTTTTTAGTGTTAAAAATGCCAATTTTTGCGCGCTTTGCACGTACTAGTTTCAATGTTTCAATATTCAAGCTTAACAAGAGCGCTTCGGGAACGTTGTTTCTGGACCATTTTAGTTCAAAAACGGTGGTTTTTTTATCGATTCGCGCTCACTTTTTCAACAGGTTTCAACATTATAATGGGTCTCAAAACACACCAAATATTCTAAATATTATAATTTGGACGTTAAAAACGTCATACTGGACAATTTTTGCGCGCTTTGCGCGTATTAATTTCAATATATTATTATTTAAGCTTACTAAGGTGGCTTCAGAACAGTTTTCCATGACCAATTTTAGTTCTTTATCATACTGGACCATAAGTGTTAGAAACGCAATTTTTTGGGGGTTTCGCGCGCGTATTAATTTTAATGTTTTATTATTTAAGCTTAACAAGGTGGCTTTCAGGACAGTTTTCCATGACCATTTTAGTTAAAACTTACGAATTTTGCGCGCTCCGCGTGCATATTTTCTACAGGTTTTAACATTATTATGACCCTCCACACCAGAAATTGTAAATACTATGTGGGGGACGTTATTATCGTACTGGACCATTAGTGTTAGAAATGGTTGAAATATTTCATTATTTAACTTTAACAAGTTGGCTTCAGGACAGTTTGTTCAAAAACTCCAAGGTTCAACTTTTCAAGATCAACAAGATGGCTTCAGGCCCCCCATCAAAACAGTCCTGGATACGCCATTGGGTGGGACGATGCCCCCCTCCTCAAAAGAAGCCATTTTTTGCGCGAATTAGTTTCAATGTTTAACTATTCAAGCTTAACAACATGGTTTCAGGAACGTTTTCTGGACCATTTTAGTGACAAAACTAGAAAAAAAATTGCGTGCTTCGCGCGAGTTAGATTTAATGTTTCTTTATTCAAGGTTTTAAAAGAGGGCTTAAGGAACGTTTTTCTGCACCATTTTAGTTAAAAAAACTGACAGTTTGTACGCTCAGGAACGTTTTTCTAGAGCTTTTTAGTGTAAAAATAGCCATTTTTTTGCGTGCTTCGCGCGAATTGGTTTCGATGTTTATTCAAGCTTTATAACAACATGTTTCAGGAACGTTTTCTTGGCCATTTTAGTTAGTAAACTAGAAATTTTGCGCGTTTCGAGAGAACTGGTTTCATTTTATTATTCAAACTTAAACAAAATGGCTTCATGAACGTTTTTCAGAATCATTTTAGTGTTAAAATAACCAGTTTTTGCTCAAATTATTTTCAATGTTTTATTATTCAAGCTTAACAAGATTGCTTAGGAACGTTTTCAGGACCATTTAAGTGAAAAACCCCAATTTGTTCGCACTAGGCGCGAATTAGTTGGAATGTTTTATTAATGAAGCTTAACAAGATGGTTTCAAGAACGTTTTTTAACCTTTTCTTTTTACAATAGCCATTTTTTTAAATATTTTGTTATTCAATTTGAACAAGACACGCGTATTAGTTTCACTGATTATTTATTATTCAAGCTTAACAAGATAGCTTCAGGATTTTTTTCTAAACCTTTATTTTTACAATGGCCAATTATTTTTTACTTTGTATTATTCAATTTCCACAAGATGGCTTCATAAACGTTTTCTGAACCTTTTTAGTGTTAAAATATACATTTTTTGCGCGCTGCGCGGATATTAGTTTCACTGTTTATTTATCATGTTTATTATTCAAGCCGAACAAGATGGCTTCAAGAACGTTTTTCTAAACCTTAATTTTTACAATAGCAATTTTTTGCGCACTCCGCGCCTATTATTTTTATACTACTTTTATATTCAATTGGAACAAGATGGCTTCTGGAACTTTTTAGTGTTAAAATAGACATTTTTTGCGCGCTGCGTGCAAATTAGTTTCACTGTTTAATTATCAGTCAAGCTTACCAACATGGCTTTAGGAACGGTTTGTTAAACCTTTCTTTTTACAATAGCAAATATTTTCGCGCTTCGCGCAAATCCTTTTTAATTTAATCGCAATTTCAAACCCTTACGCCGTGTTGTTTGCTTTTTCAAAATTGAAGGGAGAAAAAAAATCAAATTTTGAATGATATTGATAATAAGCCAATATTGATTGGAAATAAAGTTAAGGTTTTTTAATAAAATATTGGTCAAAATTACATACCAAATCGCACCAAATGGGTTCGAAAATACAAAACAAAACAAAAATTCCAAGGAGGGCACATCCCCCCTCAGACCTCCCCCCTGTCCGCGTTACCGCGAATAGCGGTGCGAACCAATGAAATTTATTTTTAAGCCCCCCGGGTAAAAAAATCCTGCGCACGCCTATGATTATAAGCGAGAAAATGGGCTTTTTGTAACAACCCTTTAACATGTAAACGTATAGGGAAACCATTAAGTGGTGTGAACTCTGCATGTTGCTCTGTGCTGGTGTGTTGATATCGTTCGCTTCATATTTCTGATGATATTTTGATAAGTCTGCTACCAAAGTGCTTGAAATTCACTGAGATCAGGTCCAATTTGATAATTCCACTCCAAAACTATGGTATTAAAGATAGGGCAAATTATTCGATTTCACCATGATTTCAGAAACAAACAATATAGGCAAATTACACGATGAAACTAGCCCACAGAATTCAGCAGTCTTGTCATCATCAACAACAGCGTAAAAAAGGAAATTATTTATAAGCTACTACATCAGATTTTCAATTGCTACATCTAATAGATTAAATTTCCCCAGATCACATCATCATTCCCCCATGTATAAAAAAATATAAAAAATAGAACGTTTTTAAAATTAAGGGGTCTAGAGGGTTTCAGTATCCATCATCAATAAATATTTAAAAATACATTGATTAGATTAATTCACATGATCAGGTTGTATGTGATTCAGCATATTTTGCATGTAAACGTATAGGGAAACCATTAAGTGGTGTAATCATATTCCATGGTATTTCACACTTAACTATCACAGTGCTCAACTTTGTTGTAAAAATTACAAAAGCAAGTGAAAAGATGTAAATTAACATTATAATGACTAAAATGGGCACTGTTACTTCTTCTTACCACATTCAGTCCTAAAAGATTAATTGGTGTGACCCAAAAAGCCCAGGTTATATTTTGTCAGTTTGCTGTCTTCAGTAGATAGTATATGTTTAAGAGGTATGCCAAGATTGGCTCTGATTTGAAATGGTAAGAACAATCATGTGTAGCTCATTGTTTGTGCATAAGGATAGATTTTATATCATTGTGAGGATTAAAATTGAAAATAAAAACTATACAAATTAAAAAAATTGTCCCTTGCAGAACAAAAGGTTTTCCAAAGATGCGATCATATTTGTCACATACGGCAGGACCTACTTACATCAATTCAGTAGTCATGTCATGTTTTTCTTCTCTCTTAAAGTCGTTATATCATAACGTAATAAGCGTCTGTCATTAATAGATTACATGAGTTGATCAAATAATAAGCAGGTGTCTGTTAACGTTTTGTAGCTTGTGGAGTCCCAGTAGACCTTCTGAAATTGCTTATGTGATCCTAATGACCTAAATATCTGGGTAGTTTGCGGTCATTGATGATGTAGTACTTTGTAACAATATTCGCATCTAGATATTATAGTTATTTGGACATTTAATTTCTCCATACGAAAAGGTTAGAGGAAATTATTATTGTAGGGACAGGTTTTCTTTATCGTCAGGACTCGATAAAGAAATAGACAGCGCGCTGTACTGCTGTATGAACACATCAAATTGAGTTCTTTACGCGATATTCTTTTGAGGATATAAAGGTAAATTGTTAGGACACTTTTGGTCGTTTAATCTTTGTAATCTGTCCTGGATTTGTTTATACAATAGAACTCGACTATTATGCGTGATACTATAATTATTTGATAATATATCAATGATTTGAACTCATGAAATTGGCGACTCCCACAGTACAAACCGCGTAGAGCATTATGGGAAGAACAACCAAATCAAGTCGAAAAAGCACCCGATTAAAGATTCTCGCTACTAAATCGAGTCTTTCTACGCGACCTAATCAGGACGATGACGACTCGATTTGGTCGTGGTCCGTTCTGTGTATCATCATCAGGAACGGACAAAAGTTGACATTGCTTCAACTCGCGTACCGATATTGTCGCCGTCGGCCGATGCGCATTGACGGGAGTATGAACGCACCTTTACCTGCAAAGGAAAGTTAATACCAATCAGTACAATTCATTTTACTCATTCGTGACAATTCAATGAAACGCCAGCAAATATATAATGTGTACATTACAGCTGGACGTAATAAATATACCAAACAATAGCTGAAAGTAAAGAAAATCAATTATTCAACAACTAATCTTCGTTCAATTGGGTTGATATTGTAATTCTGAAATTATTGCCGTGTTTTCAAGTATGTTGCTTACGACCCGTAGTAGGGATTTGTCGGGGATTTGTATAGCAAATCAACACATTCTATTATTAGGTTTACATTCTTAATTCGTTGTGATGACGATGACATCGAATGAGAAAAAAAGGTATGTAGCCTGTCAATCTAATAATATCGGTTTTTATGAAACTATAATCACGACCGTAGTTACCACAAAAGTAATATAAATATACAGGAAAGCTCCGTAACCTCGTTAAGTATCGTAAAACGATTTCTAAAAATAACAATTCCTAAGTGGAAACTGATTTTCATAACCTTGAGACAATGTATGGCATTTTTAACATAATTTTTTCAAGGGAATATTGGCAGGTTATATTCAAAAGTAGTTACCATGGTTACTGGTATGCATGCAGATAATAAATTCCATATTCTAAGTGCTCTCTAAGGACTGTCTAACCTGGTTTACACATTAGTCTTGTATGTACAGATTGGAGTACGGTGCAATTAATTGTTAAGCATAAAATTAAGCATAGTTAATTAAGTTAAGCATATATAAATCAACAAGGTTAATCGGTAGAATGACCTTCTGCGGTTTAAGACAAGAGTTTTCTCGTAAGTTGGATACACGCTACACTTGTACACACAGAAAAAAAAAAACGTAAGTTATGTAAAAAAAATACATAACGTTAGGTGCAATACGAACTCTCGAACAAATAGGTATATTCTACCGAATTTGTAATTATGTAAAATATACCTAGCAGTTAGGTAAGTAAAATACATAAATATTAGGTAAAATAATAACATAATTTTTTATGTAGTTCTTTTACCTCACCAGTTAGGTAAGTTAAATACATGATTATTAGGTATAATTTAAAAGTTAAATACATGATTATTAGGTATAATTTAAAAATTAAATACATGAATATTAGGTATAACTTAAAAGTTAAATACGTGATTATTAGGTGGGACACGTCCCCCTCGTCCCCCCCCCCAGGATCGACGCCCCTGACCATAGTACATTGATATGCTGAATGGCTGAATGCAGTGCCGCATTCACGCAATGAGTCCCGGGAGTGCAGTGCAGTATACATGCACGGCCGGATAGCGTAACCATAGAAGCTTCCCCAGGTCCGAGCCGTATTACATTACATCATACATGCATGTGCACTTCCTTACAAATAGCCAAATATAAACAAAAAATCAAGTAATAAGACGTAGAACTCCGGTACTCTCCTTTGAATGCTTCAACAAAAGACTGGAGGCCCCAAGCCTTCATTAATTCTATCCACTTGGGCTTCAGCTCTTCTGCCTCCGCCATGTCCGCCATTTTGCTCAAGTGTGATCGATCTTGCGCGCAAAATTACATCGCAAAGTGGTATTTTTGAAAGATTTGTACATTATAAGAATGTAATTCGACACTTTTACCTTTTTAATATGTAAAAAAATACACAAACTATGTAACATTTCCGCTTTGCGTTTAATTGTGTATTTTTAATATCTACATGCCAACTGGTAAACTGGTTGGACAACAATTCTACCGAAGTTGTGTAGAAACTCGTCGAAAATATACACAACATCGTTATACATATTATTTTTTTACATATCGAGGTCGCGATTTTTCTGTGTGTAAGATCTGTTTGTCGTCCTAGGACAACTCCAATCATTGGAGTGAATAGATCCGTGAAACTTTGTCGGAGTAATTCAAATCCGTTCACGTATATATTAGCCTGAAAAAGCTATCGAATTTCGTTTTGATACCTACAAAACAGCAATAGTTTGTTATTATCAGGTTATTTACACATTATCCTCGAAAATTGAGTCTGTAAAACCAATTAGCCATGTTTAGCTATGTAAGAGAACGCAATTAATCGAGATTAAGAGACCTCGATTGAAATAATGACTGAAGATTAGATATCTAGAACGATGTTTACTTAGAGCAAAGCAGGTCAACTATCGTTACACTTTACACTGGATTGCCAAGATGCCGTTAAGGATGGAGCACATTAGATGAAGCATATCTCTCTTAAGACACTCTATTTTCCTGTGGAAAGTAGGGTAGTGTATGAATAGAAGTTGCTGGTACTGCCGGGCATCATTAAAGGATAGAAAGCATTCTACGAAAATGAACACAACAGTTACACTCACCTTTTAAAACATGTTGGATATCAAACATGTGTGAGGTGATTAGTATAATGAAATGAACAGTGCAATGATGAGCAAACAATTACTGTTGATCAGACACGAAAAACCAAACAAATAAAACACCAAAAACCCACCAACCAACCAACCCAAAAACTAACAAACAAACAAACAAACACCAAACAAATAAACAAACAAACAAACAAACAGACCAACAAAAACGACAAAACTCATGCTTGAAATTTAAAATAATTATTATTATTATTATTATTATTATTAGTAGTACATATTGTTATCTATGGTTTGCTGGTCATATTGGGGAAATGATTTTGTATGACATTCAAATATTGCAATGTTTTATCATATTGTTATGATAAGTCACTTACATTGCAAATTTTCAGATTGCATGGCAGCAATTTACAAAGAAGTCATACTTTGAACTAAAGATACTTTCGGATATGGTAACAAATTCAAGTAACCAGATAACTATATCACACTGAAACGTGATGACTTTAATTCATGAAATATGATATTCAGTACATTATTAATATGCATGATGCATTACTGCTTATTGAAATGCCCTAAGTCATTGTAAATTGCTTTCCATTTTCGAGCTTGCTATGCAAATCTCTGAGGCTATTTGTGAGGCGCTGATGTCATAAAATCGTATCACGGTTAACACAGATACATGTTATAATATGCTTCGGGAAGACCTTAAAGGCCCCGATCATCACAATATTCATGATATTGGTGTGCTTTTCCGGTAATAGTCAACACCATGCATGATAGCATAATTGTGTTATGAACGGCGGCATATGATCACAACACACTCAATTTAGATTTATTAAATTCGTATATTTCTCTATTACACAAACATGGCATTCCTTTGCAATAGGGTTAACCTTGTTCAGACGAGTAAGACATGATGGATTGTGTAATACTAACGTTCTTTCTACATTAACTAAGAATATTAGACTGATAAATGTACTTTTGTATCTTTTCCTGTTTTAATCTATTTTACCATAACATTGAACATTATCACTATATTAAAACTAGTTATTAATGGAAGCATATTGTTGCGTATTGAATTGTAGCAAGGGAATCTCAAAATATCAAATGTGATAAAAATGTTAGACATAAACCGATTCCTCAAAAATCCGTGACCACATTTGTCATATTATGTTAATACAAACCTTAGTGACGTTGTCGATGCAGAAGGCATACATGTGCAGAGGCTATAGCTTTCAAATCCAATGACGACAGGTCATAGGTCTATTTTCAATACTGATATGGAGGTATTGACACATCGCTTAGGTTTCTTTTTTATTGTTCATCCATTTATATAATCCACACCTCTTATTATGTATTTCGTCCTCGGATTCATATCTATTTAGCTTATGGTGTTTTGAAAGTATGCGATGACTCTATTGACAAATATATTTGCTAGTACGAAAAGATTTTATAATGTGATACCTATATATCTTCGTCCAGCTGCATAATAAACCAAAGAGAATTATGTCTTTTAATGATTTTTTGTTCTAAGACGGTGTTATTAATGGATCACACCGATCGCAGCTAAATTGCTGCCGGCGTGGGTACAAGGCAATTAGAACAGACGAGATGAAAATAATGACGCCTATGATTGATTGGTTTCGTAACAGTGATGTGTGGAACGTTACACAGTTCAACAAAAAAGTTCCCCTTTAGATTATGCCTGATATTTTTAAAATGAGTTACTCCATCGAAATGATTTTTGGCACACATAATATACGTGTTCACAGCAACACTATACATGTATGTAGAACGGGGCTACGCAGGTGTTGTAATGCTTGAATGAGCACACATTTAATATGTATGCTTAATAGCATATGTTGATTCGCTCACTCCCAAACCTAAATCTTTAACGTGATCAAGTACGTTACGTTACGAGACTCATCGCCTAAACACACTAAATTTAAATCAATGAAATACTTAGCGCCCAGAGTATTTAATAAAAAAGGGGTGGATCATGGAATAAACACAGTTCAACAAAAATAAGTTCCCCTTTAGATTTATTTAATATGCCTGATGTTTTTAAAATGAGTTACTCAATCGAAACGATTTTTGGCACACATAATGTACGTATTCACAGCAACACTAGAACGGAGCTATAACTACGCAGGTGTTGTAATTCTTGAATGACCACACATTGAATGGAGGAATACCTCATTTTAAAAGTTGCTAAATGATGTATTGAAGGAGGATGGCTAAGCAGCTTGAACTAGGGTCTTTGCTTGAATACTGCACAGGTACTGCTTGAATGAGCACGCACGACATTGAACTTTTAGCAACTTTAGAAATGAGGTATTCTTCCATTCAATGTGTGCTTATTTAAGCATTACAACACCTGCGTAGTTATAGCTCCGTTCTAGTTATCCGTTCTAGTGTTGCTGTAAACACGTACATAATGTGTGCCAAAAATCGTTTAGATGGAGTAACTCATTTGAAAAATTTCAGGCATAATCTAAAGGGGAACTTATTTTAGTTGAACTGTGTATAATAATGCCACAACCATAGGTTTTACCGATCACAGATGGAACATATGGAAAGTGCTATGCATAAATCGATGCTAACTGACAAAAAAACCACCACTACAACCTGAAAACAATTAAAATGCGATATAATAGAAATTAATAATATATGCTGTCTTTGTAACGTGATATTTTGTATACACATTACACTAAAACGAATTTGAGAAATATGATACCATATACCATGCACATACTCGTGAAGCGTTACTGCTCAGTGCTCACGGTTGGATACCTAATGTCCCGCACGTATATATTAGAAATTGCTTTACATTTGAGACAGTGATGCAAATCTCTGAGGCTATCTTAAAGGTGCTGATGACATAAACCTATCACGGTATCACGCAAACAAAAACATGACTTACAGGCTGCTTGAGGATTATATTCAAGGTCCCATCAATTTCAAACTAATATTTATGTGCTTGTATGTTCGACTTATCGCTAACATCATGTATGGTATTATAATGATTTGTGTTATGTACGTAGTCATTTGCGGAACCCATCTAATTCAGGTCTTAATAAATACAACAAATTTTTCATTGAAACAGACGCAACATGACATTTGCCAATTAGTTAATATAATCCGGTTTTCACTCCGCTCTATATTGAGAGGAAAACATATTTCTGTGATCAATAGATGGAGCACGTTTTATATATCAATATATGATGGATGAGTAGTTATGGGGGTTTAGAAGCACATCAAATTCAATTTACACAATTTGTTATCTCGGGCGTATATAACGTGAGTCTCGCATTATTTTAGTTTAGCGATCTTTGAGACGCAATGAGTGATTCTATTGAGAGATAATGTAATCATTATATAGTATAAACATTTGCCTTTGAAATAATTCACATTTGGATTTCTAATAGCATTGCTTTGTTAAAGTAAGTACACTTTGGACACTGCCAATAGTTATCTGGCTGGAAATGTGAAGTGTTTTTGTGAAAGTCATTGGTTGAAAACCCGATTTTAAACTCTGCAAATCTCGTCCACAGAGTAGTCGTGCGTTCACTGTATACAGGTTTTCAATTTACTGTGGCCCAAATGGGTTACAATAGATAGATATCTACCGAATTCCTCAAATGCACGTGACATTTTTAGACTACACGATCTGCACGTCGGCTTGCACCGGGCACGGTTCGTTAATCATTCAAATCGTACAACTGGTGCACGAGTTTAGTTAAACTACCCCCATACACGTTGTTTAAAGTTAGAAATTTACAGTGAGTTAGCCGCATGTTTAAGTTAAAACACATTTTCGAGAATTGCATTTAAACAGGAGATTTTTTTTCAAAATGGACTGTAAAAGGTCCATTTTTCAGCCAGCCAGTCAGCTCTAGGCATCTGTTCAGTCATCTTAATAAAATTATAATTATTTTTAGTTTCCAGATAAGTAAGCTAAGTCGCCCAATAAGAGGACTGTCATGGTACATTTTAAGCCCAATTTAAAAAAACCCACTTACACCACAGCAATGCAATGCACACACACACACACACACCATCTTTTCAAAGTGAGCGCAAAGCATGCAACATGGGTCCGCGTAGTTTCCTAGTCCAGGTACGGCTTCGTGGTACAAGTGCTGTTTCATATTGCGACGCAAACGCCATGCAAGATTTTACGTAACATTTACCATGGCTGCATCAAATTGTATCAAGGCATTAGTAGACTGCCCAGTTTATCAGCATTTGCCTAGTCATAATTTGATCATTATAATATGTATCGTATGTGTTGCAGTGACGGCAAGTGTCGGAATGCACATTGCGAAAGCACATACAAGCGTCTTTAGTGCGCATCGGTACCAACGCCGCTCTTTGGCACTGCGATTGATACATTCAGTGCAAAAAGTACATTAAAATAACACATTTTCTCATTCCTCTGGCTGTTAGAAGTGTAGCTCACCATAATAATGTACAAATGAAATGGTGTTCAGTTTTGCCATATGATACTGGTCTGAGTAGATCAATTTACCTCGAAAAGTGGCCCAAATTGTCCACCTGTGTATACATTGTAATAAAAGTAACCCATTATTGCAAAGGTTGTGCTATTAATGAGTGACTTGATTAAAACGATTTTCAAGAAGTAAAAAGTCGAGTATAAGCGTTTCATGTGTGGATCATAAATTGTATTTTGGGCTAAAATGGAACCCCCTGAGTCAGAAATACACCCGAATGTTCATGTTAACCCTTTTCATAGAATGCAGCAGACTTGCACAGATTCTTTAGAATATAGGCTGCCAGTTAAATCAACATCACTGTGCCTTATGAAAAAGGTCTATTTTGAACAAAAGAAGGATTTACATTAAATGCCCATATACTGTGGTATAGGGAAGTCCTGTAAACCCTGGTATATAAGGAGGTCCTGTAAATCACCTAGTATTTTGGGTTTTTTCTTCTATTTTAAAATTGCATCAAAAACTGGCTTGCTTTTATTATTAACCCGCCTGATGCCAAAGGAATCTTCTAACCCCGCCCCCCTACCTTCCCGAGCAGATTAATGTTTTCTTACAATTTTTTTAATTTTTAAAAGTTCACCTTCGAAGTGAAAAAAATCCTTCGAAATGAAAAGTTAAATAAGCTTACTGTATTATCAACTTTACAATCCCTGTCAATGGGGATGCAAATACCTGTATTTTGACCTTCCTCATTTGTACCATTTAACTAGCTGTTTGAAAATTTAATATTGATACTGTCCATTTTGTATAATACCAGCATTTATAATATTTCAAATTGATACCTTTCATTTGCCTTTTCGAATACGGTCATGCGTTCGAAGCTCGCCTCCTTTCGTGTTACACACGGATTTTGGCTTTCGCGACATGATCTTAACTTTACACATTTATATTTGCTTGTTTATCCCCTAAAGTAGTAAAAGTATACATTTTCTGAAGGGAAATTGCATGAGGAAACCAAATATGCCATTGAAATTCTAGTACGACCAAGGACTAGAATGGTATGATTCACTATGTTCGGAAAAATATCAAATTTATTTTATTTTTAATTTGAGATCCATATATATTTGAAACCTACCCCTATCATTATTTATTTTTCATATTTGAATTTCTTATGAAATTACCCATCAGATGATATATAATTGTCAAAGGTTACTACGTCGGAAAGGTAATTATACCGGCTAGTGAATATCTCCAATTTTATTTCATATATTTTTAGAATTTTCTTTTTAAGGATATACCCTTCACTGATCTTAACTGCATTTCTAGTTACAAGCTTTCCGAAATGTATACTTTTGCTATCATAGGTTGAATACTTTTTGTGTTATGGTCATTTTTACAAATCCGGTAAATTGAGGCTGATAATGTTGATTGTGTAGCGAATAGGAAGAAAGCTGATGAAGCAACATCTTAATTCAACGATCTTAATTGGGGATGCAGGAGTTGTAAGTGTACATTACATACCGTTTGTCGTCTTAGGTTGGCATCCAGGAAATGGAAAATTTACATTAACGAATTTTTCTATGTATGGTTTTATTAACCCTAACCACCCCAGTGCCACAATTGTCCACGGTAAGTCTGTCTGTGCGCACTGGCGTGACACTTTTTCGATGAAATAATGGCCCAGGCTACATAGGTGGGCGAATATATTCGCCCAAGTATGGTTGGCCCCCGTGGCGCACTGGTAGAGCGTCCGTCTCGCAACCGAGAGAGGTTGTGAGTTCAAGCGGCGCCCCTTTTTTAGTCCGCGTTTTTGTCGTTGAAAAAAAAAATCCCTTGGAAAATGTGGGTAGGAGGTCAAAAATATTTCAGGTACCCGGGTACACAATTACCCGAAATTCCCACCCCTAATTGAAAATCAATGGGAATGTTGTTTTGCTGTAATTCCCGCCGTATCATTGAAACGCAGCGCCATTCACTAGTACAGCAAATCAAATTGACAATTTCTAGCAATACAATTTCCCCATACGTTGGTGGGGGGAAAAATAAAAAAATAATCACCAACGTATGGGTTTCCTGTACTACCTTGAAACCAAGATTCATTGCTTACCCAGAAAGTTCCTATCTAGGTAGGAAATTCTACAATCACATCTTAGTTCAGTAAGGTTCGTTTATCGGATCCTCTTTCCGTGGTTAAGCTGATATTCGGATTTAATTGGAGAATTTCTCCTCTACCCCATTCACAGTGTACAACGTGCAGGTCTGTCTATACAGTGAATGTCAGTTGCGCCATGGTTCGGAGTGTCACGTAAAGCCGTTGGTCCTGTGTATTCAGACGCTCACCCTGAACACGATCAGATCAGAGGTATCAGAGGTTATCCAAAAGATGTTCAATATATATAGGTGTGAAAATGTCTACGGAAGCGTTTTAATTTCCAGCTAATGTTGGGTTTTTTTGAGAAAATCACAACAAATCACTATTTGACCAAATTTATTTGGGACAAGCTAACAACAACAAAAATTTGAGTAAAAAAATTCCCAACATTGCTTGATTATACTATTAAGACATTGATATAGTGCCGATTTTCTCATTTTGACCAAAAAGTGCCAACATTTTGTTTCCACTTTTTTGGCCATTTTTGGTCAAAATAGTGGGAAATAGACATATCCTTATGATTTACTACCAGCGAAATGTCAAATCACAAGTCCAAAAGTGCTAAGGGAGTGGGAACATAATGTTACTCATTCAGTTAATAAGAAGTATACCTTTTTGAAGTAAAAAAACCCAACGAATTTTATTGTGTCATAATATGTATCAATTTGTTGTACCTAATTAATTTATTAACTAAATATTTGTCTAGATAGAAATAATAGGCACATACGACGGGTATTAAACAAATTAAATATTTGTCTTTGTAATTTACACTTTCCACGCGGCAATTGATTTTACCAAATCCAAACAGATTTGTCAGAAAGCTTTCCCAACTTTCAAGGTCTATTTAAATAAGTACTGAACCAATACTAGGCATGTTTGTACTTTTTTTTAATGCATTTTTCATGGTGATTCCAAATATAATAAGTAAATTCAATAATTTTGACAATTGTAAAATATTTGGTGATATTTTGGAATGTCGTCGGTCCATTACTTGAAACAGCTTTATTCCTTTTAACCCTTACAGCCCCGGATCCCATGAAATCCCATTTCCCAGCCTGTCGGTTCCACCTGGCGCTGAGGTTGCGCAGTGAAATAATGGCCCCGGGCTATATAGCTGGGCGAATACACTCGCCCAGCACAGCTTCGCCCGCCAACCGAGAGGTCGTGGGTTCAAACCCCGGGGCGTGGCACCTCTTGTTGTGTGTGCTTTTTTCGCTTGAAAACAATTTCGTTGGAAAATCCACCGGGTGGGTTAGGGTTAAACCATGGTATCACGAGAGGAAAATCTCGACATAATGTACACTTGATGCAGAAGTTTAGTTAAACGCGAGTTAAAGTACCCCACACCCATGTTTAAGGTTAGTTAGACACTTATAAAACGAGGTAGACGCGTGTTTAAGTGAAACATATTTCCGAGAAATGCGTTTCGTTACACGATGTGTTTAAAGTCAAAGTCAAACGCGTGGTTAGCTTAAAACAGCGTTTAAATACGTACGAGAATACGGCCCAATAAGTCTGCTGAACTCGTTATACTCCTTCGAAAGCATAAATAAAAGAATTAAGTATCATGCGTATCGTGTAACTGGATACGTTTGTATATATTATCATATGGAGAGGAAGTAACCCGATGATATATTGAGTAAATTATTGTATACAGATTATGTTAACAATAAAACATTGCTATTTATATTGCTCTATACTGCCTTGTCTATCTGCACACTTGACACATCAAGGATGAGTGTGGGTTGCACTCACGGGGATAACATTCAAGGACTTTGTGTAAATAGGAGAGTGCCTTACATGAATTTTACCAACTCGCCCATATCTCAAGTACAGTAGCAAAGCGTTGTTAATTTGAGATAAACTACGCTGTTATGGAAGCCATCGCAGCTGCAGTGTCTGTTGTTTTTGAATGATCGCTGTTTACATGACTTTTGAAACTGAAAGGAACTTGATTGTCATTTTAATTTTGTCATTTTA
This sequence comes from Ophiura sarsii, assembly GCA_035610835.1. Classification (NCBI taxonomy): domain Eukaryota; kingdom Metazoa; phylum Echinodermata; class Ophiuroidea; order Amphilepidida; family Ophiuridae; genus Ophiura; species Ophiura sarsii. The sequence goes on along the minus strand of CM069441.1, from coordinate 142,728,014 downwards.
GTGGTGAGGTGTTTGAAAATAGTTTGAATTAAATTGTTAAAATGAAGTACAATAACTAATTGGGAAAATGGTGATATACATACGCTGAAAAAAATGATTTAATCCATAAATCAATCGTACATTTAATTTAACATAGTATATTAGTAAGCTATTTAATTATTATTTTAATCGCACAAAATGAATAGTCGAATTTCCAACATATTTTTAGAACATGTTATAGACATATCTTAGATCTTCCCTATTATTAGAGCAGTCATTTCTTAAGTATTTGGAAAGGCACTTTAATTTTATTCTTACTTGCCATTTGTTTCTTTTTTCGAAGGTGGGGGTAGGATAGGCGAAGAACGTTGTTTAACTATAGAAGCGTATAGGGAATGTAACCACTCCTAAACATGGAACTACCGTATACATAAATGTTCACTCAATTCTCAAAGCCCAAGCGATCCATTTGGTTCAAAACGCTAATAAATAGACCTAATCGTGTATGGGGGTCAGCAAATCAGAAATGTGATGCTTGTATTAACTCCATTCTAAACACATCTTTAATCAACGACTTTGTCAGAACTGATTATCCAGTGTAGCAGAGTGGACACGCTTGGGTTCCAATACCAAGGTTCGATTCCTCAACAATAACTTATACACCCAGGGGGAACTTACATATTTTGTTGGGTTTAATTGCTGTAACATGTTCATATTCTGGGCTCATTTAGTTTCTCTCGCCGAATGCGGGCGCGGTTCTGGCAATCTGTTCCATGAGGACAACAAAGGACAAGCCCTATCTATTTATTTAGCAGTATGTATGGGATAAACACTTACCATCCTGGATAGGCAGAACTATGCATACAATTGGACTTAATTTAAAAATTCGTAATAATGTAGAATATACTCTCAAGTTTATCTTCTCTTAAAGTGTCTTTCTTTATCATTATGTATTAGCGTCGTTCAATAATAGATTACATGGGATAATCAAATAATAAACTACAAGTATGCAAGTCTGTTGACTTTGCCCAAGATGCTGAGTCCCAGTAGACTTTCTGAAATGGCTAAGCGATCCGAATGACCCAATTATCTATGTGACGAGCTTGAGTTCATTGATTGTATAGGTCTTGTGACCATGGTGATGAAATCGACCTGCTTGAATATGATACTGGATTCCACATTTCATTTCTCTTTACGATGGGGCTTGGGGATATTATTTTGATTTTATGGAGATGTCTTTTTTCCTTTATTGTATTTATTATTTCACACATCTACTATTTCTTTTATCATATAACATATAAACAATACCATGTACTCCAGGCATCATACACAAGTGGAATGGAAAGAATGAGAAAGCATGTACAGAAAAATCATCTAAACAAATGAGTTTTGAGATTATGCTTGAAGGTTATAATGCTGTTGCTGGATCTTAAAGTGGACGGAGAGCTATTCCACAGTGTTTGACCAGCCACAGAAAATGAGCAAGCTCCAATGCGTTGATGGCTGGCTGGCACAGCAATACACTCAGATGTGCAAATGGGGGCTAAAACAGTAATGGATGTAAGTGTTTTGAACATAATTATTTTATCAACTGGTAGCCAGTATATAGAATCATCATCGTGAATTGGATTAGAGTGCAAAAGTAATTGGTAAATACATTGTAAACGGGGCAATTCAATGCAAATGCAAAAATATAATATCTGCATTGGCTGTTCAGTACAAACTCCATTATTACGTAATATTTTTGACCTACACGTTCAAGTTCAAATAAAATAAAATAAATTAATTTATCACCTCAAGTTAATCATATTTTCTGCTGATATTGTTATCTGGAATTATTGCCTTGTTTCCAACTTAGTGCATTTATAGTATTGCACGGCCCCTAATTAGTGCGGCTTTGTAGCACACGCACCAAATTTTAGTAAATGTTCCGTCTTGATGTTCGCTTTCTGAGTTTGTTTCCATTTACAACGATTGACATTAAATTATAAAAAGAAGTCATGACATTAAATTATAAAAAGAAGTCTGTAGTCTGTCAAACCACGACCACATATTACCAAAGAACCACAGATATCTGTAGCCTCGGTATATCACGTAAATCAAGTCATACAATGTGTATACTATACAAATTACATGGGGAAATTGATTTTCGTAGCTGGGTAGTAAATGTACGCTCGTATATAGTATTCATTTAGGAATGCTACATGTAGTACACGATATTTTTTCTCACACAATTGGAGGATAATATCAACTCAAATGGTACGTACGACATCGCTTACCATTCGTAATGTGGGCCGTGGCAATGGGAAGATGTACGCAAGCGACAAATAAGGTCTTGCGAGGAGTTGGAATCAAACCTTTTTCCGTAACTGTGTAACCGAATTTATGGCACTTTCAGCGTTGATTTGGAGGACTGAGCGATCGCAGGGTTTGTAGCAGTGAAAGAGATCAGTATGGTTCCTCTGTGCTTGCCACTAAGCATGTGGTTTGTTGGTTGGAAGGTAGCAAGGCATGATATTTGTCAAAAATGTGTTTAAAAGTATGCACCAAATTGCACCATTTTCATTGCATATTTTCAAAATGTTCTTAATTCTAAAGGGAGCAGATACCCCTCAGAATTCACCCTGGCAGCGCATAGTGATGCAGCGTACAAACACCCTTGAGCCGAAACTCGTGTACCCCCACTTTTGAAAGCGGGATGACGCCCTTGGTTTTATACACGTAAAAGTGCAAGCTAACATTAACAGCCCAAAGCGCAACCTTTTAAAGTTGTTGTGTAAAGAAATTCAAACTGTGAACTTCAATTTGACTTAGAAACTAGTGCTATTATAAAATCATAAGTTAAACATTTGAGTGTAAATCACACTATAGCATCTTTAAAGCAGATTTTGGTTTTGAAAATTAGCCCAATGTGGCTACTGGAAGGTGAAAGACATGAAAGAGGCAAGATAGCTTTTGGTTATGTATGGCATTGCACTGGCGCAGGGCGGCCACATACTATGCTACCGAGCTGGGTGATCGCCTATCCAAAAATAATGACACAATAGTACTAGTAGAGCTTGGCCAAATCTTTGTCATTTCGTAATACAATGACAGTGTTTTAATATTATTTAAATTATTTCTCCACAATAACAACATGATATATGTTCATATTTTCGTATCAATATTTCATATACATTTTAAAGACATCTGGGTTCAAATACCGATTTAAAATACATGAAAGAAATTCATAGACTCACACCAAAAACCTGAATCTGAGTTTAATCTTTGACAAAAAACAGCCTTTGCGATTAAGAATTGCCGTTTCAAATTACATTTGGTACCTTCACTACCCAACAGCAATGATTTTATATCATTAGATTAGTGCCCATTAGCCACGACAAAGCGTCTGTGAAAACCATTAGCCTTGTAAGTATGTAGACAACGCGGTTAAAATAATGACCGAATGGATGTAAGTTGGAAGAAATATCTAGAACAAGTGGGTGTCTCACAACAGGAGATTTGTTCATACCAGTCATCCTCATGTCCTATTTGAAAACTAGACCAAGAGTCTCTCAAAACAATGGATGGACGTACAACATCCTTTTAGATATCATATTAGGACCTTGTGGATGTATATTGGCCAGGATTGAAGTTGAACGGTTAAAAGGAGGATGTCAGCACATAACAAAGGGACGTGCTTACAATATATCACGATATTGCTTGAAATTTGTATGTAATACATGTATATAAATAATGACGATGACATTTGGTGACAATTATTCCTGTAAGAGCCGAAAAACCGAAATATAACACCAACAACTGGAAATTAAGTCAAACTGCATGGACATTATCGTGATTATTGATATCAATTTAATATTTCAGTTGTATCAAATAATGAAAGCTAATAATGGAAGAGCTTGCAATGACGTTGCTACCCAACCGGCTGTGTTAATGCAAATAGTACGCATTGTTGCACATAATTTCCTATAGTGTTCAATGAATTTTTCATGAAATCATCTGATACAATAGCCTATACTTAAACGAAATTGCATTTTAAATGTCAGTGTCGCCGTCTTTTGACTGTCTGTTCATCTTAGTAGCGCCGAGTTTTAGTCATTTGCCAAGTAAATTTCAAAATTGTGCTGGAGTTTCAAAATAAATGTCGTATATTCTATTCATTTCATTATATGTCATGCATAATAACATATATTGAATGCAAAAGCTTACGACAATGCTGATGATCAAACAGCGTGTTCAACGTTATGATTTGTTGTTCCTAATGGCCCTGTCACACTGTTGCGAATAGAGCTATTACGTGTGCCCGACATTTTTGGAAATTGGTTGTACGTTCAGCCTTGGCTTCCAACGGTACTGTAGCAATGTCTTTTTGCTCAAGAAACTATGTCGAAATTAGCAATAAAAGGAGAGATTGGCGATCCCATGGCTGTGCCGAAACGTTGTTGGTAGGTAGGCGTGTAGGTAGGCGTCAACACACGAACTGTCAAACGAAAGTAGAATGTATTGGTTTAAAAAAATGAAAATCTCAATTATTCGTTCCTGCAAACTTGACGAATTAATACTGTGCGATATTATTTATGAACTTCCTCTATCTTTAATTGCGTCCTCTAAAAGCAATTTATTGTCAACCTAAATGACACTAAAATATCCTCTAAGTTAGAGAGCATTACCGTTCCTAATATTTCAAAATCGAATTTTGAAAATAAGTTGTCGGATATCCGACAGTTTGTTCTGAGTTATTTTCTCGTAAAATAAGAGTTTTATGTTTCGTTTATAGTGTTTCAGACTACGGTCGCCATTGCACACAAGTTCAATTTTAGTAGGGAATGCTTTATGATGAAAATCGAGAAAAAAAATGTTGACACATTTTCAACATTTGAGGCAGATTTCATTTATCATTAAGTAAAGTTCTGTGATGATATTTTACGGAAAATACGGTCACGATATTATAAAAGAGAATAAAAATAAATGTACAAGTGAATTTGAAGACAACAAATCACATAATAATTATGGCTTTAAGTCAATTGGGTTTGCATGTTTAATAAGCGCGTTTAATTTCCTGGTCGGATGACGATTTTCCGTTTCATTTAGTATTGTCAATATTTCTGAAGAGATGGTAGGTTTTTTGCTTAGGTAAATAAAATGCGCAAAATTAGTCATTTGACTTTGCTTAAAGTATGCAGCTATACTCGCACGAAAGATGTCAATAACATTCTAATAAGCGTTGTAACTTGACGATTTCAACGGTAGCAGTATCACATTGGATATATATATTTCGATAAACGCATCATCGGTGATACCATGCGTATACAAATCAATTACATCGCCAAGGACATCGAAGATTCTCTGGAATAGCCCTCATAGTAGATCAATATACAATCCTGAACAGAGCGGAAATGCGTTGATGAGTATATTCTTTTAAGATAACAAAATCATAAGTTCTGAAATCCGTTGTCTATTTCATCAATGTCAAAATGCTCGTCAAATGTCTTTCAATATAATTTGAGAAGCAATAGTATCTGTCCTTGATTTCAGTTGTGCATTACCTTTCAGGCCATTTAATATTATATTAACGTCAGTGCAGTAATTTAAGTAATGAAATTCACATAAAAACGGCCATGCTTGCTAGCTTCAATTCCAGACTAACGGCCGAGTGCACCAAACTGGCGTAACCAAAATTAGAGGTAAGCTCTAGCAGTTATGCCCTAACTGTAGCGTAACTTAGTAACGATGTAAATCTGAGAGCAAAACTCTCGAGTAACACCAGATTAGTAACTAACGAGGTAAATATCCACATTACACAGCATCGTCCCCTTACACAATTAATTGTCGCATGCGTCAAATGAGTGTACATGTATCAAACAGCAATCATATTGACACGAATGGTGTTTACGTAGAATTATCAAAATGTGTCGTCAGTCATACCACGTCCAGTCGAGCAATGAAAGTCCGTGTAAAAATGACGCCATTTTTTGTGTTCGAAAATGTTAAAGTTTGTTACCGTTCTTTAAAAAATAAGGACTATAAATTACATTACAAACACATTTTGTGCGAGAGTAACATAGAAATATTGTTTATAATAAGGCTTAATGTCACGATGAGAATCCGTTCGGTATAAATAAATGGATCAATGGTTAAGGCCCTGTCACACCATAACGTATCGCCTCAACGTATGCCAAGTTGCCAACGTATGCGAAATATCGAAAAATACGTTGGTGTACGCTGATATAAGTTAGGGGTACTTTGGGGATACGTCGTTTACGTTAAGAGCACGCTGTGATACGCTGTGACAATTTGGAACACGTCGAGCCCGCGAAAAAAATATTGAGCATGCTCAAAATGTCTCGACGTACTCAACGTGTGCTTAATACGTTCTGCATAAGTTCCCGGTAAGTTTGTGGTACGTTAAATATACGTTGACATACGCTGAAGTACGTTAGTGGTACGTTACTCGTAAGTTGGTATACGTTGATGAACGTAGGCTGACGGGGAAACGTACAGCCAACGTAGTGATAACGAATTGATAACGTATATGTGCCGTATGTCTAACGTATGCCTGACGTATTTCCAACGAGTTTCGACGTATTCTCACGTATTCCCCTAATGCCGGGCGATCATGGTAGACCCTGTCACGTATACATAGCGTATCCATAGCGTATTGAACGTATACATAGCGTATGACTAACGTATTGATAGCGTATCACTAACTTATAACATACTTATGACAGCGTATCACAGCGTATGCGAGCGTATGACTAACGTATGCTTAACGTATACTTAACGTAGCGTAGCGTATTCGTAGCGTATGATGATGGGTTGATGTGTTCAGCACGACAGACCATGAAGAAGTGAGGATGAGATACTCAAGGGACCCATTTATATACTCAAACCCTCCATAAGTTCCCAAAACGCCGAATGCTCGCTAGCTGTACGGTACATACGCTAGCTGTACGGTAGCCCTGTAACACCATGGCGTATCGCCTGAACGTATGACAACGTATGCGAAATATCGAAAAATACGTTGGCGTACGTTGGTGTACGCTGATACAAGTTAGGGGTAAGTTGGGGATACGTCGTTTACGTTAAGAGCACGCTGTGATACGTTGTGAAAATTTGGAACACGTCGAGCCCGCGAAAAATTTCTCGACGTACTCAACGTGTGCTTAACTTACGTTCTGCATACGTTCCCGATAGGTTCGTGGTACGTTAGACATACGTTTACAAACGCTGACATACGTTAGACATACGTTGACATAATATGCTGACATACGTTAGGGGTACGTTACTCGTCGTAAGTTATAGGTTGGACCTATATATTTACCCTTCTAGATATTTTAATAGTTATCATCTAGGCTGCGTTTACTTGAACTGGCAACACTTGTCCCGCCGTGTACGAAACTCAATTTCTACAGCGGCATAAGTCACGTGTTCGTTGTACGCCAAGGATACGCTGAGGATACGTTGAACACGGCAGACATACGCTTCGAATACATTAAGCATACGTTGGTATACGCTCGCCGATCGCATACGCTGTGATACGCTGTCATAAGTTTGTTATAAGTTAGTGATACGCTATCAATACGTTAGTCATGCGCTATGTATACGTTTAATACGCTATGGATACGCTATGGATACGTCCATTCCATCACCGATGTCGACTTTTCCTATGCAATTCGTTGGGAAGTTGGACGTTCTTGGACGTTCTTGGACGTTCTTGGACTCTGCCAATTTTCGAGCTATTTTTTTAATACGTCGGCATACGTTCAGGCCACGTTCAGGCCATACGCTATGGTGTGACAGGACCTTTAAATAATAAAGCTATCACATATACACTCGTCGATCTCTGTGGCGTGCGTATGTTGCCTATGTCACTGACAATCGAGAAACACGGGTTCGATCACCGTGTATTCTTTATTATACTTTTTATTTTTTATTTTTTTAAAATTCATGGTGGATTATTGTAACATAATTTTTATCCATTATAAAGGTCCACGCGTTTATATTTTTGTGTTTTATTTATTTTCTATCATTTATCTCTTGATTGCTTTATTCAACTTCTATAATTATGTATAATATTGCTTGATAAATAATTGATTTGATCCAAGTTAAATGTTTCGATTAAAGTCACCTACGGTATTTCCTCGACATAACTATGTCAGCGTACACCCTTGCAAACCTTTTAGCATCGATAGTTGCAGCAGCATAACGTTATCATGGTTATGCTCCAACTTACTCTTGGGTCTGGTCAGGTATAAGATGTAGCGTAAATTACTCGCAAGTTACTAGCCTAGTAGCTTACCCCGGTTTGGTGCTCTCACATTTTTTTGGTTACGCCTCCGTTACTAGCGAAGTAGCGCTATTCTTCAGTTACTCGCCATTGGTGCACTCGGCCGTTAAATGTAGCTGCCTTTTAAACGTTTTAGTCTTGCATTAGACCATTTTCATATTCAAATATCTTTACTCGTTCCACTTAGTCACGGAATTTTTAAACGACAATTCCGTTACAATAGTTGATTATAGCCAGAACGAATAATGTGAGAAACCTGAGGATTTGAAAAATGGTATGGTAAAAGTAATTTACATTTTTTCCGATAATGGGAAACTATTTCTCATTATCATGATTATACGTAACAAGATTTCACGATGTGACACTGGGTTATAATTTCAAATGGGAGTATATGAAAAGCGTCATTAATTCACATAACAATGAATCGTTTACGCCCACATTTTAAACATTTACAATAAAAATGTGATTATCTGTTTAAGACTTACCTATTATGGCTTTGGCAGAGTAGGCCTAAAGGATTTTGAATCCATTTTAAATCTGATCACTTTGGTCAATTTTATGAGATGTAGTACACCGCTAGCTAAAGTTTAACTGTATTAGTATGAGAATTAGTAGTAATGTAGTAGCTACAAAATGAATGAGATAGAAGTATAGCATAATATTTAATATATATATATTGAGCGCATTGAGCGCTTAACATGCACAACACGCCTCAATCGTCACAGTTAAACCAATCATCTGTTTCATAAGATGAATAATAAACAAAGAAACAAAGAAATTAAATACATTTGAAAATAATTGGAAATCCAAATAAAACCGTAACAAATAACTGGCTTCGTGTTAAACGTATGTTGTTCTAGCACTATGTGATAACACATTTCTGGTATAATTGACGGTGTTGTCAATGGGCAAATGATGGACGAATGTGACAACAATCTATGTCACGACTTATAGCTATCGCACTTTGGTTGGTGATATCACGACTTCTCAAATATCTGATCACTGATACATCGTAGAGTATCTCAATTTATTTATTATTTAATTCGGAACTTACCTGAAGCTCAGTCGTGAAATTAGTGAGCATCCGGTATTGCCAGTTATTTCCTGGATATGTGCCGTTTCAAAATCTCTCAACATACCCAAGGCCTTCAGCCCATAGTGAAAAGGCGCCGTTTCAAAGGTCGTCATTGAATATATTTTATTATTTGGACTGTTTTACTTCAAATGAACTGATTTTAGGGGCACTTGAACCGCCATAGGTCAACAACATTCAAAAGAAAGCTGTATTCTAATCTTTACTGAAACAAGAAGTACAAGAGCAACAGATACTATATGAAACACGTTATGTTTCGCCCTTGGACTTTAGGGAAGCATTGTAAACAGTATCAAAACAAGTCGTGCATTAACAGTACCGTTAAAATACGTACCGTAGTATGCAAGCGCAAGATCGTAACACCTGCTGTTATTTATGTAATTGATTATTCAGCAGAACACCAAATTTAGATAGGTTATGAAAATACAGAGAGTCTAGCTGTCCGTGATAATTGCATTTGTTTAAGAGCTACTCTAGCATGTCTAGGTCCCGTGTTACTCAGTCGTTGACTGTTTTAAATTTAGCTGGCGTATGTATAGAATATAATACCAATAGGGATATTGTGTGTGCACAGATACGACATTCAATGTTTAAATACACATTGCTTATTCAAATGTCACATTCACTGTCCGTTTCTCCCTTTTTGGATGAGGTTGACCGCGCGCAAGGTCAATTTGGTGTGACTTGCGTCCATAGCAACGTATGGAATTTAGAGCCTTAAACGTCTGAAAAGAGCCATTAAATATTCTTTTGATAAAATGTGTTCTATTTTGCATGTTTTATAACTAATTGTCTCAGATCAGGATATATTCGTGTAAGCAAATCAGAAGATCATGAAGATAGAGGAGTCGTATTCAGAAATATTTAGATGGATGGTACATGAGCAAGACATTAGATCAATATAATCTGCAACGTGTGTACGTAGTTTTAAGTCATATAATATTTGAAAGCGACATGTCCCGAAGCACAGTCCATTTGATCACATTAATTTGATAAATGTCTAGATATCTCTTGGGGTGCATCAGAGAGGCGTTACATAGATTGCGTTATAACACTTAATCTGTTTCTGTTTCACTGCACACGCATCTGCAGCAATTACGTACAAGACTTTGCTGAGCAAACATTCTCTGGGCTTATTAAAAAATTCAATGTTATATCAGTAGAGTATAACATGCGCCATCACATCATCTACACATGATCAAGTTTCACGGTACATGGGAATAACACTTTGTCGTATTGAATATAACGTTCATATTTGCTCCTCTGAATCAGCAATAACTAAATTTACAAGAAATATTATCATATCAAAATTACATCAGAAAAATGGGCCGCATAAGAAGGCTCGAGGGTTGTTCCAATTAGGCTCCTTTAGAATTGTGCAGATTTGTGCCAGTTCAATATGCTGTCCTTGACGATTGAGGCAATATTTTCCTCTTTATAAAGACAACGGAAATTCATATATGCAAGTTTAGTTCTTCCCTAAAAATTGCTTGGCTTCTAAGCAAAGACAATGTCAAAATCAGAACAAAATCAGATTTCACCCAACCAACCACGTATACAGACTTCATGGTGGTTAACAAAGTGGTGTTTTAATTACAATTACATGACGCCTTAAACTGCCAAATAAATACGGATTAAACCCCTTTTGTAAACTGCATATATAAAGTAGTTTATTATTAGGAGACCAGGTTGACGTGATACAAGCCGTATGTGAATCAATTCATTCGCTGCATAGCCACGTGTTATTAGGAACATTTACTTTAATTGATTACATTTTTCTGCCATTCAAGGACATCAATTTACAGGTGTATATAATACTGTGATATATCATGACATATTTCTTATACAACTGAATGTGTTTAAATTTAAAACCAGGATATAATTGTAAACAATATGTATTTCTCACGCGTAATAAACGATATAAAAAAAATCATTTTGGTTAAGATAGCTTTTAAGACCGTACCGTTTTATTGTCTGACATATATGCGTTCAGTAGTATTATTTTGTTGCGTAGACAAACTCTCCCTGTGGCATCTTTGTTCCGCACCGCCTTTTACCTTTATTCTCTTTTTTAAATCACGTCAATACGATATCTGTCAAGAAATATGAATTCGTATTTCAACCAATACGCACGAGGATAAAGACGGACCATTTTATTTAAACGCAAATGTAACGAGATACAGTATATGCATTCCCTTCAGCAAATAAATCAAGAAATAATTCCCCACCTGATTTACTTATATTTGTGTAATATAAATGGTAAAATATGAATACATTTTATATGATGGTTCTATAATAGTACAATAATAGTACTAACTATTATAACGATTTAACAAACCCTATAGCACGGCTTTTTGTAGGGTTGTAACTGATATTGCAGAAAGCGTGTTAAAACGAATTTAGTTGCGTGCACCTTTGGGTAGTCGGATCGATCAAGCAAATTAGTACCAGTCCGTGCAAATATATAAACGGTTTTTTACGAGATGTTGTAACACATAACCATTTAATTTGATTTACCATTCAGTCAATTCAAACCGAAAGCAGGTACGAACGATTATGTGAACCGAACATTGAGAATGGAATCTCACAGATCTTTGACTGAACCCGGTACCGTCTATTTCGCGAAATCGTTGATTGAGCAACCCTTTTCCCATCAACAAATTTGATCGCGTATCCAACTTGTAGACGGACATATTGATAGAATGTATGGCAGACAATGCAACCTTTCGCTTACTGCTTAAAATACTTTGCAGCATTAATGTCGATACAAATGTCCACGGCGTTTGCATTCACCGAATCAAAGATGAAAGTCAGCTCTGGCGCAGAAAGCGCTGCAGATTCCACACCAGTACTTAATTTCAGTCCTTGCCGCATTCAATCAAACCTTTTTTATGTCAGCCGGGCATCCTGTGGCCCAATGATTACAGAATTAATCAAAAATGGTACTTATTGCTCCCAAATGATTAAAGTTGTGGTGTTGACAGATTGTTTTTTTTAATGTTGATGATAGAGTTAAGCAAATTAAGTTTAACCATGCCTTAATTTTTTTTAATAACACCTCACCAGGTAATCGTAGTGAACATTTTATGAAAGTATCAGAAATGCATCGCTATAATACCAGGGATAGCCACCTTAATTTTGTCATTCCAAGGGTCCGGGGACAACTTGGCAGCAACACCTTTCAATGTACTGCGGTTGGGATATGGAACTCAAATGGTTTAATCCTGATTTAAGGACTATTAATACCACAGTGCAAAAATAAATATTTTCAATGCATTTTGTAGGTTTTTTGGATGCATTTTGATTGCAAATGTTCTGGTAACAAATCTCTACTTTTTCTGATAATTGAGGGCGCTACACCAGTTTTCCAGCTCTGGGAGCTAATTTTCCGGAACTGTCAGGGAAACCATTATAACTGTTTGATTAAATGATCAAAGATATCATAAAATTTAAGGAAAATGTCAAACTGAAAAATCCAGTCGCTTTAAAAGCAAGGAAATGGGCTTTTTGTAACAACAATTGAACATGTAAACCTATGGGGAAACCATTTAGTGGCGTGAATTCTGCATAGAAAGTGTCAATAGAACACACGTTGGAATCAGCTCTCAACTTGAGCTGACGCAGTACTCGAACCGCACATCAACCTGCGAACCCGAATCTTTATCTTGTCTAATAAACGTTGTGACATTTGCTCAACGGGTATTTGATAAGAACAGGTGTATTGTGATGTATATGATACGTTTGCAGACATTTCGGATCTATTGCATTACTTAAAACAACTCATCCAAGGGGTTCTTAATTTACTTGGCTCATGGGCCAGTAGAACCTGTAGACAAATGTCTGAAGTGTCATAGTGACACATGTGTCGGGTGGATTAGATTTGATTGTGACGCAAAAATGTTAGAGCTGCCGGGTAGAGGGCGCTTTTTAGTATCTGATTATCTGTTGAAACCAGGTACCCTCGGAAGGCTTTAAATACTAACCTCAAGTGCCTCTGCTCTTAGTTTTCATGAGCTGGTTAGTTATTATAATTTTTAAAAAATCACATACTTTTGCCCAGTTTTCTGTCCCCTGAAACACGAAAATTGTCCTATTTACATGAATTTGGCTATAATTAAGGTACAGTTTGGTTAAACGGGCTTTACATTGATATTGAAAATTTCTATTTCCCCCGAATGACGGCTTGAAATTGAATAGGAATGGAGTTAAACGACTTTAATTCCTCCGAATGTAACCGAACTGGTGCATTTCAACGGAATGATAGTCGGAGGTGGGGGCGCGGCCCAGCCCCCTTTGGACACGCCACGTGCGTAGTTCCGGTGCCATGTGCCATGAAGTTTGCAAGACCATGATTAAGAAAGAATGTTGGTCAAAGCGTGGAATTATGTATGGCTAGACGAAGCTACCTTCCCACATAAGATGAAATAAAAGTACGTTGGTGATTCACACCGACTTTCTATCCCAATATCAAAGAATTTTGTCCAAATCCAAGGTAAATGGATACATACATATACATACCGCCAACATACATGAAATACAATACAAAAACAAGGCGCCTTTCCAGAATGATCTTGTTATTTCTATTCTGTATTACCTGTTTTCTGCCAGTGGTTGCGAAACCTGACTTGCATAGTCGGGTGGGAAACAAATTAAATCGTCAAGGAGCATCATAATTTATAAGCTCAAGTGGTAACTCAATAAATGATTGATGATTCTTTTTAGTTATGATCATGATAGACTAATGATAAACTCGTGTGGTGTGTCACGTACCAAATTTGCGACTTACTCCCTTGCAGTGCGTTTATACGTACTATTGATATGATTTGAAGTCAATTGCAATAACTAACTTTAAAGGCATAGCCACGCCAACTCTCTGCTGGAAATATCAGCCAGGGAGGTTGAGCCATAAATTCATATAATAATGAGCTAGATGACACAATAGCTGTAACTCAAATTAGGGGAATTAGTCTGAGTGAGGCCCTGTTACTTTGAACAAATTCAACCTTGGCTTGCTTTGCCCTAACAGCCTTGATTGTCTTACCATGTATGGTTCGCTAGTGGGGAACCAAGAGAATGGGGTTACACCTTTAACAAAGTGCAATGATTGTAAACGCACTTTACTAGTCATCTGTCACTAATTGCAACAAATGACTGTTTGCATAATTCCCGAAGGAGATTATTTGTTCAAATAATGGGTGAAGCGATCGAAATAAAGTACAAATCATACTAAGTCTAGGAGAGAATCGCGCTAATGTTATGTCTGCTACTAATAGTGCTATTGTTGCTAGTGTCAGTTATCTAGACAATAGTCACGCACAGAATAATAATGTAATATGAAAATTGAAAAATAAAATTGGCAGATCATGTTTCAGTTCTCCTGGATGAATCATCTTTATGCCAAATGTTCAATGTATATGTGCACAAATCATAATGGTGCATTTGTTCGGGTTTTGAATGTTTGTTTGATTTTACAGATTATACAGAATCGTAATATCGGTCTTTAAAATAATTATTTACTCGATTCATTGACCTGTCACAATATTATTTACATCAAATAAAATAAATAATTAGGAACAAATGTACATTAGGTCCGAGATTCTGGACCGTACTAGTATCGTCCGAAACTGGAAGAACCAGTATCGGTCGATACTGGTCAAAGTCAGTGTTCCAGTATCGGCCGATACTGGCACCTATAAAATGTTCCAGTATCGGGCGATACTGGAACATAAGTATGTACCTTATCGTTCAATACTGAGAACAATTCCACTGGTATCACGTGTATTGCAGTATCGCCCGATACTGGAACATAACAATGTTCCAGTATCGCTCGATACTGGAACACATTTTGGTGTTCCAGTATCGACCGATACTGGAACAGCCTATACATTATGAGACCAACGAGTATAGCAAAACAGCTAAGAGCTAAGTCTTTTTCACTTTCACGTCATTCCCGGAATGCAGCACACCGCGCACGCCTACGCGATGCGCAAAGTGTATACGCGTTTACAGATGAAAGCCATATATGCGTGCGTAAATGTTGCGCCTGTAGTTAGTTACATTACTATCCAGAGGATGGGAAATGGACTATGGTTTACGATACGATTAGCATTTGAAGTAAGTGCAAAATATTGTTGTGAAACTCGATTAGACTTAAAGTTATGCCACTGCAGTATATAACCATTCATCCTTAATCGTCTTGCAGCTTACGTCCTGTTTTGTGTGTCGTCTTGCACTACTTACGTCCTGATGCTGTTTTGTGTGTCATATTGCAACTTACGTCCTGATACTGTTTTGTGTGTCGTCTTGCACTACTTACGTCCTGATACTGTTTTGTGTGTCATATTGCAACTTACGTCCTGATACTGTTTTGTGTGTCGTCTTGCAACTTACGTCCAGATGCTGTTCATTACTCCACTCCGGGAGTAAATTTAAAATAAAATGGCACGTTGTTGCAGTTGTTCCGACTATGAGCTAGGTTTATAGAAAGAAATACATTGTTGAAATAAGTAGGTTATCGCTTTTATAGTGTTTTATACAAAGAAGATTTCTTGATGTACCCCATAATGCTTAGCACCCCTATAGTACCAGAAGGGCTTATCACCAAAACAAACAGTTCCACACATGTGTTAAAGTAATTAACAGCTGGAGGTCATCCGACCTTTACCATAGTAGTACATGGTGCAGATAGGTAAACTTGGGCACAAATATGAAAGAAGTTGAATCCCAACTAAAACTTGTATTTATAAAAATATAGGGTCTTTAAGAAAACCAAGTGAGGACTGTATTAAAGACACATCAATCATATTACTTGCAACAGGATTTTCTTAAAGACCCTCGTTTAACAACTTTATAAGCATTTTCTTGCACTGTAATGTCGATGGGAACTAGTAGACACTGGTGACAGAAATCAGTGGTCATGTGATGAAAGTGAAGCATCCTGGGGTGCATCAAGAAATCTTCTTTGTGTTTTATACTCGCGTGAAATTCGATCAATGCCCTTGAGGATCTTACTCTATATCATCGTTGTGTACCATCTCTGTGTGCAACTCGTTAATGTTTTTACTGCTATGATTGAGAATGTTTTAACACACTTTTAAGTTTGATGATGTGTTGCTTAATGTGCAATATAGAGCGGCAAGCGATATGAAATTGAGAACAAATATTAACATTAGAACATTTGATTCCTATCTCATCATAATAATCTGAAGGTATCGTCGGTGGTATTACATAGTGACGTATCATGTGTACGACACTATGTTAAAACACATTGATATTAGTTTTTTTGTACACCAAATTAATTTTTGATTACCAATTTGCTAATACATTTTTGGCTTTTGGACTTTTGTAAACATAATTACGAAAACTTATTTCAAAATAATAGGTTATACATCATAAAAACGGCCAAAGTTTACCTTACGTCACTATTTATGAATAGGCCTACCACCGACCATAAGATACTATGTAATATCACAGATGGTATGTCTCAACCGAAACGCCTCCCGGAATAGATTCGGGGATGAACTATCAGAGGGAAAGAAATGGGATTATTAAGGCATATGAATTTCTTGATTCCAATTTTGTAAAGTCCAAAGTGTGCCTATTCCACAGTATCAGTTTGTTCAGTCAATCAGTATACTTACTCCAGTAACGATTCATAGCCAGAGAAAGAGAAAGACAGCGAAGACACAGTGTATTTTGTGCCAATCAACGAATTTGGTATCGTTCTAATTTATTTGTGGATTATGATGTTTTACGTCACCATGAATATGTATGGATCAATGGGATTACATGATTCGCCGCACGTACCTGTGAACATGATGGATGAGTTGTGGAGAGCCCGTTGATGCAGGGAACCAGCATAGGGTTTTCAGGGTATTGTACGTGACAATGAAGGGCGAAATTCTTTCAAATTAAATTAAATCAAATTGCTATGATAATGAAAGTAAAGTTGCAATTGCGATTGTTTGACAAGCATGACATGTCAGTGCCAATTTGCGGTGGTATACAATAGGATGGAAAAATACACTATATCACAGCATATGTCAATTTATTTCTAATAATACGTTGATAATCGACCTGAAGGTATTCTAATTTATTTGTGCGGTCTCCAAGATATACATGATAACGTCCAAGATACATTCGAGAAATAGCGGTAGTGTCTTGTATGCACAAGCATATAATATATAATCATGTGTTTGGAGGTAATGTCTCAAATAAATTTTAGAATGTTTGTGAGTTCAATACCCGGCGTAGTTTGATAATAAATGAATAAACATCTACTATTCATGTATGTAGCACAATACAAATATCTTTCGGGTATTTACGTATTTAATGAACAGGATGAATAGAACGTTATATTTTGAGATAGAAACCGGTAAAGTCTAAGAAGATATCAACTTTATATCAGAATTATTTAACAATTCATATCAAATCAAGGAAGACGTCTTTAGCACACCCGTGTAAGATTTGTTGGATTAGGGTAGATTCGAGTTACTGTATACGTGATTAGAATCATACGGATTTCACATTATCAGACTGTACAGATTCCACATTACCATTCACTTTTTAAAGCTTAGCTGCTTTATCAGGAACGATACCTCGCTTAGAAAGCGATCCTTAGATTTGTATATCCAAATTATTTTGCCACATGCATATACATAATTTCCCTTAGAATTTCGTGGAGCATCGAGCCCCTCGAATGGTTAGTACACAGCGATTACATTGCAAGGCCAATTATTGGCTTTGTTGCCATCTCCTTAAATTGAAATCATTCTTGAGGAATCTACTGTTGAGATTGTCATGTATACAACAACTGATTGGTCGGGCATATTTTATGCTCTCAACAGCAATAACCAGATATCATAATAAAACTATGTTAACTAAATAACGACGCTTTGAGGGGGGACTCAAGGAAGTTTTTGTTGAATTTATCGAGTGCTGTAATTGTTGAACTATTAATCAAATGCATTTAAAAGTTTCCTTTTTTGGAAAGGATTGGGGTCAGATATTCCAATTTTGGCGTCAATTTTGATCAAAAATGTTTGTTTTTTTTGAGAAAATTGACCAACTTTATTTTGGACAAGCTAACAAAATTATACTTGAGTAAAAAATGCCCGAAATTGCTTGATTATACTATTAGGTTACTAATCTAGTGCCGATTTTCTCATTTTTTCTTCTTCTAAAGCTGTATTTTTGAAATTTTGATCAAAAAATAATGGCAAAAAAGTGATTTTTGTTGGCACTTTTTGGTCAAAATTTCAAAAGATACAGCTTTAGAAGAAAACACAAATGAGAAAATCGGCACTAGATTAGTGTCTTAATAGTATAATCAAGCAATTTTGGGCATTTTTTACTCAAAAATAATTTTGTTAGCTTGTCCCTAACAAATTTGGTCAAAAAGTGATTTTTTTTAATTTTCACAAAAAACCAACATTTCTGGTCAGATTGACGCCAAAATGGATTATCTCACCCAAATCCTCTCCAAAAATGTATATGCACATATGCATTTGATTAATAGTTCAAAAATTACAGCACTCGATAAATTCAACAAAAACTTCCTTGAGTCCCCCTTTAAATAATTATAATTACCAACGACTCGATTAAATATGGCTTTGTCTTTTCATTTTGATAGCCATGTAGCACCGGGAAATTACTTCAGATAAAGACACAAACGATTTAATTAGACCCGTGGTACCTCAAACAGAATATACGATCCTGGGTATCCGATTAATTCAGATGAACGAATAATTAAAATTGGACATTTGAAGTATTGTTACAAAAGTTCCAACAGTTTTCCATGTTTCCACCTGCTGCATCATGAACTTTCAGTCTGCCCTTAATAAAGTGGCGTGAAATTTAAAATAAATCGAAGAATAATCAAATTCAATTCAAGTTGATATTGATGTACTAGTTCTACAGGATACATGTAGCAATTTAGATGTTCTAAATACCTAAATACCCATACTGCACGTCTAGAATATTCGTGTTATTCTGTTAAATGATTCATTTAAACTAAGGGATGATACTGAATGACGTCCGTAATTGTATCAACACGGTACTTGAATCACACCGTTTAAGTCAAATACGTGTCTTATGAGTCTTGACCTTTGAATAAATGTCTCGACATGGACGATCAATTCCGAATGCATTACAAGACTTCAACTGGATCTTGTTTAGTTAATCCTATACTAGGAAATATCGTCGTAGATAATTAAAACATGAGAATGAAGTATTTACTTGAGTGCTCTAAGATCGTATCAGTAGACCATCCAAAGGCAATAAATGTGCTTAAAAAATGTATCACGGCATTTTTTTTTGTTACAGCTCTACATTTAGGCTTAATTAAATGCTTAGATAGTTAGGTTTCCAACGAAGGGGGAAAATGTCTATGGGGTTTCACTATTTATATGTTGAGTTGTCTCGATTTATCGGGTTTTGTATGAAATCTGATGATCGTATTATGCGACAAACATGAATTTATGAAAAAGAAATATATAATGCACACATACGACATCGTTACTAGTCAAAATAATCAATAGTTATTTCATAGAAGATGGAAATTCTAGGCCATAATCAAGGGGCGAATACTTATGAGTAGCAGTGTATATGTTTTGAGCAAAATAAAAATATAAAAGAGAACACAAAAAGTCGCTAAAAATGTACCTCGGAATGCTTTTTCGGGCATTGGATATGCAAACTTATTCATGACTCGGAAACCGGAGTAGAATTATTTCAATGTCATTTGGACCGCAACAAATGCGTAATTGTTTGACTGCGGTAGACGGAGTAGCAAACCGTCAATTTAGCATGTTTAGTTTATTTAAAATTCCGTGTTATCTTTGTCTAAGTTTGTGGTTTCGATAAAACAAATAGGACAGAAATCCATTTGCATATTGTGAAGCGAACAAGTAAGTAGGACGTTAGGGCGTCGTAGGAATAATGGAAATGAAGTAGTTGCATTAAAATATATCTCCAATTGGGCATACAAAAGAGGTGTCTGGTAATAACAGTAAAGGCATAGTTTTTCTGTGGTTTCTGTTTGATTTTTTGGTCAATTTTATTCTACTACTCATGATGCCAATTTCATGTTTATACAAACTAGCATTTCACCATTTTCTCGGTATCTCTAGTGACATGTTTCAGAGTTTGCAATATTACGCACCATAGTATTTTCAGCAGGATATTAAATTTGTTGATTTAGCTCATAAGTGCCGACATGGTAGGGATATCACGTTAGTTATGCCTCCACGGATGCATTGTAAGGTTGCATGTCTGAAAATGGTAGATCTGTCTGAAAATGAATATTGAAATGCAGTACTGAATAGATGTGCACATAATTATTAGAACATCATACATATTTGAAATCCTAACGGGTTTTGTTTAATAATTTTGAATCTGTCGGCTGATTTTATGTCTGGAGTTGCTGGAGCTTCGCGCATTATAATGACAAGTTAACAAATTAGTGCAGCTCATAGATATTCATCAATTTATCATGCCAATTACCTTTCAAACTTCTATTTTCAAATCCCATATGTATATTCTCCTATAAACACAAACCCAGGGCCCATAGTCACACTGACGTGCAATTGAACATACACTACATGTTTATACTTCATAGTTTTATATCGAGGGGGAATTGGCAAACTATTTTGCACGGTTCCTTGCTCCAAGCATATGCCCGCACCGCAGCAAGGAAGTATGCCCTATTTATGTGAAAATTCAGGTTCAAGTGAAATATATGTTTCCTCGCAAAGATAGATGATTAGATGTTTACTCGAATATGACATCTCAAGTACATTGATATTTCAGTTGAACCGTATTTTTAAACCGATTCGGGTATAATCTATGATAATCCATGCATACTAGCATTAATTCCATGGTAACGAGGTACTTTGTTCATTGTAGCATAAGGCAAGCAGGAAATGAACCAGATATGATCAGCAATGATGCACTTCTAATGGTGTGTATTTATAGTCCTCAAGAAAGTAACTTACTATGTAATAAATATGCGAATAGGAAGAACTGCAAAACTAGTACGTATCTTACAAAGTAATATCTTACAATACCTTAGGTACAGGCAAACTTATATTTCTATGATATTCTAGAAATATTTGCTTCGGTGTAGTTCAATTTCCATAACAGTGCTTGTATATTATGATGATGCAAAATATTATTTTAGCGACTATCGTACAAGTCACAAGTCCTACGTACAAGTCACTTTTTTATATACGTACTCATTTTGCAATGTTGCCTAAATCCAAAAACTACACATCTCACGTTAAATTATTAGATCATAAAATTGTAAAGACATCTATTCTCTTTAATTTGAGATATTACACTTGGAGATTGACCAAATATTAACAGAGCTATGAGTCCGAATCCAAGTCTGTTTTTCATTTGAGCATTTTGTTCCTCTACAGACAGCCACGGTGTAGCAATAGGCAAATGATTAATTAACTGGTAGCGACAACTCACAATAATAATAATAATAATAAAACGGTGCTTCTAAAGCGCCTCCCACCGAAGTCTCAAAGCGCTTAACAGATAACATAACAACACTGAAATTACATTACAATATAAGAAAAATACAATATGTGGATGAACATGCAAAAAACATTGTAAACAGGGTAATCAATCATCAATAGCAATTGTGAATAAGTGTGTCTTAAGAGACGATTTGAAATGGCTAACAGTTTACAGTTCTTGATGTGAAGCGGAAGTTGATTCCAAAGTTCAGCTGAAGCATAACGAAATGAACGATGACCATAGGTTAAAGTTGACACAGAGGCACTGATAAGTTGTTGTTTTGAAGCCGATCGTAAATTTCGAGATGGTTCGTATTCATGTATGAGTTCTTGAAGATAAACCGGTGCCAAATTATGGATGCATTTGAATGTTAAAACAATGATTTTGTACATAATACGGTATGATACCGGCAACCAATGAAGCTTCTGAAGTACTGGTGTAATGTGATGAATACCAAGGTGATCATAATAACGAGTGCGTGTAACAAGCCTCGCAGCAGAGTTTTGTATTCTCTGTAATTTTGCAATGTGATATAGTAAAATGAGGATCGGATGCTTCAATTGATCATGAACCGGGCATGCAATGTACTTCAATGTTGTCACATCGTTGTAATTAATCTCGAACATCTCGTCCTGCAGTGGTTTTATTTGTATTGTATATGATACAGGGTGTGTCAAAATCAAGTTCATCCAGGTGATAAATAATACTATTTACACATAATTTACTTTATTGGTTGAGCGTCGGCTTTATGTTGTTTTTTACTAACCAGCTACGTTTTAAAAGATAGATGGCAATTATTCGTGCAAAAGGCAAAACAAATAGAGTCTTTTATTTGCCATAATAATAAGCGTTTGAACACCCTTTAAAATTCAACACGCTAATATTGGCTCCTTATATTCAATGTAACCTAACCTTGGATCTCGATTATATGCCAAACTATTATTGGCATAATATTTGCTACTATTGCGCACACGTACGTCGGGGCATGTAAAAACACTTAACAATATTGTGCCGACGGTTAATTCCTATATTGTCGTAAAACACTTACATGGTTGTTGACATATCAAGGACAGGCACGTGACTTCATTGTGAGATTCATGTTTTGTAGCTGTAGCTAGAGGGCGCTTCAAAATAGAAAGAACTGTTCGTATCATCATTGATGTAGTTTGCCGCTGTTATATCCCCTGTATCTATCGGATCACGTAGCGAAAAGTCAATGGCCGTTATAGGAACTTTATAAACGTTTATCAAAGTCAGTGCTTGTTACATACTAATTTTATCCTCAAGCTATGCCAGTCAAATATGTGGTTTTTAAAAAAATTGTGATCATCGAATCCTGTCATATTTATCTGCCCAATGTTTCATCTCACAGCACGATATTCATGACATTCACGGCATTCATCCAAGCATGTATGACAATGCATACTTTATCCTCTAAGGTACCAAATACATGGTACAATGATGATTGTCAATAGTTTGCAAAATATTACATCACAAACTAACATACGTACATGTATATATTTTATTACAGTTTTGCTTCTCCCTAAATATCTAATCTCAAAGTTACATTATTTGGCTAGAATTGCACCCAGGATCTGTTTTGATGTATACATTGCATATAAACAACTCAGCATTTGCATTACATTGATCTACAAAGTTTGTTATATTTCAGCTGTGTGTTATTCAAATTAAGTTGAGAACAATCATATTGAATCTTATTGGGTAATTTTCTTTTTGTCATTGCAGGTGATGTGTTTCTACTAGTATACTGCGTGGATAGCCGCGAGTCATTTCAAGAGGTTCTACGTCTCCGGCAACATATCATTGACATTAAACGAAGTAATAAAGACCAAAAGCCGTTCCAATGGTTATAGCGGGTAACAAATGTGATAAAAAAGAAGAGAGAACTGTTAAATTAGAAGATGTTCGACGGTCGCTTGGATCAGCCCGACGCTGTACTTGCTTGGAAGCTTCTGCTAAGGAGCACGTGGAAATTGACACACTATTCCAAGCTTTATTTGAAAACGCGCGCCTTCCGTGTGAAATGACGCCCTCTCAGCACCGTAAAATAAGTGCCTCGTCTTCTCCAGTTCAATCGTCACGTGGACTTTCACTGCGCAGGCGCAATAGTGATGCATGCGGTGTTGTGTCAGAGAATGCTAGACGACCAAGTCTTAGAAGTGACTTAATGCAAGTAAGGACAAGCGCATTGCGTAATGGCCATAGAGATGATGATGTAGATGACGAAGATGGTGATGAAAATCAGCGACGAAAACGAGGTTGTGAAATACAATAATGATTGCTTACCGTGGCATTAATATTATCGCTCACGGTTTATATATTACGGCTGAAAAGAACATATGAATACGCAATCAAAACAACTAAATTTCACAATTAAGGGATGTAAAGTTTGCCTAAGGTGGGTTTTTCATAGTGCAATAGAAAGATAAGAAGTAATCATACAGACACTGTCTTCATCCTCAAATGTCCTGACTTTAGCATGACTAACCAATGGTGTGTTTACTGTAATATACATATATTATCAAATTGTTCTTACAAACGACTATACAATTTATTCTGTCGGGAAACCTATACAGATCAAAGTTACTGGTGTGTGTGACGATTAGTAAACGTGCACAAGTAGGCTTATATCTCAATTGATTGTCTTTTGGATGATATTTTATTTGATTCCATCTCCATGTTTAGTACTATTTGCAATAGTGTTGCATGTCGTGAAGATTGCTGTTATGAAATATTCCTTCTCTGCATAATTCTTCATTCTTCCATTAATATTTGACCGGGACCAAGGTATGTTGAACTAATAGGGCTGTCACACCCTACGGCAATCAGGCCTTGCGCTCTTGTTGCGTTCTCTGCGTATGCACGGAGAGTATAGAGCGATTGTTACTAGGTTACTAGTTCAAATCATCCCCCAGGTACAAACACCTGTTAAACTTATATTGATCCAAGTGATTGGACTGCATGTCTTCGTCTAAAGGATGATCCCCGTAATGATCCCCGTGCAATCGCTCTATTAACCACGGCTGTTTGACTGTCCGATTTATAATTAAAATTATGGGATAATTTTTTTTTAAAGTGGGCCTTTTATGGTTTGACCTGATTTAGTAGTGCTAATGAATAAGAGTAGGCCTATACGGTGAAAATTTCAAGAAAATTGTTCGAGCCCTTTTTAAATTATCGTCATTTTCTACTTGATACATATTTTACATGTAACTCTATGGGAAATGTGGCAGATGAGGGCGCTATTATAGTAAATAATAATATTCAAAGCTCTATTTCTCAGAACTGGCACCAACAAATGTTCTGACATTTCTACAAAAGATGGCCAGTATATTCAGTTAAAACAGAACTGGGCGAGCAAGTTACGGTATTCTCAGAATAAATCGGACACATTATGTGGGATCAAACAGCCGTGTAACAGATCCTCCTGCCTGCTCAGTCTGTTTCGGAGGAATATATAACAACATAGACACTATGGGAAGACTCAAAGGCAAGGCTTCAGCACCTAGGGGCAGAGAGGAGATAAGCATGATAAGGAAGGCGGTCTGATCCACTCCCACCATATCCTACTCCCATTAGTGTGTGTGTGTGGGAGGGGGGGGGGGGGGTGGGGGGGGGGGGGGGGGTGGTGTGGGTGAGCAGATCGCATTTTAATGTAAGATCGTACTGTAAACCTCTGCTTCAAACGCTAGAAGAACATCATTCGTCACGCTTGGTCGTATAACGAGCGTCATTGCAGTGACATTCCATAACGTCTCCTGACAGTGCACAGTATTAGCGCATAAGGACGAAAGAGAGACGTATTGAGCTTAATAAGGTCGGGAGAGACACGCAGTTAGAGCTTGTTACTGCAGTCGCAGAGGACAAGTAGTTTGTATGCGTTCTTGCTACGACAGCGGGACGCTCACGTCGCTCGATATGCGCCGCAACGGCGACACTACCGAGTCATTACAGCGCTCTGAACAAAACGCCGAACCTCCGCGCTACGTTTGCGCATGCGCAAAACAAGCGCGGGGCACTCTAGCGCTAAATGGCGACCACGGAGACCCTCTCATGTCCCAGCTAATTTAATTCCCACTGCGTCATCGATGCGACCTTGATGCGCTTGGCTTGGCGTTTTTATAATTTTTCAGTGTAGTGCAAGCGCCAGCCTGATCGCAGCAGAATGTGAAATGGTTTTAGTGACCTTGATTTAAAAATTGATAATTTCGAAGGTTTTCGCGCTCTCACTGCGTGATATTCATATTTTTTCAGCGCAGTGCAATCGCTAGCCTGATCGCCGTAGGTATAATAGGTATAACAGGGCCATAATGGCGAGAAAAATCTTCTGTTTATCATACACATACCATATTATGAGATATCCTAAACACTTATTTCGATATGCTAATTTCAATGTGATCGTCTCTCAACGCTACTTTCAAAGGATACATCTTATTAAAGCAACATGGAATAAGCCTAAATCCTTAAATAACGTACTGGCATAGCACTTACACAATCGCCCATTGTTAATTGTTCATGTATGTGAATTATTTGCTCGGTTTTCATCAAATGTTATCCAATCGAAATAACTGCGGCACTCCTAAGCAGTTATCATGGAAAGTGTTCCGTCAATTATTTCTTGTCTATCAGCATCACTACTATTATGTTTAAATTTTCCGACAACAATTCATATTAAACACTTTCAAAGAACAGAAAATGGCATACGGACAAATAAACTATGGTGGCGTCCAGTGGCGGAAGTAGATTTTTTTTCAATTTTCGAACTCATTTGGTGCGATCTGGTGTATACTTTTGACCAACATTTTATCAAAAAGCCACCTCTTCATTTCCAATAAATATATTGTTTTTTTATCAATGCACGAAAGAAGTTGAGCATATTATACTGATATATTTTTGATTTAAGTATAGATGATTGAAAGGTCGAACAGGGGGGAGTCTGAGGGGGGAGTGCCCCCTCAGAAGTAGAATTTTTTTTCAATTTTCGAACTCATTTGGTGCGATCTGGTGTATACTTTTGACCAACATTTTATCAAAAAGCCACCTCTTCATTTCCAATAAATATATTGTTTTTTTATCAATGCACGAAAGAAGTTGAGCATATTATACTGATATATTTTTGATTTAAGTATAGATAATTTGAAAGGTCGAACAGGGGGGAGTCTGAGGGGGAAGTGCCCCCTGAGAAGTAGAATTTTTTTCAATTTTCGAACTCATTTGGTGCAATCTGGTGTATACTTTTGACCAACATTTTATCAAAAAGCCACCTCTTCATTTCCAATCAATATATATTTGTTATCAATGCAAGAAAGAAGTAGAGCATACGACGTATATACTGATTTTTTCTTAATTTAAGTATAGATTGTTTAAAAGCTCGAACAGGGGGAGTCTGAGGGTGATGTGCCCCCCCCCCCCCCCCCCCCCCCCCCCCCCCCCCCCCCCCTCTTCTCCTTTCCTTTTTTTTTTTTTTTTTTTTTTCCTTTTTTTTTTTTTTTTTTTTTTTCCTTTTTTTTTTTTTTTTTTGGTAGGGGGGGGGGGGGGGCCGGGCCCGTCGGGCCCCCCCCCCTGTATCCGCGCCTGGACTGGCGTCAATCAAATACCATGGAACTAACTGGTATTGTGAATTGTGATTTCTCTCATCATGTCATAAGCACAATCTGTTTAATCTTTTCGTAACTCTTTGTATAGTTGCATATTGTAACGGACGTAAAGTACACTTTAGCCTATTTGCTGTCAACTATCACGTATAGAATACAGATGTTATATGAATATCAGCTTACCTTATAGCAATACATTATGTTTTCATACTTTGTAATATTTCCGTCCATGATTTTAAATCTTGTAGATTATCCTGGGGGTTAAACAATAAGTATAATTGCCCGACCAAACCATCAAATTCCTTTTCATGCTGCACCCAATGATGGATCCGATATTGTATTAAACAAATTATAACTTGCATTATTAGTTGTCACATGTTGAAGAAGATATCGAGTGTTTAAGACTAGACCCGCCTGCGCCTATGTCCATTAATGGACATAATCACTTTAAAGATACAATTTTAATGCGAAGTCATTCTTTACATCTGACTCAAACAAATGCATCTAATGAACATTGTATTCTCTCCATGTCATTGGTTGTTCTGTTTATGCTGCACGTGGCGTATCAATAACAAAAACCCAATATTTTAAGCACAATCATTTGGTAACAATTATATCAATTTTGGATTGATTTTGTACACTTTTCTTTAAACGAGGGTTTTCGCAAATTCTTTCTGAAATTGCTCATTCCTTGTTTACTAAATGACGCATAATTAGTATCACTAGATGTGTGATCGGCCTATTTCATATTCATTGTGCATCGAGGTGATATCCCATTTATCATAGTTAATTCAAAAATCCTAGTTATTTCCTCTTTTTATTTTATTTTTGTGTCTCTTGAATTAAAACATGCATTGCATGCATTCTGTTTGAGTAACACACGTTATTAAGGGTATCGGGGTATCATTTTGTGTAGTGCATTGTTATGTCATTGTTATTGGTAAACTTGGCATTATACTGATATTTTCAGTAGAGATAGGCTACTACTATCAGATATCTCTTAACACATCAATAAGTTATTGTAAAAGACAAATGGTGAAACTAACTTTTATAAAGCTATGCAATTAATTTGTTAAAATTATATTTATATATGTTTTAATCACAGTTGTGTAGATGCATTATCAGTAATGATCTTTGCATTACACTGTTCAAGGTCAAGTAAAATGGGTCGCATTCATCTGATCCCTTTTCCCTCTTCCCGTTGATAAGTTATTTTGAATTTTTAACAAATAAATTGTGCGTACAATGTTGTTTACAGTGTTTGTGATGATGAACCATCACTGATTATCACTAGATTACTATTTTATTCTCGTCAAAACCCTTGTATAGTTGTGAAATTTGAATTAAAAGGACCTTTTTTCCCGTTTTGATTGTAACGAGCGTTAATGGAAATGTATCACTTCAAAACATAGCAAATTTAACCAGAAGTAAGGAGCAAGATATAGAAACTTGTTGTGGGTAAACAAGCAATAGCAAGGAAATAAAGCGACAACCACAGTAAAATGTACTAAGGCAAGCAATGAGAATTAAAAAAAATAACAATAAAACACGGATATGCACAGGGAAAAGTACTAGTACTATAATGACAACTCGTAGTAATTGGATGTCTAGATAGGCAACTTCACCTACTGACATTGTTCTGATATATAATTATAGTGGTGTATGCGTCTAGTTCCCAATCTTCTATTACTACTTTTGTTTTCCCTGACTAAGGGTGGTATATCTACGTTTTGTTAATTACATTTGTTGTTTTATAGCACAGCAATTTGTATTGCTTTTCCCAGTGCATATCCGTTTTTTATTGTTATTTGCTTTTAGTGCACTGTTTTTATCGCTTCATTATCCTTCCTTATTGCTTGTTTCCCCACAACAAGTTGGTATATCTTTCTTTTATTCATTTCATTTTACATTTCTAAAAAAACTTGTTGTATCATTTTTCTGATCCTCGGTGTGCTTTGTTTCTGCATCCGAAGCGCCTTTTAAATATAAGGAGCAAGTAGTAAGAAGGAGTAAGCGCCTCCTAAGTAAGGAGTGAGCACCTCATAATTCAGGAGTGAGCACCTCATAAGTCAGGAGATAGCGCCTCGCGAGTGAGCGTCCCCTAAGTAAAGAGTGAGCACCTCCTAAGTCAAGAGTGAGGGTCTCCTAAGTATGGAGTGAGCGCCTGCTAAGTAAGGAGTGAGCAGCTCCTGAGTAAGGAGTGAGCACCTCCTAAGTAGAGTGTGAGAGCCTCCTTCAATATATCCCCCCCTCCCAAAGAAAAAAGATCCGGAAAAGAAACATGTTGTTTATTTTACTTTGCCTATAACAGAGGCACAAGCTGATTTGATATATGTAATTGTGTGTTAATGAGATAAGTTCGTATACTATATTCATTTGTTTATCTCTCACAATATATAAAGCAATACCGCAGGAAAGAATGCTTCTAATTCATTGAACAATTAGTTGTTTAAATTGAGGAAAAACAGCTTGGAATAAACGTGCCCACGTACGTGACATTCATTGACTAAGTCTATTTGAAAAATGAGTACGCTGTTCCATGATTGTGAAAGTGAAGACGAATAGTAATATATTTGTAATGTAAGCCGTCTGTTCGGAACGGAAGCGCGTTCGGCTTTGAGGGCGTGCTATTTAGTGACGCACTGCCGTCAATTTTTGCACATGCGATGCATCAAGTGACGGGTCCGTCTTCCGCTGGGTGACGAATAAGGTTGATTTGTCAATAGAGGGAGGGATTGGGAACGAGACTGCGTATCCAAGGGAACGGCCTCCCGTCACGTAAAGTAAGTCTCTTATCTCTGAGATAATGTTAAAAAATTCATCAATATATAATACTCCAAATATTATCATACTTAACCTAAACAATCATTAAAATGGCGTAAACTCGCTGAGAAAATAAGCCTTATCGCGAATAGGTAAAAATCAATTGATTATTGTTTTCTGATGCATTGTGGGAGGGAAAATGGGGCAAATTTGGTCCCTTTTCTCTCCCACAATGCATCAGAAAAGGATAATCAATTGATTTTTACCTATTCGCAATAAACCTTATGGTAGTCTCATCGCGGTAAAAAGGTGTATTTTGACCAGTATCGCGAGATGTTAGGGTCAAAGGTGAGATAAAATCATCGGAATTGCTGCCGCGATGAATTCTGGTGTCTACGCTGCACTCAATATGTTAAGATGTTAACTTGTATGCAAATATTTAGGGTTGAAAAGTGAAAATGCAATGATTGCACAAATTGACAGGTACACGTTACCACGCTCAATTTGTAGCGCCCTCAAGTGAAACGGGCTCTCGTTCCGGAGCTTACTGGTTAGTGATGAATGTCATCATGAGGCTTGCTTCAATAACATAATGTCCATAATTGGCCTTGATATACATGACAGATATCACTACACGTATTAATGATTTATAAATCAAAATAGAGTTATGTAGGAATGTGTTTGTACTTTATTTCCTTTCAATTCGTGTATAGAACTTTGACATGTGATACCAACTGCATGCAGTAAACGACTTATGTTTAGCTGGGATTTTCTGGAAGGTTTTCTGTGATTTCTCCCATGGTATAATGTTGTGTGTACCTCGTGCAATTCCCATTAAGACTCACAATATTGCAAGCAATATATAATATCGTTTTGATATAACTAAGGATGCAATGATATTATCGGTATCCTGGGGCTATTTCATTTATTTATATTACGACTAATTATATACCGAATATCCTACGTACTGTCCTATCACAAATGTCTGGTGGAATGGGTAACTGTGTTGTACTTTCGCCATGTACGCGCGCCATTAAGCTATCTGTCTTCGCATAACTCGCCCATCACAAATTATTTGCGCATTTCAGTCAGACATGTATAAGTAAGCGAAGTCATGAAATAACATTTTCAAATGGCATTTGTTATGGGCACACGTGTAGCGCTTATTTGTTGAGAATAAATGCTATACAGAATATGAAATATTTACGAAGATATTTACGGGTTGACATGTTCGCACCGTAGAGAAAAACGATATTTTACGATTTATTATTTCAAGGAAACAACTGATAACAAATAAATAACACCCATATTAAGGATTCTGCTTTTACTGCGACCGTTGGCGTTTATGAGCTGACAAATAACAAAAGAGATATTTTAAATTTTACCGCTTAAGGTTGTTTCTATGGCTAGCAAAAACATCTTGATATTCAAGTATAAGGCAGAGCTGGTTGCGTACAACAATAAGGTATTTTACTGGAGGTGCATCGGGTGCACGGTTCAACAGATATAACCATTTGAAGTCATTTTGAATTATTTTGTTTGTATTGTTTTTCGGCCAACAGGGGAAGTCTATTTTCTTTTCTGGTAATTTTTTTATTTTTGCTTTACATTTTTATTGAAAACTCCTGTAGATTCCCGCAGCACAGAAAATAAGGAGAGTTGTATAACCAACATATACACCAAGTGGCAATACATTTAGGAAAGTGCATGAACTTGAAAAAAATAATTAAGTGCATTAATTAGCCTCATTTTTTAATGACTGCAAGCTTCCTTAGATAATTAAGTATAATTAATTATTCAGATGTCGTACAGCCTCCCGCAGCACAGCCTAAAACTATAATTAACAAGCTCCCAAAATGTTAGCTTTGTAGGATTTATACTTTTCTTGTGAAAATTAATTGAACATTTTTTGCATAGATTAATTATTTTGCTAGGGGGTCATAAAAGCTATAAGAAGAAAAAAATGAATGATTCAATTTTGCTTCACTTTTGACAATACAATTGTCATATCTATAAAACCGTACTTCCGATCAAGCTCAGATTTCAGATTATTTTGGAGCTCAGCAAGCTCTGTTAAAATATCAAATAAAACATTAGCCATGGGAACACCCTTAAGTGAAATGGAACAAGCTTTCTGTAGGTGGCGAACTGCTGTCGCCTAAATGGTTCAATGGTAACTGAAGCAGCGTGTTGACGTGTTAATACAAACTTGAAGATGAAGTTTGACCTCACACCTTAGCCTTAAAAGGTGCACTATTTAACATATATCGCTTGATACTTGAAGCGTATGTCATGACTATTGCGGATCAACGATTTATAAACATAAGAAAAATGGGGTAGGGTGAATTTGACTTAAAGAACGTTTGTCTAATCTAAGAACGTTTGTCTATTCAGGCGAACTTATTTCATTTTCTCAGTTAAATTCACATTAAGTATCATTTATATGGTTTGCGATGTATTGGCCATGCATCTCCTTTAGGAACATTTTACAGTAAATCATAAACCCTGTGTGCAGTAATGTACCATACGTCATGCTGTGCTACAACAGGGTCACCATTATGAGATGGCAGGCAATGGTTGAGAAACAGTTACTTTTTACCGCAACGGATAGGCACCTGTATTAACAATAACATTGTCTAACTAAGTCTGGGAACTTAGATTACGGGTTATTCTCTTTTGTATGCAGGTTGCAAAGTGGAAGTGGCGCAAAAGGACCCCCGATATGTCGATGCATCCGTGAGTGTAATGCTATTTGAAAATATATAGATAGAACAAATTATGAATACGATTCCTAACAAACAACCGTGCTTGGCCTTGAACATTGTACCTTTCCAATGTATAAAATTAATATCAATCGATATGCTTCGTAACATTTGATTTCAATAAAATAAAGTATTGAATCGCAATTAAGGGGTACATTAATTGGATTCACGCTAACTGTCAATTAATTAAAATATGTTTGGATTAACCAATAATATATATATACACTCTCGTAATGAGTATGTCTTTCCTCGTGTTTGTATGTATAGCATTTGTAAGTATGTTGCAATCGTAAAAGATGTATTTTTAATAATTTGTCTGTAATTGATATAACTATAAAGCAGTTGAGATCAGTTTTGTAATGTGGTAGAACTGGATTATGATTGAAGACCGGATTTATTAAATTATGCTATGGATAAAAATGAGTGGATGGACGCTTTAAATACTCGTTTTTCATTGTAATGTTAAGTAATCAAACAGGTTGTCCCTGTTAAAAGGATTATTCTTAAAAAAACTAAACTTTTACCTCAACTAAATTTAGGTAAACTAGAATATATCAACCTTATTTTGAAATCTGACCTTCACTATCAAGCAAGAAAAGCAAGAGATGAATACATCATGGTACATTAGAATGATGTATTATACTTTGTGGAATAAATATAGCCAGCTTTTGTGGAGCAAGAATCTATATACCTTTTCTTCATTTTGAGGATATATTGCTGCACTTAATATTGGTCCTCTACTCAAGATTGGTCAGTAGATAAATTATGATGTCCAGACAATGTTATGACGTGCCACATGACCAAAAAACACATTAGGTAAACATAACAAATGGAGGTTTTAAACGTTTCAAAACAAAACACTGGTAAACCCATACAACACATGTGACAGCAAAGGTTGCCGCTGCATTTTTAATCACCTCTTTCAAAACAAGTGTAATTGTGACCAGTCAAACCCATAAAACACAAGTGACAGCAATGGTATCACTATTGACATGTTTAGAAATGTCTCCAGTTCCTCTCAAGTTTAAATGTACAATCATATAGTACTGCCTGACGGAGTCCTTGTTTATACACGTATAATAAATCAGATATTGACCTCCATTAGAAGTTGTTTCCAAGCAAATTTGTCTGATTCTCATCCATTGATTCTGTGGATCGCCTCACCGGTTCACAAATAAAAGTCACCATGAGCCCAATTAAGTATTTAAGATTTAAATCTTTTCGCTGCTGGTTTTGTATGCCCCTGCCACCCGATCTGTATTAATATAATGATGTTTGACAGTTCACGCAAACTGTCCTTGATAGAGTGTATACTATGCATAGACTACTGTTCTACATTATAGCTCTGGCGAGCAGTGTTATGTGTTTATTCATGGTTTTTGTTGTGATTCCAGAAAGTGTCAACGTGTTCTTTTTCGCGCTACATTAATTTTTGCGCTTTTCGTGCTAAATCTCAGCAAACACGCAAATAAAGGTGCGCAAATATATTCATTGTGTATGTAGGTCTATGTAAGGAAGCTCAAAATCGCAAAAATAAAAAACGAAATTGTTCAAAATGTGCCAAGCGCGAAAAATGTATACACGCAAAAATGTTCACCCCTATAGCTGTATAGTGTTAAACGTGGGTAAATTTACCTTCAAACCATAACATAAGATCCAGGGTAGAGGTAGAAGTTTAAGGAAAAAGAAATTTCTAGATTGGAGTGCAGAAGCGTAGCCAGAGTCACTTATTATCAGGGGGTGGTGATGGTGGTGGTGGTGGTGGTGGTGGGGGGGGGGGGGGGGGGGGCGGCAAAGGGCAAAAGCTCAAATTCGTAAATTGTTCAAAGTGTGCAAATAATCGCGAAAAATTATACACGCGAAAATGTTCACTTTACGGTATTAAACTTTAGTAAATTTACCTCCAAACCATCATATGTACCATAACACGAGTTGGTGCGGGGAAGGGAAACGACATAGATTATGTTTAAAATCACGCATTTTCAAAGGGGTGCGAGTATACTGTTATCATGGTTATGGCGCTATTTCCCATTTAGAGTGCGTTGCACTCTCGCCTATTTCAAAATGTCATGTCTCAAGAGTTGGGAAAAAGAATAGGGATGTTGAATGGTGTGTAATTTAAACATTTCCAAAGGGGTGCGGTTGATAAGAATGCGTTGCACATTACTGTTGTATGTCAAAAAATCACATCTCAAAAGTTTGCGAAAGAGAAGCGATGCTGGGAATGTGTAATTGAAAACATTTCAAAGGGGTGCGGGAAAGGTGATCGACATAGATTATGTTTAAATCAGGCATTTTGAAAGGGGTGCGAGTACTGTTATGGCGCTATATTCCCATTTAGAGTGCGTTGCACTCTCGCCTATTTCAAAATATCATGTCTCAATAGTTGGGAGAAAGAATAGGGATGTTGAATGGTGTGTAACTTAAACATTTTCAAAGGGGTGCGGGTGATAAGAATGCGTTGTACATTGTTGATTTATGTCAAAAAATCACATCTCAAAAGTTTGCGAAAGAGAAGCGATGCTGGGAATGTGTAATTGAAACATTTTCAAAGGGGTGCGGGGAAGGGAAACGACATAGATTATGTTTAAATCACGCATTTTCAAAGGGGTGCGAGTACTGTTATGGCGCTATATTCCCATTTAGAGTGCGTTGCACTCTCGCCTATTTCAAAATATCATGTCTCAATAGTTGGGAGAAAGAATAGGGATGTTGAATGGTGTGTAACTTAAACATTTTCAAAGGGGTGCGGGTGATAAGAATGCGTTGTACATTGTTGATTTATGTCAAAAAATCACATCTCAAAAGTTTGCGAAAGAGAAGCGATGCTGGGAATGTATAATTGAAACATTTTCAAAGGGGTGCGGGGAAGGGAAACGACATAGATTATGTTTAAATCACGCATTTTCAAAGGGGTGCGAGTATGCTGTTATCATGGTTATGGCGCTATTTCCCATTTAGAGTGCGTTGCACTCTCGCCTATTTCAAAATGGCATGTCTCAAGAGATGGGAGAAAGAATAGGGATGTTGAATGATGTGTAATCTAAAAAATTTCAAAGGTGTGCGGTTGATAAGAATGCGTTGCACATTACTGTTGTATGTCCAAAAAAATCACATCTCAAAAGTTTGCGAAAGAGAAGCGATGCTGGGAATGTGTAATTGAAACATTCTCAAAGGGGTGCGGGGAAGGGAAACGACATAGATTATGTTTAAATCACGCATTTTCAAAGGGGTGCGAGTATGCTGTTATCATGGTTATGGCGCTATTTCCCATTTAGAGTGCGTTGCATTCTCACCTATTTCAAAATATCATGTCTCAAGAGTTGGGAGAAAGAATAGGGATGTTGAATGATGTGCAATTTAAACATTTTCAAAGGGGTGCGGGTGATAAGAATGCGTTGCACATTACTGTTGTATGTCAAAAAAAATCACATCTCAAAAGTTTGCGAAAGAGAAGTGATGCTGGGAATGTGTAATTGAAACATTTTCAAAGGGGTGCGGGGAAGGGAAACGACATAGATTATGTTTAAATCACGCATTTTCAAAGGGGTGCGAGTACTGTTATGGCGCTATTTTCCCATTTAGAGTGCGTTGCACTCTCGCCTATTTCAAAATATCATGTCTCAAGAGTTGGGAGAAAGAATAGGGATGTTGAATGATGTGTAATTTAAACATTTTCAAAGGGGTGCGGGTGATAAGAATGCGTTGCACATTGCTGCTTT
This sequence comes from Ophiura sarsii, assembly GCA_035610835.1. Lineage (NCBI taxonomy): Eukaryota > Metazoa > Echinodermata > Ophiuroidea > Amphilepidida > Ophiuridae > Ophiura > Ophiura sarsii. The sequence continues at coordinate 142,691,268 of CM069441.1, read as the reverse complement.
ATGTCAAAAAATCACATCTCAAAAGTTTGCGAAAGAGAACCGATGCTGGGAATGTGTAATTGAAACATTTTCAAAGGGGTGCGGGGAAGGGAAACGACATAGATAATGTTTAAATCACGCATTTTCAAAGGGGTGCGAGTACTCTTATGACGCTATTTTTCCATTTAGAGTGCGTTGCATTCTCACCTTTCAAAATATCATGTCTCAAGAGTTGGGAGAAAGAATAGGGATGTTGAATGATGTGCAATTTAAACATTTTCAAAGGGGTGCGGGTGATAAGAATGCGTTGCACATTGCTGATTTATGTCAAAAAATCACATCTCAAAAGTTTGCGAAAGAGAAGCGATGCTGGGAAGGTGTAATTGAAACATTTTCAAAGGGGTGCGGGGAAGGGAAACGACATAGATTATGTTTAAATCACGCATTTTCAAAGGGGTGCGAGTACTGTTATGGCGCTATTTTCCCATTTAGAGTGCGTTGCATTCTCGCCTATTTCAAAATATCATGTCTCAAGATTGGGAGAAAGAATAGGGATGTTGAATGATGTGTAATTTAAACATTTTCAAAGGGGTGCGGGTGATAAGAATGCGTTGCACATTGCTGCTTTATGTCAAAAAATCACATCTCAAAAGTTTGCGAAAGAGAAGCGACGCTGGGAATGTGTAATTGAAACATTTTCAAAGGGGTGCGGGGAAGGGAAACGACATAGATTATGTTTAAATCACGCATTTTCAAAGGGGTGCGAGTACTGTTATGGCGCTATTTTCCCATTTAGAGTGCGTTGGCACTCTCGCCTATTTCAAAATATCATGTCTCAAGAGTTGGAGAAAGAATAGGGATGTTGAATGGTGTGTAACTTAAACATTTTCAAAGGGGTGCGGGTGATAAGAATGCGTTGCACATTGCTGATTTATGTCAACAAATCACATCTCAAAAGTTTGCGAAAGAGAAGCGATGCTGGGAATGTATAATTGAAACATTTTCAAAGGGGTGCGGGGAAGGGAAACGACATAGATTATGTTTAAATCACGCATTTTCAAAGGGGTGCGAGTATGCTGTTATCATGGTTATGGCGCTATTTCCCATTTAGAGTGCGTTGCACTCTCGCCTATTTCAAAATGGCATGTCTCAAGAGATGGGAGAAAGAATAGGGATGTTGAATGATGTGTAATCTAAAAAAATTCAAAGGTGTGCGGTTGATAAGAAAAGGGGTGCGGGGAAGGGAAACGACATAGATTATGTTTAAATCACGCATTTTCAAAGGGGTGCGAGTATGCTGTTATCATGGTTATGGCGCTATTTCCCATTTAGAGTGCGTTGCATTCTCACCTATTTCAAAATATCATGTCTCAAGAGTTGGGAGAAAGAATAGGGATGTTAATGATGTGCAATTTAAACATTTTCAAAGGGGTGCGGGTGATAAGAATGCGTTGCACATTACTGTTGTATGTCCAAAAAAATCACATCTCAAAAGTTTGCGAAAGAGAAGCGATGCTGGGAATGTGTAATTGAAACATTTTCAAAGGGGTGCGGGGAAGGGAAACGACATAGATTATGTTTATATCACGCATTTTCAAAGGGGTGCGAGTACTGTTATGGCGCTATTTTCCCATTTAGAGTGCGTTGCACTCTCGCCTATTTCAAAATATCATGTCTCAAGAGTTGGGAGAAAGAATAGGGATGTTGAATGATGTGTAATTTAAACATTTTCAAAGGGGTGCGGGTGATAAGAATGCGTTGCACATTGCTGCTTTATGTCAAAAAATCACATCTCAAAAGTTTGCGAAAGAGAAGCGATGCTAGGAATGTGTAATTGAAACATTTTCAAAGGGGTGCGGGGAAGGGAAACGACATAGATTATGTTTAAATCACGCATTATCAAAGGGGTGCGAGTACTGTTATGGCGCTATTTTCCCATTTAGAGTGCGTTGCATTCTCACCTATTTCAAAATATCATGTCTCAAGAGTTGGGAGAAAGAATAGGGATGTTGAATGATGTGTAATTTAAACATTTTCAAAGGGGTGCGGGTGATAAGAATGCGTTACACATTGCTGATTTATGTCAACAGATCACATCCCAAAAGTTTGCGAAAGAGAAGCGATGCTGGGAATGTGTAATTGAAACATTTTCAAAGGGGTGCGGGGAAGGGAAACGACATAGATTATGTTTAAATCACGCATTTTCAAAGGGGTGCGAGTATACTGTTATCATGGTTATGGCGGTATTTCCCATTTAGAGTGCGTACGATGTCATTATTGGGGGGGGGGGGTTTGGTGTGTACTTTGTTTGTAAATTTCATTTACAGCCGTACTTGATTTCATTTGGGGGGGGCAAGCGGGGGGGGGGGGGGGCAAGGGTCCCCCCCCCCCCCCCCCCCGCTGGTTATGCCACTGTATTAAAGTGGTGCGGTTACTAAGAGCGTGTTTCTGCTGGGACACTGCAAAAAGATTATTGCCGATTATTGCCGGGTTCTGCCTGTTTCAGCTGGGCAAACTTAGAGTTTATTAGCGGTTTCTTCCCCAGCAGAAACACGCTCTGTGTGAGCGTTGCACTTTCGCATAATGTCAATATATCTTACTTCGAAAGTTTGGAACAGAAGGGGATAATTTTTCACTCTCAAGTTCAATCCTAAATATTCAAGTAACTTTAAAATGTAACAATTGATCCATTCATCTTTATAAAATAAGATATTTTGATGGCATTTTATGCTTGATTTAACACCACGACTTTTGTATTCTGAATGGAAACCACCAAATGTATCTAAAGATTCTCAACGTCATCAACTTACCATAGGCCCACCCCACAGTTTTATTCAATTCATTTTAACTTTGGAATAATTTTCACTCTCAAGTTCACTCTAAAATTAACTTCAAAATATCAAAGAGAAAAACTGAAATCACTGAAATATTATTCTAAATGTTTTGCCCTTTACATTAATGTCTCCAGATATCTCAGTTTTTGACTTTAAGAAATGTTCATTAATTGTATAAACCTACTAAAAAGATAAGACAGAATGTTCTAAACGTTAAATTGCTAGTAGTAGTGTACTAGTATATTGTAATTTTTAAAACACTGGCTTTGCATTGACCGCAAACAGTCATGCCAGTACAAGGACACAAACATGTATACACTCTCCTGGGTATTGTCGCGTGTAGGCTATAATTGAGCCAATAAGTCTGCGTCTCTGGCCTGACAAATCATGGTCAAACCAAACAGAATCTGAACTGGATAAAAAGCCTTGGAAACAACTCCTAATGCGATGGCTGCGCAATCTCGGTTCAATATCTATCATTTATTATACTTCTATCTTTTCTTTCTTTCTGAGATTATATTGATGTACTTAATATTGGTCTTCTACTCAAGATCGGTCAGTAGATAAATTATAATGTCTAGACAATGTTATGACATGCCACGTGACCAAAAACAAAACATTAAGCTCTATTTTGGGATGACATGACCAATGATTTATTATACAATGACCACCGTGATCATCATGAACCATGCTCCCAAACAGCTATAAAGTGCATGGATAAAATGTTGTGTTGTCTACCCTCACCTCTTTCAAAACAAATGTAATTTTGATCGGTCAAACCCATAAAGCACATGTGACAGCAATGGTTGTAGCCTATCTATCACTATGGACATGTTTAAAAATGTCTCAGTTCAGATATTGACCACGATGGCTGCGCCATCTCGGTTCAATATCTATCATATAATGTGGCATGGCTAGAACTTGTACTTCGTCCTTAGACTATTGGAAAACATTGTTAAATGCTATCAAAATAACTCGTATTATTTTACCGTTAAAGTATTCACGGGTATTTTACATTTGATGGATAAGCGCAAGGTCGTAACACCTGATGCTATTTATGTTATTGATTATTCAGCGGAACACTAAGTTAGGATAGGTTATAAAAACACATAGAGTCTAACTGTGCGTGATAATTCTATTTGTTAGAGAGCTACACTTTGGGTCCCGTGTTATTCAATCTTTTGCTGTTTTAAATTTAGCTGACGTATGTATTGTATACGGATATGTTCATGTCTGTGTGCACAGATACGACATGCCATGTCATTGTGAAACATAATTGCATACATGATTGAAACATTATTCGCTGTTTAAATTCACACAGCATCTTTCAATTCAATTGTCGCGTAGACTGAACTGTCTGATATGTCATAGCGTAAGCGTCTTAGACATCCTGAATTGAAAAAGCCTTTGCATAATAATTCAAGGAGATTCGAGGCGATTTTTAGAATAAGGGGAACGCATTTCGTATTTCGGGCTCTAATACACCGACATCAACATTTGGAAAGCAGAACCATTATCTATTCTTTGGATTTAGTTTGTTTCTTAATATTCCATTGAAAGAATCCATATATTTTACACACTGTAAGCTCAGGATATTTTCTGACAGCTAATGAGAAGATAGGGAGGTCATATTTAGGACAGCACATAATGTATATTCATACATGAGCCTTAAATCCATGGAATTCGCAAACGTTTGCACGTAGTTCACGTAAATACAATATTTTACGGTGGCATATGTCCCCAATGTCATAGCGTAAGCGTCTTAGACATCCTGAATTGAAAAAGGAGATTCAAGGAGATTCGAGGCGATTTTTAGAATAAGGGGAACGCATTTCGTATTTCGGGCTATAATACACCGACATCAACATTTGGAAAGCAGAACCATTATCTATTCTTTGGATTTAGTTTGTTTCTTAATATTCTATTGAAAGAATCTATATATTTTACACACTGTAAGCTCAGGATATTTTCTGACAGCTAATGAGAAGATAGAGAGGTCATATTCAGAACAGCACATAATGTATATTCATACATGAGCCTTAAATCCATGGAATTCGCAAACGTTTGCACGTAGTTCACGTAAATACGATATTTTACGGTGGTATATGTCCCCAATGTCATAGCGTAAGCGTCTTAGACATCCTGAATTGAAAAAGGAGATTCAAGGAGATTCGAGGCGATTTTTAGAATAAGGGGAACGCATTTCGTATTTCGGGCTATAATACACTGACATCAACATTTGGAAAGCAGAACCATTATCTATTCTTTGGATTTAGTTTGTTTCTTAATATTCTATTGAAAGAATCTATATATTTTACACACTGTAAGCTCAGGATATTTTCTGACAGCTAATGAGAAGATAGAGAGGTCATATTCAGAACAGCACATAATGTATATTCATACATGAGCCTTAAATCAATGGAATTCGCAAACGTTTGCACGTAGTTCACGTAAATACAATATTTTACGGTGGCATATGTCCCCAAGCATAGTCCATTTGATCACATTAATTTGATAAATGTCTAGATGTCTCTGGGGGTGCATCAGAGAGGCGTTACATAGATTGCGTTATAACAGCTAATCTGTTCAGTTTCACTGCACACGCATCTGCAGCAATTACGTACAAGTCTTTGCTGAGCAAACATATCGCTAGGCTAATTAAGGAATCCATTGTAATATAAGATGCAGCATCACATCAGGTACTCATGATTGAGTTTCACGGTCCGTGTGAATGACACTTTATCGTGATTAATTATTTGAAAATATAATAACGGTCATGTTCGCACCTAAATTACAGTGTTGCTCTGTGTCAACAATAATTAGATCTTTTAAAATACGTAAATGGCAATATTTGTAAACTATTTAGTATGTATACGAAAAGTCATATGTACAATTGTATAGACAGTTATAATCAAAACAAAGAATTCTCGATCAAATCGTATACGATTCCTCAGTGTCGCATGCGACTGGGGCGTATCGTGCGTGACCGCGTCAATCCCGATGGCAAGGGCGCAGTAAAACTGAAGATGTGAGTGACGTACTTGTAAACAAATAGTTAATTGACCAATCGCGGCCCTAATCAACAAGACCCCACGCTGCGTGATTGGACAATGTAAGTTCATGTTTATTCATGTCACGTACGACCGCGTTGTGGCGTGGTTGTCAAGGGCTCATCACGCTGTATTCAAAATGTGGATGAACGCTGGCGTGACTGGAATAAACGTTTTGATCGAGAATTCTTTGTTTTGAATATAGTGATGTTACTCTCCAGCTTAGTAGCGGTCACTTCCCCCCTGACGGCTTTGACCGGGAAGGCCAGCTCAAACTACCGGGCTTAAAAGATGAATTCATATTGTGAGCAAAGGATAGATATGTAATTTACAGAATTTCTTAGGTTTCCATTTCCATACATCGTCAAATTTAAGGGGTTCCTTCAAATTTCATCGGGGCCCGCAAGTCTTTACAGTTTGAAACCTGCCGCGTTAAACAAGGAAGTGAGCGGTCCAGGATGCGCAGACACGTCAGAATGCGACCCCTGCCCCCCCCTTGAATTTAGGTGAATTGCGCCTTTTTGAAGAATCTAAGGGATTTATTGAATTCCCATCTAAATGACAATTTAACCATTACCCGGTTTGATGATAGGAAATTGAGTATAAAAATGGCAAATTAAATTTCATTACAGAAGCCAGTTTAAAAGAAAAATATACCTTCACAATGGCCAGATTCGTGTGAATATGTTGTTAAAATTTCGCGCGGACGCGAGTATCAAGTTTAGGATGCGACGTCATTTGGTTGAAGTAATAACCCATCTGCCCCATCTTTTTACGTAATAGGCTCGAACTGGTGTTCACCGGGAAAAAATACCCTTTGCCCCCCCCCCCGCCCCCCCCCCCCCCCCCCCTTGCTGACAAAGACCCCAGATACGCCATTGTCCAGATTGACCTCTGATCTTATTTCAATTTGGACTATAGATGAGAACTCGGACAGTGTGTAGAGTATTTGATACATGATTTCAATATCTTACTTCTGGTATGAGAAACAGTTTTAAAAAGAGCAGTTTTCACCAGTTATTATGGCCGAGGAAAGTCAAATAAATATTTTTGTTTTACAATATGTGGGAATGGGAACATTAACAATACAGTCACCATGTTTTTGGACACACTATATAGAATAAGAATCGCCAGGTAAGTGTTGATCATATACTTGTGTCAGTCAAGAACATCTATTGACAGGTGCAGATAACCATGATAACCTGACATCTTTCTAATATAACTAAATGTGTTTATGTAGCTGGAAACTAGGAAACACTGTAAATCAATGTTTCATGCACAAAAGGAAAAGCGGTAGTCTCATTAATATTTCAAAATTAATTGACACCAAGTCCATTTTGCATTACGATCAATATAACTGTTTCCAAACAAAATGTTTCACGTTCATAGACATCGAGGGCGGATCAAAAAGTTTTGTCACTTGGCCGCAATACAATTTCAAAAACTACATTCCCTTGAACAAGCCTCCCTTGACGTCTATGGCAGGTATTTTGCACAATGAAAGAGATAAAACCTGGTTTTTCGCCGATAAACCTGGTTTTTCGATCGACAAACCTGTTTGTTTCGATCGATAAACATGGTTTTTTAGATAAGCAAGGTTTTGATAAACCAAGTTTATCGGCCGATAAACCAGGTTTTTCAATTGAAAAACCTGGTTAAAACCTGATTCGTAAAACAAGGTTTTTGATAAACCTGGTTTTTCGATTGAAAAACCAGGTTTATCGAATTAGGCTGATTCGTTCAAAAATTGCCTGTTTTATACGCCCGATTCCATTACAATATATACCGTACGTACATTTTTTTCAATGGAGGAATATAGCTACGTCTTCGTGCGCGCGTAACAGTAATGTGAGCGTGTTGAGGGGAAAACAGGGGAAAAATTTCGCCGAAATGATGGGATTCCCTGTACAACACAGGGCCAGGTAGGTTGATTTGAATATTGAAAAGTCATTGAAGTTGACCGCCGTACAGTCATTAATAAAGTAATTAATTTAGTTATTCTAATAATTACTCTATATTGCGTTATCTACTTGTATATACCCGACTTATATGGCTAAATATACCAATATATTGTTGGCAAATTAGTATAAGTATAATGTTCGGAAGGGCATTTTGAAACGATTACATCAAAAATGGTTTATGTTGCAATTTTATCTAGGTACACCTTTTTATTCGGTTACATGTCCTAGGCTATAATGTTCCGTGGACATGTAATGTATTTATTTGTGTACGGTATTTCTTAAAGGTAGATGTTCTAATTGCTGGCCCAATTTTCAACTTGACATAAGGTCATCCTTAAATTGTCACATTCCAAATTTTTAGTTGCGTAACTCCAATGGTTCTAATCTTAGAAGCACAAGGTCACAATAATGTTGCCCATTGAGTAGTGCACAAACTGGTTGATGGTTAACCCCCTTTGCCAGTAATTCACCATATTTTAGCCTATAATTTTTAAATGGAACATTTCTGGCCTCGCAGAATTTGGGGATCCTTCTGATTTCAAAATATCATGATGTGAAGCATGGAGTAAAAAAAAATATAAGTCAGGTATACACCTAGCACGAAAAGTCCCTGGTATTGTGTTACATCTATGTGCTGGTCACCCCGCCCATGGTTAAGCTGCTCATAACATCCTGAGCACAATCTGTTATAAGTCATCTTGGTGTTTTCAGTTATGACCATGATTAACACGTAACCCTTACCGCACTACTCAGATGCGCACTGGGTGTAGGGGCTAGTAATCTAATTGCTGCAAGTACCAAAACCAAGCCTCGAAAGAAAACGGACGGATCAAAAAGGAAGCGACATAAGCATGCCCACCGACTACGAGAAACGGAATTGCGAATAATGGAGGTCAAAATACGTGGACTTAGTTCAAACATCGGAGAACCTGCCAACATTTGCTCAATAAAGAAACTGTCTATTGTCATTGTTGTTGAAACCTTCCTTATGATAAGACTGTACCTGATGGAGCTGGTTGCATCTCTATTCCTGGCTACTCCATGTGCTGTCGCAGAGACAGAACAGCAACCTCTGGTGGTGGCATTGCTGTCTACTGTTTAGAAAGGATTGCCATACACCACGACCCAAGAAATGATCCAAAAGACTACGAACTCATCTGGTTCACAGTAGCTCTGAATCTCAAAAGCTACTGATTGCCGCTGTTTATAGAACACCTTGTGATAGCAGTGATGTCATCGACTAGTACTTGGAATCAAACACTCTTCAAAAAATGAGCACACTTGGAGCCAACTCAAGAATGCTTGTCGATGATTTCAACGTCCACCACACTGACTGGTTAGGAATTCGCACTACTAATGCAGCTGGGCGGCGCACCCTTCAACTAGCTTACTCTCTAGGATTACAACAGATCGTCAACGAACCAACTCGATTGGACCAAATCCTGGACCTTGTCATGAATGATCTGCCAGCAACTTCAACCACGTCTGCTAGACTGGGTACCTCAGACCACAACCCTGTGCTGGTGTGCTTAGATGATCCAGTATACAGAGACAAACCACACAGGAGGAAAGTCTTGAGATACGATAAGGCTAATTATTGGGGATTAAGAGGTCACCTTGCTTCCACAAACTAGTCAAGTGTATTCCAGACGAAAGATCCTGAGCTGCTTGCTCAAATGTCACCAATATCATCTGCGATTCTATCGACCTGATCATCCCAAGTAAGACAGTCACCAATAGGACTAGAAACAAGGTTTGGTTCAACGATCAATGCCGGAGGGCATCTATAAAGAAGCATCGGCTCTTTAAATGGGCAAATATCTTCTCCGTAGTTTGATACCTCATTCATAACCATCGAATGGATAATTTTGACGTTATGATGATTTCAATAACCACAAGTAACGACAACAAAGTTGCACTAGAATTAGTTTCTTATGGGATATCATTGATTTGTATTGTCCACTGTGTGCTATCTCAACCAGTCAGGGGTGGGGATGGATGGGTATTTACAGGTATCAAAAGGGAGTCGCTACACACACAATTTCAATTATTATTATTATTATTATTAAACAGCATTTATATAGCGCCTTTTCTAAAAAAGACCAAAGCGCTGTACAGAGATAAAATACACACACGGTAAAAAGTACCAAGTAATGTACAAAATATAAAACGCAACAATAGAATAAATTGGACATTAAAAACGGCAGTAAGTAGTAAGAATACAATAAAATAGATGATACGCGTACATCCACACACACACCCCCACACACCACACGCACCCCAACACACCCATCATATAGCTACACACCTATCACACACCCCGCATACCCAGCAAGCATACACTCAGCACCAAGCATATAATAAGACTAAAACATATATATAATATACAGTATACAATTCGTTATCACACAATCAGCAAGGATATCCCATTGAAACCCAATTTCAACAATATATCCACTCGATTTTTATGAATTAGGTATCAAACTACGGAGAAGAAATTTGCTAATTTGATGTATATCTCAGATTGTTGGTACCGATTATTTTTGGATTAGCCAACACCAAAGCGCCTGGTCAGGGACTTTTGTGATAGGTGTATTCCAAATGTTTTGCCCATTGAACATGACATAGCATTATGCTCATTCAGAATGTTGAAATCACTCTATATCCCCTTAAAATAATCTGATTTTCTATTTTATTAGGTATAATTATGTTAATTGTACCATGATATCTACGGAACTTGTTTTTAATTTAAATTGTAACCAAATATACTTTCCTTCAAGCAAACATTGCAAGAAACGATTCCCCTTGTTCGATGTATATAAACGGTGTCATCTGAATTACTTTTGCTGTCGGTTCTATGGAGCTGTGAAGATTCTGCTTTTAACCAACCCAATGGCAGGAAGTTATATTGTATGTTCAATTGAAACTCAAGAAAACAGCGGGCAGACTGTTTTTCATTTAAAATAATAGAATTAAGTTGCACACAACTTTGGGTTTTCATTTCAAATCGATCCAGTGCTTCAGCAGTCCGTGCTATTGACATATAAACGAGTTTTCCTTTGCGATACCACATAACCGATGTTGATTTGATTTAAAATTCAGTCTATTTAAAGTCGATGCAGTTAGGAACTATTATAAGAACGCAGCGTTGGGTATTGAAATCGCGAGGGTCTTGGTCTGATTAATGGTTTCGTGCATTAAAATCTTATGGTATAGCCGTAGTGAGAATTGGTTAGCTAATGTTACAAAGAATATGAGCGGTGTTGTTTATAAACGAATAACAATTTTGTTAAATACTTGATAGAGATAAAAGAAAAACTAGTTTTCTTTAGATATTTTTAGAAAAGTAGACGCATGAATGATGGTATAAATAGGTATACTATTAATTCGCATGGCACCAAATTGTCCATGAGGCCAACTATCAAGGTTTTATGCTTTCTCTGCCACAGCAGCCTGTTCCACTTCTCTACTTGGGGCGGCATACACTCTTAGAAGGTCAGGATCAAATATGAGACGAAAAGGATCAATTTTGATCCAGAAGCGGTATCACATATGAGCTTACCCTTTCCGGATCAAAGTGATCCGACAAGCAGGATCAAAAAGTTTGATCCGAAATGGGATCAAATATTTCTGTCAAATGATACTGAAACGGATCAAAATAATGATCCTTAATCGGATGTACCTGTAGCTTATGATCCTACTCCAGGATCAAACTGAATCAAAGAAAAAGTGAAAACATAGGGGGTCATCGGGTGACAGATTGTAAAAACAAGCATGCATGCAAGGGTCTTTCGGTGACACCGGGCCAAAAAAAGGGGGGTATTTTTGATGGAGCCTGGTGTGAAACCTAATATTGATTGAGTGCCCCCACCCCCGGGTGCACACTGCAGACTATATATCGAGTGCAATAAGCTTACTTCATCGTGTAGGCCTAGTACATCGCAGTGATCGTGACATTTTGTGAGGAGCATTTTGACCGAAAATCGTACTGATGGCACTGGTCAGGTACAAGAAATTTGTTCACAAGAATAGAGCATGTTCAAACATAAAAAATAAAACTACTTTACTGACAAAATCATGTAACATTTTACGGATTAGACTGGATAACTTACCGCGGTATTTCACCCTTGTTTCAACTGTGGCGACCGAATTCAAAAGATCGTCTGCTTGTCGTCTATCAGTTTACGAAAGAGTGACGTCAGTCACTCATTGACCAATGAACTGTTTCATCGAATTGATCCAGAAATCAGATCAAAGTTGATCAAGGTGCATTTGATCCGTTTGTTGATATCTATCTGGAAACGGATCAAAACGATCCGAAAACGGATCAAAACGATCCGAAAATGATCCTTAAAGGATCAAAACAAAGTGAGCCGGAAATCTACTCATGTATTTGATCCTGACCTTCTAAGAGTGTACACGAAACAACAAGGAATACAAGTTATGACGAGAATGCTCGCAAGGTATGACATGAGAACTGGTGTGTTTCAATATATAAGTTCGCGAGAGTTTTTGTATATATTTTATTACTTGAAGTAAGAGAGACAAACCTTCCCAGGGGTTATCAATTACCTTGATCCGTGGGCATGTACAATTTAAAGTAACCGGTCTGAATGGCCACATATTCCTCTGTTTATTATCATTGCTTTGAATTTCTCTTGAGTTTTTAAATGAGAAGTGAAATAGATAGCATCAGTACCAAATTTAAGGAAACCTTGAATACAAGTCTCTCCTGGAGATGTTCTTGGTTACTATATCGAGTTTCATATTTTCATTATTAAAGCTATTAAAGAAGGTATCCCGCAAGCATACAATTGTGTATTATATGTTAGAAACATAATTATCGAGCCCAACTGTTGTAATTATATAGAACAAAACACCACACTTATGACAAAAACAAATAAAAACCGCAATCTCTCAACATGCACTTTTTAAAATTCGCGGCGATCGAAAGTCCCGGTGTCGATGAAGTCATAGTTATACAATGCACATGCGCAAATTTGAGCACCGATACCCATGATGTCATCGACACCGGGATTTTCGATCGCCGCGAAATTTAAAAATGGGATGTTGAGTGATGGCAGTTTTTATTCGTTTTTGTGACTAGTATGATGTTTTGTTCTATATAATTACGTAATTTCGGCTCGATAATTATTTTTCTAACAAATAATGCTCAATGTTGTGCTTGCGGGACCCTTCCTTTAATCAAGTCTACAATTTGCATTCTTACTTATCGCTATTTCATAATAAATGAGATTGATAAACTCTTTATTTTTCCTTTCGGTCATTTAAAGTGGTCAACCGTAATCGTCTACCGGGTATATATATATATATACAGCATAATTTACAATTTTGGACAATTTCTTGAATAAAGCTTTCGGAATGGCCAGTTTAAATAATTGAACACAGATGCCTTTGATTTTTAAATATCGTTATTGCCTAGCTATATTTAAACGATGAACCCAATAATGGATCCTGAAAGGAACGCATGAATACTAATCTTATCAATTTGCCCGTCTACGAAAGAGGCTGCTTATAACGAGAGTGTTGTTGGAGCAACCGGCGACCAAGTCATAAGCGTGGCAGCCTCGTAGTTGGGAAGCGTGCAGGGGTCAAGGGAAAGGGCCCTGTAGCTAACCCAGGCGCCCTACCTGCAGTCTCTTTTCTGAGGGTGCCTGTTTCTGTGTAACCGCCGCAAGTGGTGGGTGGGAAGGTAACTCAACATAACATCATGCTTTATGTATGAATAATGTGGCGCAGAATTAAACCCCGTGAACTGGAGCAGTAGCTCATTACATGATTGATCATTCATTAAGTTTATGATGTATTTTAGAGGAATTAGAATGGATAAACTCATGTGTTGTGTTGTATTGTGTTGTGTCACGTACATTAGAGCGTATTATCGCATTCATGGTGAAGCGGGTCACCAACTGTGTGATTAATTCCCTTGCGTTTCGTTCGTTCGTATGACAGAAGTCAATTGCGATGATTGTTAACGCGCTTTACTGAAGTCATTTGTCTCTATTTGCAAGGAATTACTGTTTGTATAGGAAATATTTGTACAAATAATGAGTCTTGTCTTGTATAACCGGGCGGAACATAATACAAACCCAGAGGCAAACATCGCATAGAGGAATAACAATACGGTATTTATGTACATGTAAGAACAAATGGACACAAGTTTCAGAATGCATACAATGCATATACACCATTTATTAAATGCTGAATGCTAAAGACATCCATGTGTAATAACACTGGTATTCGTCTTTCATGTTTATATTTCAATACACAAAACGTTTTTTGAGGCATTATGTTCTCATCATTCCACTTAATGTTGACGATAACACAATCTAAAATGTTATAGTTACAATAAGATGGTTATTTACATGACAAAAGAGTACGTGGGTTTGAATTTGAAATTTGAAATTGCACCATTGTGATTGTGATAATGTCCAAATAATAATTATACCCAGAGTCATCTAAATCTATTCTCTGACAAATTCTAATACCAACAGGCAACTAGTAGTTTATGTGATGATGCCCTGTTTTACACAACGCCGATAGGGAATTTTAATAAAGTATCAGTAATACATAATGTTGTTCCGGCTACGAACTAGGTTAGTGAAACACATTGTTGAAATAAGTAGGTTATCGCTGTTATAGTTTTCGGGAAATCTCTCTAGTGAAAATGTTATCAATACCCTAGAGGAACCTATGTTATCATCATTCTTCTCCATTCTTTTGCAACATGTTTTTACTGTTATGATTGTAGGGTCCGTGATTTGAGAATGTTGAGGTTTGATGATGCGTTGCTTAATGCGTGATCTAGAGCAACGACTGATTTCATTTTGAGTAACCCTTTTAAGATTAAACACGGTGAATACTGTGAATAAAAAACTGGGGCAAATCTGATCACGATACTTGACAGTATTATATGGAGGTTACTTTACGATCGTCGATTGGATTGATTTGACAAATTGAAAAAATCAAAGAGCTCATAATATACAAAACAAACTTCGAGCGAGCTCTATAAGTCAATACACACTGAAAACCCAAACTGGTCAGCCTGACTAAACTTAAAGCTTAAAACTTAGTCCAGATGGTGTCCATCTTGAATAGCTTTAGCCTAGTCCAGCATTGCTGGACTAGCTTTACGTAAGTCCTGCTCGACTAGCTTTTATTCTTTGACCATTACCTCGTAGTAATGATGGTATGTAATGTTAGCAGAATATGATATCAGAGGTGTTTATTTCCGATAAATGCAATTTTGCGATGGACAGAGAATATCAATCTATGAATCGGAGTGAATAAATTATTTATTCTTGTTTAAATTTGATCACTCGGTGAGTGAGTGACATGAGAATTGGATAAATCACTCTCTATAGAGTGATTTCTTCACTCTTTTAGAGTGAAAAATGTCACTCCTGTGTAAGAGGGTTTTTCTCGCTCTTTTAACATTTAGAGAGTATATAGTCAGCATGGAGGAGATTTAAACAATTGAGTGGGTTAGTGATAAGTCCACCTGTATTATATAAGAATTAAAGCTGATGTAAAGAACATTAAATTGCATATCAGTGCCTTGACATACGTTAAGCTAGTCAAGCAATGCGACTAGCCTAAACTCGTCCAGCTTAGGACGGACTCACATCAAGCTAGTAAGCGACTAACGTAAAGCTAGTTCAACAATGCTCCATCTTGACTAACATAAGCTAGTCCAGCCATAGACTAGTCCAGCACTCAGCCCTTTTATGGCAAAAGAATGTATCTTATATGTTGTCTCCTAACGATATACTTCCTTTTAACATGATCAAAGTTAGATTTTTTCTCCAAAATTCATGTAGTGGTAAAAGGCAGTTTATTACTTTTATTGTCTTTACAAGTTGCAACCTTTTCCTAAGTGAGGATTATTGAACCAAGTTAACACAATCCATGTTAAAAGGAAGTATTTCATTAGGAAAGCACATATATAAGATACATCCTTTTGCCATAAAAGGGCTGAGCAGAACAATTCAAGCATGTCAGGCTGAGTCGGACTAACCTTAAGCTAGTCAAGTCGGCCATAACCTATCCAGCAGGCTTAACTAGCCTGCTGGACTAGTTTAAGCTAGTCCAGCAGGCTTGACTAGCCTGCTCGACTAGTTTAAAGTTAGTCCAGCCTGTGCCTGACTAGTTTAAGTTTTCAGTGCAGAGTTATGAATTCAGGCTTAACTAGCCTGCTGGACTAGTTTAAGCTAGTCCAGCAGGCTTGACTAGCCTGCTCGACTAGTTTAAAGTTAGTCCAGCCTGTGCCTGACTAGTTTAAGTTTTCAGTGCAGAGTTATGAATTCTGGCCTAGTTAATTGAAATCGAATGAATACAAATTGCAAGGTTTTGTTGTTGTTGTTGTTGCTGTTGTTGTAGTTGTTGTTGTTGATGTTATTATTAGTATTGTGTTGTGGCTGCTGTTGTTGTTTTACAGGTATCAGATCGTGCGACAATGCTACTAAAAACAGTTCTTCGTTCACGTTAAATTGATGATGGGAGAGTGCAAACCATATTAACAATTGTGAAAACTGAAAACATTCCCCCATCATTATTATATATATTGACATTTCACATCTTTAAATCACAGATGGATACACATATCTTTTGCGGGTTATGTTTTACCTTCTGTAACTCGTCTAAGGTCTATATTCGCTTGACAACTCTGTCCAATTCCTGTTTTGCCGCAACACCCCCCTATTAAGCAGACAGATGGGTAAACATTTATTTGATCATATACGTGCATGGAACCAAGGAAGTATAAATCTAATAAAGTAACTCATTATATCGCAGCATACGGTATGTCCACTTATTTCTAATAATATGTTGATAATCGACCTGAGGGTTTACTAATTTGATTTGTGGTCTCCAAGATATACATGATAACGTCCAACGTACAATAGAGAAATAGCGGCATGCATAATGTGTGCAAATAACAAAAGTAGTTTAGAAGTATTTGTGAGTTCAATGGTTTGATAATAATAAAGCGGATAAGAAAGGAAACCAGTAACAAATTTGTAAGTAATCCGAGAAGCCAGCCTCGAAAATCTTTTCGTCGGTATATGATAGCTCGCCTGAGCGCGCCAGGAGAGATATACTGGGGAAGCGCGCGCTGCCAGCACCTAGAACAGTATAATGTTTTATCATTCATTAAACCTTTAGCTTAACTTTGGGTCGCATTTTAATTTTGATTAGCCATGTAGGACATGAACTGAATACCAGTTTTTTTATTGATGGAAAAACACCAAAGGTTTCCCAAACAACAATTCACCAAACCATATCTTTAGTTTCCTCTTGATAAAGTGACTTGAAATCAGGAATACATG
Source organism: Ophiura sarsii (assembly GCA_035610835.1). Lineage (NCBI taxonomy): Eukaryota > Metazoa > Echinodermata > Ophiuroidea > Amphilepidida > Ophiuridae > Ophiura > Ophiura sarsii. The sequence continues at coordinate 142,674,097 of CM069441.1, read as the reverse complement.
TAAACAACTAAATTCAAGATTTCAAAAGTTCTATAAAATAGAAATCAGACGGGAAGCCTATGTATATATTTTCCTCTTATACTTTTTGGCCTATTTCTTTCTGGTATGATAATACATTTGACTAACATTAAATTTAAATGAAGGGGGGACAATATTGAATGACGTACGTAATTGTATCAACATACGTGAATCATACCGCCAAAGTCAATTACTTGTCTCACAATTCCAAATTCAATTTAAAAGTTCACCTAAAACCTTCAATCTATCTTTTAATTATGATTAATTAAAGCGAGCAAAGAAGACAATTAGTTGAATTGTAATGAATATTGTATTGGTATCAGGACAAAAAAGACTTGATAAACTCAATTGATATTATACATTACTTATAATGAATAAAATTGAACTGAATTATTAAATAATAAAAGAGATGGGTTCTCCCGTTACCGTTCGTCTGACCATTGAACTACGCTATTTGTTTCAATTGCAATATTATTTATGCATATATGTAATCTGCGTAGAAAGAAAGTAGGTTATCATATCAAGTAAATGGATAAAGCAACTACTTAATTACATCGTAAAATATTTTAATAAGTCACACAGGGTTTCTGGTTCAAAGGAGGCTTCAGGCCATGTGTAGAGATTCCTTTCCTCATCAACCGGCTCACAAATCCTCCTTTCAAAATGAAGGCTGCGATTTCTCCTCGACGCCAGCGGCACTACTTCGCTTATAGAACGAGCTATCTCTTTGAGAAATAACTAGTCGAGCTCTATGGGTATTACTTTAAAGTGCCTTATAACCTAAATCTATTTATTCTGCAGGTGAACTTCTATCTCATTGCGTAATACAGAAGGTTTCGTCCAATGGACTGCTATAGAGATTGAGACAGAGCGATTATCAGAACAGAAAGAAAAACTGATGGTATTTGGGTTTTTTATTTTAATAATATAGAGGACTAGATAGCTATGATGACAAATAAAACAATAAGAATGTCAAAACTAATAAATATAATAAATTAAACGACACAAACCCAGTTTACCTCCCCCCCTCACACCCCTCCCCACACACCCACACACCCCCACCCACAGCCAGGAGACTAATATATGTCAGAGTAAATTAATAGCATTATGACCCAGCTACCCTGACCCATATAAATGGGAGATTTATTTCAACGCCGCCGTTTGCATACATTAGTTTTTATGAATGCTTTTGATATTGGCCAGGACAAGTGTCATTATTTTTGTGAAGTAATTTGGTTATGTACCAATAAGCAACATAATTAAAATGTAAAAGGAGATCAGAGGTTAATAAAAATGTACGTATATTTAATAAACAGAACACACCCGTGAGCTTAGAATTTTTATAAATCACCTGTATGGACATTGATCAAAGCTATGATGAAACATATGCGATATTTCCACATCTCTGTATCATATACCCATATTTTCGCTTTATGCATTGAATACCTGCGTGAATATGTGCAGCGACTTGCTGTTGATGAGGGTCTTTTAGTAACAATGACATCACAATATCGGGTATGGATATCCCATCAGCACTTTTGACACAAAATAATCACTGGTTGGGAATGTGCATTTTAAATTCGTTTTATTGACAATTTAGTTCTGTGTTTAATAAAAATGGTAAATATATATTAAATAATTATTAACCTACCATCGGCTTAGTTTTATGAATAGCACGGATCTCCTTGAACGTTTTATATGCTAATATGTCACACACCTATTACCTATGCGTCTTTCGGTGACAGGTAGCAGCTCATAAAATGTTATTTGGCATTATACCGAAAGTATTAGGTGTCTTCCAATGACAAATTGTACAATTTGGTTATTTGGTGACACGTTATATATAAATAGCAAAAGCTGCGAAACCAGCGTGTTATTAGTTGGCAAAGAAATGCAAAAAATGGGACCTAAATGCGAAAGTGTGTTGGTCCACAGATAAGAATCACTCGTTGACTGCTCTTTCGATTGCAGAAGGTGATTCAGACATTGCTTAGTGCACCAGCCATTCCCTCAGCGTAAATTTAGTATGTGGTGCTAAAAATATTGCAACCTAATAATTGTTTACATAACCTAATGATTTTGTCAATACCACTATTAAATAACCATATAAAGTGTGGGGCTTAAGTGATTACTGTAGACATATTCTATCATTGCTTCGTAATAATATATCTGTCACGACCCGAGTTAGCTCGGACTTTATAATGAAACAATTCACTGTAATATCCAGATTTTGTAAACAACAATTTAATATAAATAAAAACATAAATCATTAATAAACAACGCAACACATTTCACGCGCTCAGTGATCACTGATCTAGTTGGCTAATAAGTGCACTTATCGTTTGTATAATCTTCCGCCAGAAGTTCCGTTGTCGCAGGCTCGAGAGTCTTATTAAAGGGCTTCAATATCTTGGGCAACACACAGAAGTCACTTCCTCAGCAGCGATGTTCCGCACTGCACCGGAAGTTCACAAGTCTGCCAAAGTATCGTATCTCTTATTAATGTTCTCCGGTTCTCATTCAACAGGAATGATCTCGACTGATTATTGTCCTGTCATAGACAACGGACGATCCTCGTAATGCCGTATCTTTATTTATGTTCTCCGGCCTCATCCAACAGGGATGGGCTATAATTATAGTCTAGCCAAAGATACCAGAAGATTCACGCAGAGCCGTATCATTCTTTTGAGTTTTCCGGCCTGGCCTTCCTGGCCTTCAGGGCATCCGCCCTTCCGTCCCGTTTTCCAGCGTCCTTCCTTCTCCCTTTTCTGTTTGTTTTGTTTTGCTCTCTCCCGCGTGGTTCCGTCGCCACGACGCCAGCGTATTGTCGCATTGCGTATAGTGTTGCGTATTGTCGCATTGCGTATAGTGTTGCGTATTATAGCCTTGAACCCTGATACTATCACAGGAGACCTTTACATGTCAGTCACATCTAATACTTCACATCTACTTCTCCACATACATGTACATGTATTGTCAGCTAAATATAAAACATCTACAGGTGTGTTGATTTTCTGTGAGATATAGTGATCTTATTATAGCAGACATTGCTGCAGGCTGAATTGAATATATAATGAAATGATGAAACCTCTCCAGTGCCCATAATTGATTTTTCTTGACATAACCAGTAACGTCATTGACCTTTTTGTGTTGTTACGTGTGTATAAGCAAAGGATGTTTCTAAGTGAATGCGTAACTCGGTACCCCAATGTGCATCAGAAACGCCCGTAAAAAGCAACAAAAAAGCGGTATGTGACACAAAGAAAGAAGTTACACACTTTAAGTATGTATACTTTTAAAGGTACATGCACGGTTATTGCCTCTCAGGCATGCATTCACTTCACGTTCTCTTGTATTCATGTCAGAAACGATGCTTATATGTGATAGTATAACGACCGGTTTATATCACGACATATGAATTGGACTCGGTCTTTTCTCGAGAAAAGAATCCTTAATTTAAGTGACAGCGCATAATAAGTCACAACGTAGGCTCTCTCTCTAATGCTCACCGTCTGTTGAAACAGTTATGACTAAATAATGAGTTTCTCTCTTTAATTTGTACCTATTAAGGGAAAAGTGAAAGCGGACGCAAGTTAGCATAGATTTATGAAAAATCGTTATTTATCATATTAATTAACATGTTAAAGACAAGCAATTTCCAAGAGGGCAACGAACAAATCAAGGATTTGAAACCACTTGGTTAAACAAACATCTTGCATAAATATTACGGTAAACGATGGCCTCTATCTCGCGAAGCATCCTGTATGCTGTAACAGTATCTTTAACAACTCTAGTTGTATCTCAGCATTCTATTTCGGGTATTGGATGTGCCAAAGTATTCATGACTCGGGAACCTCAGTAGAATGATTTCTATGACATACTTATTTGGGACCGGAACAAACACGTACATGTTTGTCTGTGGCAGTAGAAATAGCAAATTGAATTAAAGCAAGAATAACAGAAAGCGTATCCTTTTGAAGCGATCAATGAAATAGTGCATACGCGCCACGATTTAATTACAGAAATATAGTTGCTGCACATAAATCAAAATAGGTGCTGTCTTCGCTAAGAGCTAAAAAGACTTTTTAGTTCCTACCGTTCCTTTTAATTCCTACCGGCATATTGTATTCACTTTTGAGACATTAATGCATTTTCACATGGAAAGGAGATAATATTAACATTCCTCTAAAAAGTGCTGAAATGGTAATCAGTCGAATGCACGAATGCATTTTCCCGGTTTACGTCTTTCAAATGATTTATCTGTTCGAAAAGAAAATGAAGGTGAACATGGAAGTAACGGGTGTAATTATGTAGATTAATTCATTTCTCATACACAGTTAAAATAGCTATCACTTTATTCTTCCGATGTGTCGGTTCCTTTGTTGGAGCAATTCTATAACCAGTTGTTATTAGATCTTATAAGTATGCACGATCTAATAAAGCTAATTCAAAGCAAGATTATCTCGGGCGGTCGGTTCACTTCTCTAAAATATCCTCCCAGAAATCACGTTGTGGTATTAAAACTTATGTGAGGTGTATCGCGACTATAGGTCAAACTGCTTTCCACTGATTATTGGATACGGGCCTGCTACGAGACTGTAATCCGTCGCCAGAACCCAGGAAAAGATAGTGTGCCCTATGCAGTTGAAATAATATTTTACTGATGTACGGGTTGGTATTTTGATGAATTCCAAAGTCATAGCCTAGGCTGGTAACATTTCGAACTAAATGTCAACAAAAGACAAATCCATCCATCCATCTGTTTTACTCACACCTATGACGTTAGCTGGTAAGCAATTTAATCATATGATAACGATTTACGATGGGTTCTTATATTAAAACAGGCATATTTCCTGACAGCAAGGGTAAATTTCAGGTGCCTCTTTATATTCATGCTTCATTGGTGTTTCCAATTGGTTTTTTTAAAAAGATAATCAATCTTTCTTTTTTTCTTTTTCTTTTTACTCTCCATTCTTTTTATTTTTCATTTATCTATACATAGTAACATAAACATAGTAACAACATATTAAACATCATTACGGTTCCCTCGCCTTTATGATTTGGGCCACTTTTGAATTTAGTTTTTTGACTATAATGACAGGCCAAGATTGTTCCGTGAACATGAATCCTGACTTTGTCTAGCCATGAAAGTAGCCAATACAGGTATACAGCCTTGACGCGTTTTATTTAGCATTTAACATGTTTATTGTAGCCCAATCAGGATTTTCGGAAACTACGGGATACGCGCATACTTCAATCCCTCGCGCACACTACGCCAACTTCTGGTCTCTCCAAAAGACAAAACTGAGAAGAAGGACACTGTAGGCCCAGTGTACATGATCCCTTGTTAGGGTCAGACTACCCGGGGTCTTTGCTCCGAATCATACATCGAAGAAACCGAACGCTCATTAAAGACCCGGTTTCTAGAGCACAGGCGTCCTAGTTCCACCTCGTCCGAGGTATCCCAACACATCCATATTGAGTCACCAGGACACAGTGTTGACTTGGAAAAAGTCAAGATCTTGGATAGGGATCCTCGTTGGTTCGAGAGAGGTGTCAAGGAGGCTATTTACATCAGAGCCAACCAACCATCACTCAACAAAGACGGGGGCAGGTACAAATTACCAAGAGTCTATGACCCGATTCTGACGTCACACCTCCAAAAGGTCAAGTCGAGTCATTAGTCTGCTGATGAAAGGTGTACAACACCTGAAAATTCCAGGTAACTATTTCTTGTGTTGAGATCGAAAGTGTAACTTCATATGATTTATCACCAACACAGATGAACTTTCATTCTAATGCTCAAGCAATAGTATAATCGTGATTTTTCTCGAAATTTGAACATTTTATTTCACATTATCTGAATCAGCACTAATTTTATAACAAATTGAAGTTTAAAGTATAATTTTTATAACATAACAAATGATAAACTGAACACTTTGGGCTTGCTGAAAACACCCTAGTCAAAACCGGGTTGTCCAAAGGGCCAGAGCAGGTACCCAAAGCGCTGTAGGCACTAACAGCTGGTGTGCAATAACTCAAAGAGTTGGGGGAAAGGAATCATAATTTACAACCCCGGATACCATGGCATATCCGTGGTCAAAAAAGCTCAGAATATAGAGGGAACAGAACCGTACTAGTATCAATGATATCAATAAGTTAAAAATGAACAGAACATGACTCTACCAGCAAACAGCATGTACCACCAATTATCATCAGCTTTGAAGATATATGGCTCACGACAGGACTCACGATGGGCTTTCATGTACATGTATGTGTTTCACAAGAAAAATATCAAACCTACTATTTACACTATATTTTGTGGGCTTTTACCAGTCTTATGCCACATGTTTTCACTATGTTTCAAAATACTAATTCTCCATCTTAATTCGTAGAAACCATTTTTAAAATGCATCAACGGTTTTTATTATTAGTGATCTAAGTCAGGATCTACTCGTATACAAAGTAAACGAAGCCAGACTTATCCTTTTATTTAGTAATTACATTCAATACATTTTGATCATCTGATTTATGACCAAATTCAATGATTTTAAACGATATTTCTGGACATGGAATGTTGTTAGAAATAATAAATCCTTTAAAACGTTTCCAAAAGCTATTTGACAAAGGACCGGCAATAAATGAATGGACTTGTTGCCCTCGAAACTCGAAAGGTAATCAATCTTGGTCAACTTCTTTTCACTCACGCTGTAGTCGTTTTGATATTTTTAAAATTCCAAACATAGAGCCGGTGTGGTTGGTGGACTATCATTATTTGGACAATAAAAAAGTAGCTGACATTTAGAAGATGGGTATGGAGTCAACCTGCTTCGTCGAACTAGGAAAAATATAGTATACATGAAACACGAAACATTTTAAAGACGTCTTAGTAGAATAACATAGGATATTTTAATACACATGATAATGTTGACAACATTACAGGCCAAACTTTGAATCGAGTCTTGATAGTAAGCAGAAGACATCTCCCTTAAACATGTTATATTCCCATATGTAACTGATACAAGACACCTTATTCGTGTGTTAATGGTTAAAACTAACCTGAATATGAAGTTTGACCTGACATCTTTGGCTTAAAGGTACAATATTTAACTGATTTCGCATAACACATAAGTCTGAAGCGTTTGCCAATTGGGGACCAGGGTTGCTTGTCAGTTGTTTGTTATATCACTGATTGATGATTGATTTCGAAATATAACTTATATCAGGAACTTGTGTCTAGGTGTGATAACCGGACCAACAATACATTAACAATTTAGTTCTCATTATGTTTTATACTATATCGACTGCGATGTATTGGTTATACATTTGATTTCGGTAAATTCTAGTAAGAATTAATCATAGGTCACGTTATGTCATCGCAGATTATGGATTCTATATGCTACGCATGTTACAGATTGTATACTGAGCTTAAGGGCCGCTCTTTTGATTGCTGATTGACGAGTGTGACAGGTACAAAACATCAATACATTTATCAGTTTCTACAGGACCGATAGTAAAGAATAATAAGTTAGTTATCTATCTTTATTGCGTGTAAAGATCAGCGATCTGCCATTGCACCGGTGAAAGAAAATGTCAGTAAAGAAATCGGTGCATCGAATTATAAACAAGAACTCATGTCTGTCCTTGAATATTATACGTATGTGTCCGATTCAACAAACGATATGCTCCGTTATATTGGATTTGTAACTACGTCAATACATTAATAAGCAATGGCAATTAAGGGGTATGTTTATTGGAATAACGGTATCGAACTGTCCATTACTACCAGAACGCGTATGGGTTAATCAATATTGAGGATCGTTATGTCTCTCCTTGTTATATATGTAGCATTATATGTCTCATTGTTTTGTTAAAATTATTTACCTGTCATTAATGTGAATATAATATCATTGTAGGAGTAGAAGTAGATTGAATACTGCATAAAATGATTACATGTTTTTAAGAACGTTTTATTGAATTAATAATATGAACAAATTAATTTAAACTATAACCATATACATATTTTCTCGCAATTATTTTGGTATATTAGGAAAACAGTATTGACATTTTAAAAGAGGAACGAATAAAATGAATTTCTAAAATTAATGTCTTGTACTGATTTGTTGAAAGACACGATCATACATTCATTAAGCATTTTAGAAGATGCTGAAATGGGGTTTAGCCTTTTAATCTACTGTTTGCATTCATTCCTTTATTCATAATATTTATTAACACAATCTAACAACATAATATATGATATAACTCTTTCTATTGGAAATGAAAACATTCAACCTGTGAAGACCGTAAGGAATTTGGGTGCCTTCTTTGATTCACAAATGACCATGTCATCACATATCACAAATGTCAGCAAAACGGTTACTTTCCATTTACGAAATATCGGCAGAATCAGGAAATATATTGATCAACCTGCATGTCAACATGCTGTACGTTCATTGATACTCTCACGTCTCGATTATTGTAATGGCCTTCTCTCTTCGCTACCATCTACTTACATCATTCGCCTGCAGCGTTTGCAAAACTGGGCTGCACGTCTTATGTTTGAAGTCGACCGAAAACATTCGCCTGGACCACTTTTAAAATCACTGCATTGGCTTCCAATACGCCAAAGGATCATCTTTAAATTACTTCTGTGTGTTTATAAATGTCTTCATAACCAAGGACCAATCTACTTGTCAAATTGTTTATCATTATATGTTCCAAAGAGACCACTCCGATCTTCTAATGACTATCTACGTCTTCAATACCCTATCACTAGAGTTCTAGCTGGTGATAGAACTTTCACAGTTCGTGCGTCAAAAGAGTGGAATAAGCTACCTATCTGTATTAGACAATCATCATCTACAAGTGTGTTCAAAAAAGCTCTTAAAACTAATTTGTTCCCTTAAACAGTTTTTCTGTTTATATTTTGTTTCAAATCTATTTTGTAATTGCTATAATATATTGTACGTACTATGCTCATGTTACACTCACATTTTGTAGTTTAAGTTGTAATTTTAAGGTTTTATCTTGTAAGCGCTCTGAGCCTTTAAATGGCGCAATTAATGCTTTCTGTATTGTATTGTATATAACATTGTATAGAAGAAAACATACAATAATCAAGAAAAATATCATGAAATAAATAAATCGATACGATATAAAGTGTAAAGAGTAGATATTAAGGAATAGTACAATTGATGGCGACGGAAGTGAGAGCGAAACGCCAAGAATTGTGGGGTTGGAAAGTGTGTGGAGAAGCCATTAAGCCTGAAAAGACTTTTTCAAGTTTGGCTCCACCGCTGTAAACTATCTGGATTTAAAGGCGTACTACTTCGGAAGATTATATGATGAGTATGGGAATGGTTTACCGTATTGAAATCATTATAATGGCAGTAGCCGGTGTGCTAGATAAGAGAATATGCGGACAATAAATAAAAAGAACCTGAGCGATACTCAAATATCAATTTCTGTTTATACATGTCTTTGACGGGTTAATGTTTGTACAACTAGTTAGAGCAGTATCAAGGGAGTCCCAGATTTGAGATCCATTATATATAACAGAATAACGGACGATTTTGGATTTAATGTTTTCAACAATTTATTTTCGTTTCTAGTATTATTTATTGGCGTACCCTCGACAATAAATAAACAAATAAAACGTAGATAAATGAATAGATAAATAAATAGAAACTTTTCAGGTTATTATTTCCTATAGCAGTAAATCCAATATTCAGTAGGTCGTTTTTATAAGCGGGAACACTTCTTTCACTAGTGAATGGATTTTGCTGGGTTAATTCACTTAAGTGTAGAACCGTGACAATATATTATGACCATTTCAATGCGGCTCCTGGAGGGGTCAAAGTTACATTGTATCACACAAGTATTATACGACTGGAATTAAATATCATCCCATAGTCCATTGGATTAACCCTTTTAGAGTAGTAACGGTTCTATAAAATATGCATGTATGTCGGAAAGGGTGCTAATAGGGTAATAAGTAGCAATTAGGGACACAGTTACAATGTGATGTACTTTATAGGGTTCCCCTTTATTAGAAGATAATTATGAAATTGAGTAATGTAAAAACTGAGACATGCACAACCAGTTGTATACAATAAACCGGCATAACATATCTATGTTATATGCAGAACGAATTACAATAGGATTTTTCGACTAGGGACTAGAATGAATAGATTTGTGAAACACACTTCTAAGCACAAACAATATCCTTAAGGTGATACCAAAAAAACCGGGTAGAAAAACATCGATAGGACAGCCATAATAATCAATACACATCGCTGCACATCATGTTGAAAATACCACCATATAATTATTTGAATTCACAAAGCAAGGACACATTAAAGGGAATCGAAGCCCATTAGCCACACAGTCTGCGAGCCATACATAAAATGTACTTTTCTTTCGCGGATCCTCTGAAAGTGGGAAACTTACATTAAACTGACGTATTATAAGACTGAAATACATTCCGACCAACGGTTGTATTATTGACCTATACGTTGCATACACAAGTCAATGCCATTTATATCATAACAATTGTGACGATATCCTAATGACAGCGTAATAATAATGGCAATCGCGACTGGAGCGTCCGAAAAGGATGAATAATTGCGCGTTATAAATCCGAGTTATTATTATTATTATTATTATTATTAATACTCCATAAATTTGAGTTTTTAACTAAAAAGGATATCTATGAGCACGCATATGCGTATGATACACAACACTTGAAATACACTTCGTAATTTAAATGCACTACATGTGAAGGTGTCCCAAGTGTATTTGCAGTTTGAATAATTGATACCTGAACATCAGAAAAATAAGTTCAATATTTATTTTCCATTATACCGACAAGGACAAAATACAATTTGCATCCCATATTTGTGATGGCAGATTACCTGATGAATTGAAAAAAACCCTGAAATTTCAGATCTAATATCTAACGAATTCAAAGTTGAATAAGGCCCGAGATAAATGGATCACTGTTAAATAATGGATTGACAACCTTTTGATGAAATATCGGTAGATCCTGATTTATGTCAATAATTTACAAATGTCATCCGTCTTACTTTCATCGGTCATTAATTACGTCGTTTCATTGATCCAAGGTAAGCTAACGTAATAGTCACTCGGTTTTTTTAGTTTAAGAGTTAAGCCAGATTTATTGCACCGACAAACTCTGGCATCCGATATTTTTTATATTATTTATAAAGTCATTAGTATCGAATTTTGGTTAATAAATGCATCGTCGTGTTTTCTGTTTTATTGATTAGTTAATACAAAAATAGATGCTTCAAGTTATTGGATACATCTGTTATAATATATGCGCTTCTTTACTAGAAACATCACTCAGTGCTTCAAATAAAATATCACTGGTCTTTTTCGCTACGTCGAAAGTTTAACAGGTTAACAAAGAAGAACAAGGCTCCTAATCATTGAATGAGCTGAAGTTGGCTGAACTTACACATGAACTAATGGCTGATGCGAGTTTTGAGATCCTTGAGCTGTTCATTCATATACTTTCCAAGCTTAATTATAAGCTATGAGTAATGGGCACTCACATACCATTTAGACCATATTGCGATTTTACTTTGAACAAAAAGTGACATCATATCAGGGAGTTCTTTTCACTAGGATTGCTTGCTACGTAAGTTGGTGTTAATATAATGATAGCAACCTTTATTCAAGATGAGGTATAGTTATTCTTTTTACTAAACAAAATCAACATTATCTGTTTAGGTAGTCTTGTTACTGGTTCGTGAATAATGAACACATGATATCAAGTGACGTTTTGTTTTAGAATTTTGCATTATATAATTATTTGATTGTAGCAAATGTACTATCTTACTTCAATAGTCATCATTTGGTTAAAAATGATTGACCTGTTAATAATGAATGACATATCCAATAAAGAAGTCACAGTCTAAATTAGTTCGGTTGACATCAAACGTATGTAAATTAAACTTCTTACAGATATGAACGAACCGCTATTTATTATTTATTGTTGCGTAGTTGTAGATCAATTATCAACAAGTTTTTGTTTATAAATTGCTAGATTTCTATCATATTTGTAATTTTGTATGATTGTTACAGGTTTTTTGTTTCTCTTTTATATTTTTATTTTGCGCTCAAAAAACATATATACAAATCACAATAAAGTTACAATACGGTAATAGAAAAATAAAAACATAATGTACATGTATTTACCCACTTAATTTTTTTGAGCCTTCAATATTGATTCACATCAATCATTTTTAAACCACCTTCATTCCACAGCAATTCGTATATGATTTTAATGGAGGCCAAATATATAAACTTGGAGAGAGCAAAAGTCTTGATCAAAATAATTTTACCAGCAATGGTTAACCTTCTACATTTCCATATAATATGAATGGTTTTCACCTGCTTTAATTTTGGGCCAAAATTCATGTCCTCAGCTGCCTTTTCATCATATATATGAGAAAAATACACCCAAAGCCTTTATCGGTTTTGTTGGTCAATCAATGTTTAGCGGCTTGTCTATCCTTATTCTTTTTTGAACCAATCCACAAGCCCTTTGACTTACTGACATTCAATTTTAAGCCAGACACTTTGGTAAAAGAATCAAGAAGCTTCAAGAGTGTATTTACAGAGTCAACTGTCACGAGCCGAGTTAGGTCGAGTTCACTGAAACACTTTACTCTAGACATACTTTAAATTAACAACACTTTAATATAACAGACATAGCATAATATGATGAAATTGGCAAAGCAATGCGCTATCGCGGTCAGTGATCACTGATTACAGAAGAAGACTAAGTGCACTTATCGTTCGTATATGTTTCAGGTACGGCGGTTTGCCATCCAACTCCGACGTATAAATATCAAGACAGTTCTCCATTTGTCAATGTCCTGTTATGAATCTGCCGCATATTCTTCGAAGTAAGGTTCAAACAGTTCAAACAGTTGTCCACTTTTCATGGTATGTATCTGCCGCAGAGGTACCCTGGATTACAGTTCTCAAGTTCTCTGAGTTTATTTGTAACTCCATGAGGTATTTTCCTGATGTATCCACTGGGCTCTTCTCTCTGTTCCATTCACGTCTATGATCTAGAACTCATGATGATTGGCATTCGGCCCTCAGGCCCACAGCCCTTCCGTCCCGTTTTCCGCCGTATCTCCTTCTGCCTTTTCTGTTTGTTTTGTTTTGCTTTCTCCCGCGTGGTTCCGTCGCCACGACGCCCGCGTATTGTCGCATTGCGTATAGTGTTGCGTATTGTCGCATTGCGTATAGTGTTGCGTATTATAGCCTTGGACCCTGACATCAACCCTATCCATAACGCATGTTGTGTCGTCAGCATATTTGATTAATTTCAATTCAGCGTTGTTAATTGAAATACCGGAAATTAATTGGTTACCACGAATTGAGTTTGATAGAAGTTCTATCGCCAAAATAAATAAAAAAGAACTCAGCGGATCGCCCTGCCTCACCCCTCTACGTACAGAAAAAATATTTAGAAGTATAGGCCATTATTCAAAATACAACTACTTACATTACTATTCAATGCTTTCACATGATTAACGAAATCAGTACCAAAATTGAAATGTTTAAGAGCTGCAAAACTATTTTTAGGAATCATTGTAAGCGTGAATTGTACGCTTCATGTTTTATAGCTTTATCTCGACCGGTAATCATATTAATATACGAGGGTCATTCGATAAGTTCTACCTCCTACCTCATGAAATGTTACACAATTGTAGCTTGGAACCTCAGCTACAAATTAATTGCATATTGATCTGAGTAATGCTTGTACTTTTCTAGAGATGCAGTGAAAGCTAAACCTCCATTTAGTGTGACGGGAACGGATGAAAATCAGCCAAATATCGCCTAAAGTGTTATTCATTTGGCCAATTCTAAGAGACAAAACGTACCTATTGGTCAATCATAACCACTCTAAATGTCAGATATCTCTTTAAAATACTATAAACAATAAATGTGACTGATTTCTTAGGAAAAAAATACAATCTCTGATTAGCCAGAACTAGATCAGGAGGACAACCATTAAGTTTACCCCTCCCCTATAATACCCTGTAAGAGTCTTATTTAATTTTCATAAGAACATAGAGATCTTCAATAAACAGGACTACATGGAGGGATTTCGAGTCCCTCGAAGAGATAATATTCTACCATTGACCACATGATTGACTATTTTGAAGGTTGCACATTAGAAAAAGCCATAAAGTGACTATCATGTTAAAGATTTAACATACGAGGCATAACTATGGCTTGACTTGTAACAATGACTATTTGACTGATTATCAGTATTCCAGTATGCAAAAGGCATAGCAATACATACGAGCGAGTTGATATTACACTATCTGCAAGCCTACAAGAGTTAATATTGCTTACAATCTCATTTATACATGATAATACTGTAATATATTCAGAAATCATTCGTTTGTTTTGCATATTCAGTATTTCAATTGTGATCTTATAGCTAGCCATACAATACGTAAAACCCCAGAAAAACATGTATTTATTTTTAAGGTAATATTCCGTGACCGTTGTCCAAAATCTCTTTCTGGCTTTGAACGCATCATAACAAAAGTGAAACAGGTATAATGTATGAGTTACCATAAATGTATAGCTATGATTCAGAGCTATATTCATCATAAATGTCATGAGACTGACATTCATATTAGTGACGGTATGAGTGAGGAGGTAGAACTTATCGAATGACCCTCGTATAAGGAATATAATCCAAACCCGATTCCATTCACGCAATGTGTCATCAAAGTTAGATATGATACTCTCTGAGTTAATATTTGAACATCTTAAATAACATTATACCCTGTCACGAACAGCGCATCTTCTCTGTCATCAAATTATTAGACTAGTAAAAAATTTTAAAAAAATGAACAAAAGAATCATAATAAATCATGAAATTAATGTATTATCTTTCTGTGAATAGTCCCTTAACCTTGCCTATGAAACCCATTAGTGTATTTGTATAAGTCCAGTATAATTTTATTAAAAGATGTTCAAGGATGATGTATTGCCAAAATATACTTTATTTCGAATTATACTAAGGTAACCTTCGCGCGGCTTGTACCTGTAATGAATTTTGTGGTTGACAAATAGTCACAATCACAGCCATTCTTATCTTTAGATACACTAAATAAATATAATTAAAGAGAGCATTGTCTGATTCGATTTTCTCTTGACGGCAGTAGCAATTTTGTTCAAAATGAAAATAACTGATTTAATTTGATCATACTACAAACTTGCAAGCGAATACTTAATCGATAAGTTTTTATAAACAACGTAAATAACTACATTGTGAAAGGTGTATTGTGTTTGTATTAATTAAATTGTGTCTTTATAATTTAGTTTTATCGTTATCTGATACGAAAGTATTCATACAAAGAGGTATAGTATATTTTCAATGCATCCTTTAAAATGACAATCGAGAGGAAAATTTAAAACCAGCGTTTAACAATTGTCAACACTTTATATTTTGGTCCGCTAATTACATTTCCCCTAATTTTGAATAGTATTTTAATACATTTTATCATGCACAATATTAATGTTATGTGATATAGTTTCCACCACAATAATAAGGGCCTCGGTAGAATTGTTTCTTCAAATTGATACACAACAAAGCCCGTTTACCGTGTTTTGCGTTTTTAAGTTTTATATGTTGCAAAATAAATCTGAAAGCTTATACTCAATAAATAGCGCACCTAGGCTCGATGGATGCTGAATAATAAATCGTCATTGGTTCACCACAAGTAACGTAATGACTGAAATGAGTGATCTTTCACGAAAATTATGTCACCAACCTTCTACGTCAAACGTTAATGTAAATAATGTATCGCGCCGAGTTAGTGAGCGATTCGGGGAAATAGGTCGGTTTTCAAACATTTGTATCATCCTTTCAAACATTCGATGATTGGTAAATGCCATAAGGTTAGATAATTAGGTCCCGTTGAAACTCTGAAAGTAGAATAGGGCTATCGTGTCCATACTTACTTTGTTACTCTGAAACATAAGACTGAAGGCGATTGCCTTGAAATGTGAAAGGTTGCAGGAGACTGGAAGTGTTTAATGGATAGTGTGACAAAAGTGCATTTAAAAGATATCGCTAAGATGTTAGTATTTGTAAATATCTTATGTGATAAAAACTAAACAAATAATTGAAATTTTGGTAGAGCTGACATAGTAATGGATTGTCTGTACCACTTTAATGGTTTGTACTACTTGTAAAATGAATTGGATCAACTGTTATTCTACATTTTGCAAAATATTGTATTTGATATTGAAAGTATTACTTCATACGAACTTGATACTTTGTTATCCACGCTGGTGGGTTTGTAACTGGATTTCCAGGGCAATGATGTCATAGACAAGACATAAATTACAACACGCACCGCACTGCGTCACGCGTCATATGACACGCAAGGCGAATTGCAACACGAACGCGTGGCAGGGAGAAAGATAAACAAAGAAGAGTAACAGACACGAAGGGCGGGGATCAGGGTAGCCACGATACCGCGGATGCGGGAACTACTAGGAGATTCCTATGAGACATTGATAGAATTACTACTTGCGTCGGGTCTGTGACTCAAACTAGGGTTTGAGGTTCATATATTAAACAGTATGGTTGTGTAACGTCTTTTTACACAACTTGATTAACAGTGCACCGACTTTCTGGTGGAACTCTCGTCCTCCGGCGTATAAAATCATACGCCGATCATCGCCATGGACGCCGACCGTCTGGTGGAACTCTCGTCCTCCGGCGAATAAAAACATTCACCGATCATCGCCGTGGACAACGACCGTCTGGTGGAACTCTCATCTTCCGGCGAATACAGACAGTCACCGATAAACGCCATGGACATCGACCATCTGATACAACTATCAGGCTACACAGTCAGCAGATTATAAATAACATCTCGGAACCGATAAGTGCAATAAACAATACTTTACCCCAGTGATCACTGGCGCCGCGATCGCGTATAATTGTGTTGCTAATGTCATAATATGTCGTGTATAGTATATTAAAGTGTTGTTAATCAAGTTTTGTCTATTGTTAAGTATTTAATTTGAACGCGTGCTAACTCGGCTCGTGACAGCGTGAAACATCAATCCTAAAAAATAAGCATTCACAAGCGTGCCTTTACATCTTATACAGCACATTTTCATACGAACATGCAATTGCAATCGGTTTTTGTAAACATTTAGCCTGTTATATAAATTAGTAATTTGTCCCATTTAATTTTGGATTTTTAATCCTTCGCCGGTAGTATAGTGCAACATAATATTGATCTTCTTTATAAAAAAACAAGAACACACTTTGCAGATTACTGCTGTATTTGTAAAGACTACATCTTCCACACACGGATCAGACCTTTGTTTCTAGACACCCTGTTCTATGACGCTCGATGTAGCGATATATCTACTATTCATGGCATGAATTTGACGTTTCGTAATTATTTTGGTAATCCTACCACGAAAATTCCTGTATACTTTAACACTACTTTCTGTCTAGAGCATCTTTTGTTATGTGTTATGCCCTAGAGTGTCTTTTATTTTTATGGATGATTTCCACAATGGGAAAAATTACACTAAATTGCACGTTTTTGAAATGACCTACATTTCGAGGTTTCGCGATTGATTTGAATAAAATTTCTAATTTGTGTTAAATTAGAATTGCTATAATTTTTATATTTGGTACATGATCTCGTCCAACCAATACACATGTATGTACTCAGTACACGCTGTGTGCATATTGGAGGTAAAACTAAGGATGGTGGTCGCGCAAATGAATTAAGATTCTAATTGTCTACATTCCAAACTCTGTATCTGGATTTTCTTAGACATTTTAAAACACTCTCTTTTTATGAGAATGTAGTAGACTCTTTAAAAAATGGTCAATTATAATATAGTAATAACAATAATAATAGCACTACTACTAATAATGATAATAATAATAACAATAATAATAATATAGCCATGCTTATAGAGCATACACAATTAAATCTCAAAGCGCTACATACAAAAACATTATATAGAAATTATCATGTAAAGAACAACATACAAAATAGATATCGTGATTATAAACGTGAAAAGGAATGAAAAACATCGAAACTTCACAACCGTCTTTGAGATTTTGATACCATATGGAAGATTGTTCCAGAGTTCAGCTTCAGCATAAGAATGTGCACGACGACTATAGAGAGAAGAGTGCATACAGGCTTGTATTCATACACGCTTAGTAGTAACGAACCAATCAGAAAGCAGGAAACTAGAACGTGCGGAGTACATTGAAAGTGTATGCACAGAATTATGAATGTTGATGTGTATAGTGTCGTGTATGAGCTAGGTCACAACATACGTATGTTTTGCTTCTCGAAAAATAAGACAAATCAATGCACTTGCGCAAATGTTGATACACAATAGCACCCCCTCCATTATATACATATCAAAATCAGCGCGCGTGCATTGATTTGTATAATTTCTCGAGAAACAAAATATACGCTTTTATTGACCTATAATACATAGTTGAATACAGTACAAATAAAACACTCCCATCAATATTTATGATACAGTATCCTCATTCACGCACCCCTCTTTATATGGACTGCTCTCTCTCACCCTATATGATCGCAAAGCCTGACACGTTCACGTCAGTAACACCATTGCTGGAATACTATTCCGTGAGCAACGCTTGTGCTATATACAATATTCTCACGCGTTCAACACTTACGTCTAACCCCTTTTTTTGAATATTTACACTTAAGCAACACAGTTCTTGGCATTTCCAGGTAGGCCTATTATTCAAAGGTTTAGGGTGTACTTGTCACATGTGAATAGCCACATGAATTTCAGATCAAAATTATTCGGCAGCGAATGTATGCCATTTTCTCACTACTACTAGCTGATCACAGTCAAAACCTACAGATGATATCTAGTTTTCTCTTGACTTTTCTCGTGTTTTGTGTTTAGTAGTGGCCAGTAGGATGGCAGTCTCTGTGTTAAAGTCCAAACTTCCAATTTGAATCGTACAGTGTTGTCAGAAAAGATGAAAGTCTTACTTCTATGATCACGTGATTGGCGCATCCATTCAAAGTTATGACAATGAGGGTATAGAATGATGTTATCTTGAAGTCCACATTATTATTTTTTTGGCCGCCGTAAGGGGGGATTTTTTTTACAAAATGTATCCATTCATATTGAGTTTGGTGGGGGTAGATTTTTTTTTTACTCATCAGGGGGTGGGGTTTGTTTGGCCTGCATAGAGGAGGATTTTTTCTTCTCCAAAAACTTCCTACCCCTAATGGTGCGTCCCTAACATTGGTTGGTTTGTTCGGTCCTTTCATGACTGACAGCTCGTGACCTTACAGACACTACGCCACAGATAACGGTTTTTAGAAAAGGAGTATCACGAAGAGGGTGTCCAGTAATTAATTTTATTTGGTCGATCCACCGGGAACGAGGCCTGCCTTTTTTCTCTTCAATCATGCCTTGCATGATCATTTTCTCTAGGTTGTTACCCTTGCGACGTAAGATATGCCCGAAGTAGCTCAGCATTTGGGTGTTCATAGCATGAAGAGGTCGTTTAGACACCCCGATTTCTTCAATAATACTGACATTGGTCCTTCTCATTGTCCATGAGATGCGAAGCATACGCCTAAAATACCACATCTCGAAAGCAACTATTCTGTTTTTGCCAGCTTTTGTTAGGGCCCACGTCTCACAGGCATACATGGCAATTGGAAATACAAGGGCTTGGACAAGCCTGGTATTTGTCGCTCAGGTTATTCCTTTGTCAGCCCAGATCTTGCTTAGGTTGATCATAGCTGATCTGGCCATTGCTAAACGGTGTCTAAATTGGTTGCAGCCACCCTCTTTGGAGATCAGGGATCCAAGGAAGTTGAATCGCGAGACTTATTCCACCTCATTACCATCAATTATCAATACTCTCCCACACCATCTGTGACTATGGACATAATCGTGGTCTTGCTGACATTTAGACGTAGGCCAAGTTGCTCACTCTCCACCTTGCCTTTCTTCAGGAGTTCCGCCATCTCTTCCATATTTGTTGCTATGATATTAAAGTCCGTTGACACTAATTGATACAAATGATTAATTACTTATTCCGGAAGGCTTCCTTGAATGAATACTCAGATATAATTGTGATGTGTCACTATGGATATCACAAATAGAGAATTGAATAAACCAAAGCCATAACAAACGTTCTACCACCTCCCTCAATACTTCGCTATTATTAATGGCAACCCCGTGAAATGTGTCATGACTGTAGCTCTGAATCACAGCTGCACATGGACAATAAAATAATGATTTATACCTGGTTTTTTTTCATTTTTGTTCTGATGTTTACGAAGGAAAGCAGGAGCAACAGAAGACGAAAATTAGGGGGACGATATCATATTATAATATTTAAAATTGTAGAAATTGTTGTAAAACTAAAATGGTCCCGAAAAAAGAACGTTTGTGTAACAAATAGTTGCAGGACGCAACATGCAACATCATCGAGGTCTTTTCACTCCGTAGATCTATAAATCTGTTATTTACTCAGTTAATTGTGATGATGTATGTTCCTTCAGTCAAATAACCACCGTACAGCTGATAATCATGGCAAGTAGGAAGTGAACGGTGTATCGTTATTAGATAGCCTATGTCGTGATTTCCATAGTTTGCTGGCTGGGTCTTTTTGAGCAATGATCATCTCGCGCTATCATTCGAACATTGCTCATTTGCAAATCAAGTAATTTCAAATGAAGTCACAAGTCAAAAATGTGGCAACCCTATCATTTAGAGGAAATATTTACATGATTTAAAATCCTTACAATGTTTACCCACAGCGATGCGGAACCCTTACGTATACCTCGATTTTACACCTCAAGCAATTTATTTCGAAAGATAACGTAAACACACCAAACATTCTAGCAATCACCAATATGTTGTAATTAATGTTATATAGTTGTTGACTCCGAGCGTCAGTATCACGTTCTCAATAGATCAATACAAAAAAATACCGTGGTTCGGAAGTCACGTAGAAATGGTGGTCCCGTGCATCGGGAGAGCAATACCCGAGCACGTTAAAAAAGTTACAGACTCGTTCGCAAAGAGTAGGGGATCATCCCGGTCTGTATCTGTTCACACATCTTTCGGATGAGCGCTACGATCTCGATGTAGCAGCGCTATATAAATACCAATAATGTATGTATGTATGTATAATACAATAATGAGCCTCATATTTCGTAACTATCCTGCGATACAATTACATATAAATTGGCCACAATTAGGAAGACGGATGATTTGACGAAAAGCAGACATAACTTATAAGCGCCGTTCCCAGAGCAGTTTAAATAGATTGCAGACGATATCGAATAGCAGGCATAACAAGATTGGAAGGGTGGAACGAAAATGGTTAAGATGGAGTCTAGACATTTCTAACAGCTCTTCAATTTTAAAATGCATTATATCGTCAAAAAAAATTAAACATCTGGTAAATTTGACTCGTAGCTGTTGCAGTTAAGGGACGGAATCTGCTTTCAGATTCATGGGCAAAGCCATATTCTGAATAGTACAATTCACGGTAAGTAAAATGATTTAGTTTTTGCGTCATGATGCTCGACAGATGTTCACAAAATGTTATTATTCATCCAGTCGGAAATGTCGGAACAAATAAATACAACATGATTTGAGAAGAAGTAGCGCAAACTATCCTCGGTTTTTGTCAGAGTCGGTGACGATTTTGACATTTGAATTCAGATTCAGGTTTTGTGGTGGAGTCTAATGAATTGCTTTCATGTATTTTAAATCAATAATGATAATAACAATAACAGGCATTTATATAGCGCCTTACATCTTAAAGGATCACAAAGCGCTTTACAAAATACAATAAAAGAAAGAATATAATACATATATACACACAAAGAATGCAGCATACTAAATACAAGTACACTAAATAGTGATGGCACAATAAAACACAATAAAGCAATACATTCATGCAGTTACACAAATCAAGTTATAATGTAGTGATATATGAATGCAATAAAATGACTACATATTCTGGTTAATTGAAGAGATGAGTTTTAAGAGACGATTTGAAAATTGCAACTGTCTTTGAATTACGGATCTGTAGAGAAAGATTGTTCCAGAGTTTTGGTCCCGCGATGCAGAAAGCCCTGTCCCGTATGTATCAGTGGCACATTTAGGGACTACAATACAAGGAGTTTACGGCTACCTGAGCGGAGATTAGGAGATTGACAGTATGATGTCAGAAGCTCGTTGATATAGTTAGGTGCAGAGTTGTTTAGAGCTTTATATACAGTTAAAAGAATTTTAAAAATGATGCGTTTTTTAATTGTTAGCCAGTGAAGATCAATGCGTGCGTTTATTGACACACCAGTCACAAATCTCGCGGCCGAGTTTTGTACTGTAGTTTGGATATAATATAAGTTTATCGGGTTGCAGTAGTCCAGCCGCGATGTAACAAAAGCATGAATTTACCTCTCTGCTGACGCACGGTCAAGATATTTACGGACCTGTCCGATGGCACGTTAGGCATATGTGGCATTCTGACATACTCTGTTTGCATGAGAAGTCATTGTCATATTACAGTCAAAAAATGACTCCGAGGTCGCGCACCTTTTCAGAGGGTAAAATATCGCAATCGCCGACAGTAACAGCATCACCCGTAATGGTTGTGGTAAATCGAGACGTGATGTGGATAACCTCTGTTTTGTTGATCATTTAGTTTGAGTTTGTTTGCCAGCATCCAGCTTTTGACGTCCAAAAGACAACGTGCTAATCAAGCTTATCAGCCCTCTCAGATGCATCAAATGAACAATACAGATGTGTGTCATCAGCAAAAGATAAAACATTCCATGATTTAAGATCTATAATTGAGATTGTCTCGGATCGAAAATTAAAATGTGATATTTAAACTACATTCTCCATTAAAGCACCATTTTATTTACGGTAACAGACACATTTAATATAAAATATCATAAAAATACTAATGTTGCACTGAAAAACTGAATTTGGCGATATTTTAGCATTTTATACCAAACACTACTGCCGACTATATTGAAGACCTCAAATTGCCTGAAACCACAGATAAGGTTTGTTTTCCTATCAATACTTCTTCCTTTATGTTTATGTATAATACAATTTACATTTAATTCTCGCCAGTTTGTCCGAGTCTATATATTATTTATTCATTTCAATTACTCGGCTGGTATCATTTGCTTGATCCTCGCGTTTATTTGATTAAGTTTCGCTCGTCATAGATTCTGCTAGAATCATGCTTATAGGCCATCATCAATTGTTATTATTTACTCATGTATTTCGGCTGCTAGAGGCTTTCAACAAAAGACTTTGTATACATAATAGCTCGTTCGTCTGGTATCCATGTAAGCACAGTCCCTGTAGCCTAGTGGAGTAACCAATCGCCGCGATAGCGAGAGGGACCGGGTTCGAGGCTGTGTATTTTTAAGGTCTTTGTTAATTTAATTCTCGCCAGTCTGTCCGAGTCTATATATTATTTTTACAATTTCAATTACTCGGCTGGTATCATATGCTTGATCCTCGCGTTTATTTGATTAAGTTTCGCTCGTCATAGATTCTGCTAGAATCATGCTTATAGGCCATCATCAATTGTTATTATTTACTCATGTATTTCGGCTGCTAGAGGCTTTCAACAAAAGACTTTGTATACATAATAGCTCGTTCGTCAGGTATCCATGTAAGCACAGTCCCTGTAGCCTAGTGGAGTAACGGTAACCAATCGCCGCGATAGCGAGAGGGACCGGGTTCGAGGCTGTGTATTTTTAAGGTCTTTGTTAATTTAATTCTCGCCAGTTTGTCCGAGTCTATATATTATTTTTACAATTTACATTATTTAGTAAATACAATAATTGTAACGTTTCACGTCACCACTAGCTAATTGAAACAATAATAATGACCACGTGACCTTTCATTTGAAAACTAAGGGGTCCGCGTTAACTCGTCCCCTAAAAACGAACAAGCATTCCGCAGGCTTTTTTGTTTTGTTTAATCGACTTTGTTAATAATGAACCATTCCTAAAAGAGGATACCTTACACATATGCATGAGGTGTAATACTAGCGTATGTGATGTGATTTGTCGAAATATTGCATAGCTAAAAACCGTGTCTAATATTGTAAAATCTCAACCTTGTCTCATACTCTGCAAAATGTCCATGTTAAAATAATATCGCTAATGATACGTATCTCTATCATACATTATACATCTATAATATAATGTATATAACGTAAGTATTTGTGACGCGCTATTTCTCGGAGACTCAAAGCGCTTACAAAGATATCAAATAACATTAGTTAAAATAATAATAAAAAGACAGTAATTCGTGAGATAGACTTTGAATAATTGGGAAATGTTTTGTAAATGGTTAAACTAATACTAGTAATAGCCGCGCCGCGTGGAAAGTGTTACATTCAAACATTTACGTTAAAAGATTCTAAGACAATTAAGCGCACATGAAACACATCATTTTGCACTACAACAAGTTGGAGGGTATCAAGGGTACCTGCTTTCGGACTTAATAAAATAGCTATATTTAAATCACCAATAGTGATCTGCTTAAGTATAGAAATTCAAACTATAAAGCTTCCGTCATCTTTCCTTATTGCAAATAAATGAATGAATCAACTAATAAAAATCAACCTCTCTCCCTTCTCTATAATAATTTCAATGTAGGCCGCAAACGGGGCGATTTTTCCGTGCTGGGATTGGCAAACCATAGCCCGTAACTTCAGTAAACTACGATTGTTTTCGTCCGTTGACGAATCGAAATGCATTAGTTTTTTCTAATATATCTAATTATTCTATTCTTATACATTTGTAACCATAAGAACTAATAAAAAATGTTTCAAACGTTCTGAAATCGGCCACAAAGTTACTACGTACAACGTACAACTAGGATTGCCAGGGCAATTATCGATTTTGATTGAAGTACTTAAAAAGGTCACGCTGGCAAACCTTTGTTACTCACACAATAGAAAAGGAAACCAATTACAGCGGCACTTGAGACAGTGAAGTGAATTTTTTCAAACAGTTGAGTACTTGGCTGTTAACATCCTCAAATATTTGCGGATTCAAATTTCAGACACATGAGAAATTGATGGAAGATGCATGCTCAGATACTCAATATATTTATGTTACATCGTCAATGCATTGAAGATTCCACTTGGGGACGTCAGCAATAATCGTCGATTCAATTCGACGCCACGCCTAACCCTAACTCTACCCCCACCCCTCCCCCGCTTTTTTCAAATTTTATTTCCGCGCGGCTAAAAGTGACCCAAAATATTGCCGCGACCCCCCCCCCCCCCCCGGCAGTTGAACCAGGGACCTCCGGTACACAGGGCTTGGGATTTTCCAGTACACCACGAGTGTCAAGGCTACTTAAATAGGCTGGGTCCATTTTTTCATCGAAAAACTTCCACGCCGGGTGATACAAACAGGCTGGGTCGTGGTATTTTGTGGTATATGGTAGGGTTAGGTTAGTAAAGTTACGGTGTTTTTTAAAATCAAAGAATAATGAAAAATTGAAGGGCGATGTCTTCACAATATGGATATTCTACAGGATACCTGTAGTAATTTAGATGTACTAAATACATAAATACTCATACAGATCGTCTAGAATATTCGTGTTATTCTGTATAATGATTCATTTAAACGACTGACGTCCGTGTTGAATCACACCGTTAAAGTCAAATACGTGTCTTATGAGTCTTGACCTTTGAATAAATGTCTCGACATGGACGATCAAATACCGAATTCATTACAAGACTTCAACTGGATCTTGTTTAGTTAATCCTATTGACGGACATATCCTAAGAGATATCGTCGTAGATAATTAAAACATGAGAATGAAGTATTTAATCAAGTGCTCTAAGATCGTATATATTATAAACTTACGAAGATTTAATGAGCTGATACATAATGAATAACTTATATTAAAAATAATTGAACTCGACTTAAACATGGAAAAATGCCCTTCACCGGCACCGTTCTTCTTATAAGGAGCTCCAGTACCTATTTGTGGAATTTTTTGATATTGCAATGATTAAGTAAATGAATAAAAAACATAATTATAACATTGTAAATATATTTTGATAAGACACATAAAGCTCATAAATTTAAAGAAGCCCCAAGCAATGCGTAGAGACTACTTTCATCATCACCCGGCTCACAAATCCTCTGTTTAAAATAAAGACCATGATTTTCTCTTGACGGTATGCGAGACTATGTTTATGGCATAAACTCCTAAAGATAATGAAAGAAATAACGAGTCGGTGCCTGCGGCTTTACTTGACAATGCCTTGTGACATTAATCTACAGCTGGCTTCTATTTTCATTGTGTTGGGTCTTTAAACCATCGGACTGCTATTAGATTATGGGTGCGCTCTTTACATGAAAATGTCTGCCATGTTTTAATCGACAGAACACGATAAAGTCACTTTTACATTAGAACTTATAAATTAATTACAATTCCCGTTATTAGCCTCTTCAGGTATAAGTACAAGTAGCTCACGACAGTGTTAGGGGTCTCTCGCTATTAGGGTCCCTGGTCCCTGGCCACAGGTTCAACTCACGGTACCGCAATTAGGTCCGTTCATCTGTCATTGCTCATCACCCGACGTAGACGGATAATGTAGCACAGGTTAAGGCAATATCAACTTTCATCCGGCTACGTTGGCCAATAGGCAGCGAAGCGGGTATGAACGAACCTTTAATTGTTACTCATTTACAACGTGAAACAGGGAAACAAATTTGCATTCATTTATGGAACACACCACACTTAACTATGCATGATCATTATTATGTTGAGACTTGCGCAAGGATCAAGTCAAGGACCATTGAAACCACTCGGTTAAGACAAACCTCGAGTAACGAGGTTGACGTTGGCCTCTTTATCTCGAAGAATTCGGTACGCTGTTCCTTAATCAAGTTGCTAAAAGTGAACCTCGGAATGCTATTTCGGGCATTGGATGCAAACTTATTATGATTCGGAAACCGGAGTAGAATGATTTCAATGACATTTGGACCGCAACATATGCGTACATGTTTGACTGCGGTAGACGGAGTAGCAAATCGTCAATTTAGCATGTTTAGTTTAATTTGAAATTCCGTGTTATCTTTGTCTAAGTTTGTGGTTTCGATAAAACAAATAGGACAGAAATCCATTTGCATAAATTGTCAAGCGAACAAGGAAGTAGGGCGTTAGGGCATCGTAGGAATAATGGAAATGAAGTACCGTAGTTGCATTAAAATATATCTCCAATTGGGCATACAAAAAGGTGTCTGGTAATAAAAGTAAAGGCACAGTTTTTCTGTGGTTTCTGTTTTGTTTGTTTTTGGTCAATTTTTTATTTTACTCCTCATGATGCGTGGGCTTTAGACAATTTTATGTTTACCCAAAATAGTATTTCAACATTTTCTCTGTATCTCTGACATATTTCAGAGTTTGCATTATTAGGCACCATAGTATTTTCAGCAGGATGATAAATTTGTTAATTTAGCTCCTAAGTGCCGAAATGGTAGGGTTATCACGTTATATTAGTTATGCCTCCACAGATGCATTGTAAGGTTGCGTGTTTGGAAATGGTAGATCTGTCTGGAAAATGAACATTGAAATGCAGTATGAATAGATGTATTAATGTGCACATATTTGAACATCATACATATTTGAAATCCTATCAGGTTTCTGTTAATACTATTGAATTGGTCGGCTGTTTTCATGTCTGAAGTAGCTGGTGCATCGCGCATTATAATGACAAGGTAACCAATTATTACAGCTCATAGATATTCATTAATTTATCATGCCAATTAACATTCAAATTTCTGTTTTAAAATCACATTGGTATATTTTCCTATAAACACAGTCCCAGGGCCCATAGTCACACTGACGTGCAATAGAACATATTTATACTCAATGGTTTATATCGAGGGGGAAATGGCAAACTATTTTGCATGGTTCCTTGCTCCAGGCACATGCCCGCAGCTAGGAAGTGTGCCCTATTTATGTGAAAATTCAGGTGGAAATATTAGTTTCCTCGCAAAGGTAGATGATTAGATGTTTACTCGAATATGACATCTCAAGTACATTGACATTTCAGTTGAACCGTATTTTTAATCCAATTCGGGTATAATCTATGATAATCCATGCATACTAGCATTAATTCCATGGTAACGAGGTACTTTGTTCATTGTAGCATTAAGGCAAGCAGGAAATGAGCCAGATATGATCAGCAAATATGCTCTTCTATTGGTGTGTATTTATAGTTTCAAAAAAGTAACTTACTATGTAATACATATGTGAAAAGGAAGAACTGCAAAACTAGTACGTATCTTACAAAGTAATATCTTATAAGTTTCAATACCTTATATGATGATGCAAAATATTACTTTAGCGACTATCGTACAAGTCACAAGTCCTAGTCCTACTCCAAAAACCACACATCCCACGTAAAATTATTAGATCATAAAATTGCTGCATGTGGCGTATCAATAGCACTTGAAGATCGACAAAATATTTACAGAGCTATGAGTCCAAGTCCAAGTCCGTTTTTTTATTTCAGCATTTGGTTCTTCTATATACAATCTACAGACAGCCTCGATGTAGCAATAGGCAAATTCTTGATTAACTGGTTGCGACAACTCACCGGTGGATAGTAAGATGAGGATCGGGATGCTTCAATTGATCATGAACCGGGCATGCAATGAACTTCAATGTTGTCACATCGTTGTAATTAATCTCGAACATCTCGCCCTGCAGGGGTTTTAATTTGTATCGTATATGATACAGGGTGTGTCAAAATCAAGTTCATCCAGGTGATAAATAATACTATTAACACTTATGCAATTTACTTTATTGGTTGAGCGTCGGCTTCAAGTTATATTTTACTAACCAGCTACGTTTTAAAAGATAGATGGCAATTATTCGTGCAAAAGGGAAATCAAATAGAGTCTTTAATTTGCCATTCTATTAAGCGTTTTTATATCGGCAAGCTCGCTTTTGAACACCCTTTAACTTTTAACACGCCAATATATTGGCTCCTTAATATATCCAATGTAACCTAACCTTGGATCTCGATTATATGCCAAACTATTATTGGCATAAGATTTGCTACTATTGCGCACACGCAAGTCGGGGCATGTAAAACACTTACTAATATTGTGCCGACGGTTAACTCCTATATTGTCGTAAAACACTTACATGGTTGTTGACATATCGAGAACTGGCACGTGACTTCATTGTGAGACTCATGTTTCGTGGCTGTAGCTAGAGGGCGCTTCAAAATAGAAAGAAATGTCATCATTGATCGTAGTTTGCCGCTGTTCCCTATACTCGACTCCTCAAGTATCTATCGGATCACGTAGCGAAAAGTCAATGGCCGTTATAGGAACTTTATAAACGTTTATCAAAGTCAGTGCTTGTATCATACTGATTTAATCCTCGAGCTATGCCAGTCAGATTCTTTTTTGTTTTTTTAAATTGTGATCCTCGAATCCTGTCATATTTATCTGTCAAGGTACATTATTTGGCTAGTAATGCACCCGGAGTCTGTTTTGATGTATAAATTGCGTCTACACTCAGTATATACATTATATTGATTGACACAGTTTGTTATACAGGGTGAGTAAACAAAACTGCAATAGTGGAAAGAAGCCATCTTGTTTTAAAAAACTAAGTTGAAGTTTGAATTTTTTTAAACGTTATAAGAATACCTTATATGTTTCTACATTTGTGTGAAAAAGAGGTTCTACGTCTCCTGCAACATATCATTGACATTAAACGAAGTATTAAAGGACCAAAAGCCGTTCCAATGGTTATAGCGGGTAACAAATGTGATAAAAAAGAAGAGAGCACTGTTAAATTAGAAGATGTTCGATGGTCGCTTGGATCAGCCCGACGCTGTACTTGTTTGGAAGCTTCTGCTAAGGAGCACGTAAAAATTGACACACGATTGCAAGCTTAATTTGAAAACGCGCGCCTCCGTGTGTAATGACGTTCTCTCAGCACCGTAAAATAAGTGCCTCGTCTTCTCCAGTTCAATCGTCACGTGGACTTTCACTGCGCAGACCGGATTTATTAAATTATGCTATGGATAAAATTGAGTGGCCTTGGACGCTTTAAATACTCGTTTTCATTGTAATGTTAGGTAATCGAACAAGTTGTCACTGTTAAAAGGATTATTCTAAAAAAAATAAGGTTTATTATCAAGACTCACCGATATTGTGTCAAAAGCTATAAACTACTGATTATAGAGAAATAAAATAAAACAGTGTTTAATTAAAAATATCAATTGAATAATTCAATAAGTTGATTACATAAAATGTCTCATTTAAGCAATTTAACAATATCATATTAAGGACTTACTACTAATAAAATCTATTTAACTTTTAATTTTCTATTGGTGATAGAATAGATCTATTTGTATGTCCTTCACTCATGATATACCCGTGGTACGAGATTAAAAACAAAACAACAACTTGTACGTAAACTGAACTTAATTTAGGTGAACTAGAACCCCTATATTGTACTTCGTCCTTAGACTATTGGAAAACATTGTAAAATGCTATAAAAACAATTCGAATTATTTTACCGTTAAAGTATTAACGGGGTATTTTACATTTGATGCTATTTATGTTATTGATTATTCAGCGGAACACTAAGTTAGGATAGGTTATAGAAAGCATTCGCTAGGCTAATTAAAGATCCATTGTAATATAAGACGCAGCATCACATCAGTTACTTATGATTGAGTTTCACGGTCCGTGTGAATGACACTTTATCGTGATTAATTATTTGAAAATATAATAACGGTCATGTTCGCACCTAAATGACAGTGTTGCTCTGTGTCAACAATAATTAGATCTTTAAAAATACGTAAATGGCAATATTTGTAAACTATTTATACAGTCTACGAAAAGTCATATGTAAAATTGTACAGACAGTTTCGTTTATCTACAGCTTGACCTCTGATCTTATTTCAATTTGGACTTCAGATGAGAAATCGGACAGTGTGTAGATATTTGATACATGAATTAAAAATCTTACTTCTGATATAAGAAACAGTTTTAAAACGAGCAATTTTTCCTCAGTTATTATGGTCGAGGAAATTCAAATAATTATTTTTGTTTTACAATATGTAGGAATGGGAACATTAACAATACAGTCACCATGTTTTGGGACACACTATATAGAATAAGAATCGCCAGGTAAGTGTATTGATCATATACTTTTGTCAGTCAAGGACATCTATTGACAGGTGCAGATAACCATGATAACCTGACATCTTTCTAATATAACTGAATGTGTGTAGCTGGAAACCAGGACACACTGTAAATCAATATGTTTCATGAACAATAAGAGAAAGCAGTAGTCTCATTAATTTTTTTGAATGAATTGACACCAAATCCATTTTGCATTACGATGAATATTACTGTTTCCAAAATAAAACGATTCACGTTCATAGACATACGAGGGCGGATCAAAAAGTGTTGTCACTTGTCCCATGTTCCTGGCCACCATAAAAATTCAAAACTACAGTCACATTTCTTTGAAGAAGCTTCCCTTGACGTAGTACACCGTTGTATCCGCCTCCTCATACTCCACTTCTTGAAGCATTGGGGTACTCCAAAGTAAGGATTGTCTCATCTCTGAATGTACAGCTTTGTTACATCTTGGATCTTTTAAAAAAGGCTTCTGAGCAATCTTATATTGTTGGAAAGGAGCCAGAAATCGCAGGGGGCCAAGTCGGGTAATGAGAGGGGACGTTTCATCAAATGGACACTATTTTCCTCAAGGTAAGACTGGTGAACTTTGTGAGTTGCATTGTCGTGATGCAGCATGATTTGTTACCGTCTTTGTAGGCTCCATTTCACAGGTAGATAAGCAGCTGCGGATCTGGGCTTGGCAATTCATTCTAAACAGGCTATATATTCTCACTTATTTACGTAATAGGGAGCTAAGAATATGATGTAAAGGATGAAATACCATTATTATCACAATAAAGACACTAGGTATCGTCTTGTTTAGCTTGGGCAGCCTTTGGTGACAGAACTTACTGATCCGCTCTCGTACTTCAGCTAAAAATCGATTGGTTAAACTATTGAAATGGTTAATAAATTTATTGGTGTATTTCTTAATCGACGTAACTGTTTGGACTCAACCACGGATCACAAAGTATATTTCAAGTCAGGTATATTCCAAATGTGTTGCCCATTGAACATGACACAGCATTATGCTCATACAGAATGTTCAAATTACTCTATATTACCCCTTGAAAGTATATTATTTTCTATTTTATTAAGTATAATTATATTAAGCATGTAATAAGCACCATGATATTATCTACGGACCTTATTTTTCATTTAAAATATAACGAAATATACGTTCCTTCAAGCAAACATTGCAAGAAACAATCCCCCTTGTTCGATGTATATAAACGGTGTCATCTGAATTACTTTTGCTGGCGGTTCTATGGAGCTGTGAAGATTCTGCTTTTAACTAAACCCAATGGCAGGAAGTTATATTGTATGTTCAATTGAAACTCAAGAAAACAGCGGGCAGACTGTTTTTCATTTAAAATAATAGAATTAAGTTGCACACATCTTTGGGTTTTCATTTCAAATCGATCCAGTGTTCTAGCAATCCGCGCTATTGACATATAAACGAGTTTTCCTTCGCGATACCACGTAACCGATGTTGATTTGATTTACTTTCAGTCTATTTAAAGTCAATGCAGTTAGGAACGATTATGAGACCGCTGCGTTGGGTATGGAAGTCTTGGTCTGATTAATGGTTTCATGTATTTAAAATCTTATAGTATAGCCATAGTACGATTTGATTAGCTATAATGTTACAAAGAATATGAGCGGTGTTGTTTAACGAATAACAACTATTAAAAATAAGCAGTAATTATGGATTTTTGATTGCTGAGTTTTCTTTAGATATTTTTACCAAGGCAATAGAAAAAGTAGACGCGTGAATGATTGTATAAATAGGCATACTATTAATTCGCATGGTACCAAATTGTCCATGAGGCCAATATATCTAGGTTTTATGGTTTCTCTGCCACAACAGCTTGTTCCTCTAATCTACTTATAGGGCGGTAGACATGAAACAACAGGGAATACAAGTTGTGACGAGAATGCTCGCAAGGTATATGACATGAGAACAGGTGTGTTTCACTATATATGATAAGTTCGCGAGAGTTGTTGTATATATTTTATTTCTTGAAATACGAGAGACAAACCTTCCCAGGGGTTATCAATTACCTTGATCCGTGGGCATTTACAATTTAAAGTAACCGGTCTGAATGGCCACATATTCTTCTGTTTATTATCATTGCTTTGAATTTCTCTTGAGTTTTACTAAGGGGCCATATCCAAACTCTCAGTGCTTTTAAAGCATTTTTCTAGCGATTTTACAACGCTTTTCCAACGGTATTTCGTTCTATTGTTAAAAGCATCGGAAAAAGATCGGTGATTAACTAGAAACCTCTCTACTTATCTGGCGTTAACAATAGAACTATTGTAGTACTCTCGATGGCCCAATTAGTGAAGCAGACACATGAAAGCGCGAGGAAGATTGTGTTATTAAGCTGACCAGTGTTCACCCGACCCCTGTTGTGACGTAGAGAGCGACCCATTTGCCAGATTGTACACCTATCGGGTTTCTAGTACAAGTCCCGGGGGGGGGGGCACTGACATTTGAAAAGGGTATAGTTAGGTGCCGCGCTGAAGACCCCCTTTTTCACCCTCTTCTGCTAGTTCTTATGACCCCCCCCCCCCTATTGAGCCTGCATCAGTTCTTAAGACCCCATTTTCATTGAAAATTCAAAAATCGCGAAATTTTGCGTTCCAAAGCACCAATTTTGTGTTCCAAAGCCCCAATTTTTCGAAAATTTTGCGCTCTTAAACCAAAATAAATCGAAAATTGAACTATAGGCCAGTTCTCAAGACCTATTTTTTTGGGAAAAAAAATCAGTTCCTAAGACCCTATTTTTCGTCATAAAATCCACTCAGTTCAGTTCTTTAGCCCCCTTTTTGAGACCCTGGGCGGCACACCCCTACCCCCAAAAAAGTTGAGTGCCCCCCCCCCCCCGGGGTACAATGCCAGGTTTTATCATGGCAGGTGATAGAGGCTAATCGCGACACTCCTCAAACCCCGACTCAAACGATATGTTTGTAGCCGCCTATTCATTGCTAGGCTTATCGTAATCCACTCGTTAACGTCATAACAATAATCCTCCTTGAAGTGGCCTTTAAAGACTATTGTTCAGCCGTGGATGATTTTAGAGTAAGCAGGGAGGTGTCAATGACACCTCCCTGGTACAAGCATGGATAATGTTATCATTGAATACTAAACAATATGGGAGCCATTAAACATACAACGTGTTATTGTTTTCTGGTATAGGCATAATGTGTGTAATCAAGTAGCATTATGAATCTTACTCCCCTAAATAGTGTCATTTTTCTGCGTTTTTAGACTATTTAAGAATGTTGCATACATTCCGAACGTGACCTAATAAATAATAAATAAATAATAAATATGAAGAAATTAAGTAATTAATTAAAATAAATAATATATAGATTAATAGTTATATCAATAAAATAGTATATTAAGGCCTATTTATAATTAATTGATTGATAAATAATTAAATAAACATCAACAATTAAGAAAGTAAATACAAAATAAATAAATAACGTTAAAATTATGTCAATATAAATGAAAACCCCGAACGGACGTATAATGAGAGAACAATAATAAATATTATATTTCGGCATACTTAAAACCCTAACCGACCTCTACCCAGACTCGACCGCTCTAAGCATAGAGCACAAGGAATATAAACCACCACAAAGATTCGAACGTACGGCCTGCTGATTGAGAGTCCTAATCTTTACCAACTGAGCTATTTCGATTTTCCTGAAATCGTCAGCGCTTTATACCCAAATATAGTTCTCATTCAACTATTCCCTAAATACACACGGGTTTTTCAACACGGTGTTGTTGTCTATAAAATGAGTCTATGATTTATTAGATTTAACGAATAACAAATCCCGTACTTTGTGAACCGATTCTTAAAGGGGCGTGTACATCTCAAGTGTTTGTCCTGGACAAAAATCACATGACTCGCTTCGCTCCCAAGTCCCCACGTGCCCGGCAAAAAGCCCATGATGCAATACTATAATAAGTCGTAAAAGTGTGCACATAAATCGACAAATGCTGTACAAACGAAATATAATATATCTAGAATTGTTTCAAAAAGTAGTGTTATTCGTTACATTTAAATCAGAATTACTTTCTTTAACAGTAAATAATCAACTTTTGAGCGAGAAACTATCTTAAAACTACAAAGATTAAGAAATATAAAGCATTTTAAACATCTAATTTAGAGAAGAGTGGTATGTTGAACCATATTACTTTTGTTTGTTATTGCGTTCACATAGCGCATAGTTGGCTCAGCGGTAAAGCATTGGACTAGTAAACCGGAGGTCGTGGGTTCGAATCCTATCACGTCTTGAAATTTTATTTTAATCGTTTATATACATTTTTTTTAAATTAGTTTTCGATATTGTTTATCATTATTGTTCAATTATAGTTTATTTTGGAATGTGGAATTATAGTTTATTTTGGAATGTGGAATTATTTACGATTTAATTTTAATTTTCCACTGACTGAATGTGAATGAACCGCGGTATACCACCGAACTGTCCTAGTCCTATGCAACAGGCCAATACAATACAATAGAAACTCGTTGTGTGTTATTATCGATTGAGCTAAACTTGTAAAGTAAATGCCAGCCGTTATGTAATACAAATCAATGTGCCTGTATTATTATTATTGAAATAATGTTGCGGTGGTGTAGGAAATAGGAAAATCGATTCAAGGACATGAGCCGACTGGCTTCTTATTTACATAACAATTGGCCTTTGCAGATCATGTTCATAGACTAGCTAGGGGCCATTCAATGTAAGCCTAGGAGTAGTAAACACAATTATATTTACAGGACATTCTTTATCGCAGTGAAATTGCAAAAGAAAAAAGTATCATTCAACATTCAATAAATATAGCGAACGATAAGCAATCCTGTCAATTTATAAAAACAAACAGTGTAATAACAAAACAGAAAAGAAAACCATCCCCATCCGCAGGATTCGAACCACTTACCTCATGATTGTGAAGCCGGCGCTTTGACGTTTGAGCTAATGAAGGCTATACATAAACGTTTTGAAGAAAAACATTACATAGGGTTCAAAATACAAATATCTCTTAAATCGGAGGCTAAAATCGAAAGGACAAAAGTCGGAAACAATATCCTCTCTAAACTAATGACTTGGATTATATATTGTATAATACATAGGTATTATATTGTATAATACTTCCAAACACGATGGTCAATATATTACGCCCCCTCCGTCATCACCCATCCATTGTACAAATATGTTACGTGATCTATCGCCAAAATGTTTTCAGCATTGATTTCAATGGAATGAAGGGGGAAATGGGCTACTTTCACAAGATCTTGGCAATACTGCGCCAAACAATAGATGAATAGAGTGATGGAGCGGTAGCTTAATTCATATTTCTAGACGACCAGATACATTGATCGGCGGTGAACGTAAACATTTTATGATCGGATTTAAAAAGCTTATAAATAGTATTTCTTAAAGAATATAACACAACCTTCCTCGCGCTTTGATGTGTCTGCTTCACTAATTGAGTCATCGGGAGTACTACACTAGTTCTATTGTTAACGCCAGATAAGTAGAGAGGTTTCTAGTTAATCACCGATCTTTTTCCGATGCTTTTAACAATAGAACGAAATACCGTTGGAAAAGCGTTGTAAAATCGCTAGAAAAATGCTTTAAAAGCACTGAGAGTTTGGATATGGTCATGTTTTTTATACTGGGTACCCAAAAAAGGTGGATCTGTTACATTTGCACTACATATTATTACTTTGCATGCATATATTTTGGCTATTCCTTATCACACATACTCAAATTTGGTCTTATTTTGATGAGAAAGTATTTGGCCTTTATTTTAAAAAGAAAAATATAAACTACCATGGTTCTGTTAATTACAATAGTTTGTTAAACCTCATTAGTCAGGGGTGGAAGAGTATGTGGAGGAGGAGGAGAGCATAGTTGAACAAGTATGGTGCAATATACATTGGGCAAACATAAAATGCACTTGTTTCACTCTTGGTACAATTCTATATTGAAAACATATTTGAATTAAAAATATAATTAGTTAATTAAGGGCGCACCACACCAAATATCTTTCTCATTGAAATACGTGTAAAAGTGCCATATTTCAAGACACCTTTTCTACCCTCCGGTTACATTTATTGCATACTTGTCACCTATGACCATTTTCAGTAACATCTCAACTTTAATTTAAGCCTTGTTTCATGAGGGGTTATTAAGCTAAATTTTCCGCTACGGACCAGCACACAGCGCCCTCACTTTTTCACGTTTTCTGGCATACCTGTTCACTATTTAGGCAGGTGCTTACGCCCTGGGCACTATTTAGGTCGATAAATTAAAAATATCGTATTTTATCATTGTAGGTCCAACGGATAGGTCCCACTCGTTCATTTAAATACAAACATACCATCCCCGGAGAAACAAATTGCCCGAAAACCTCACATTTACAAGCCTAGTCTTCGTGCTTTTCCGGAACTACTACAGGATTACACGAATTGCGCATTGATTTGGTGTGGTGCTCTCTTAAGGAATCATTAATTAGCATTAAGAAGCTCAGAAATTGTTAAGAAACGTAAGTTGGTCGCAGTCTGCAAATGTATGCAAACATTTGCCTGCACCAAACTGTCCATTTTAAAAGTATAGAAAGGTTGAGGTACCCTTTTGAATAAATAAATTTAACTATTGAATTAAAAATTAAAAGAAGATATGTAATTAACCTTATGTATTCTGTATTGTCTGGATGTTAATTAGCACAATTTGTTAAATGCGTTTGTGTGGTGTTATTACTTGTTTTTAACTGTGTTACCAAATAAGTAAAAAACTGCTGGTTTTCATCAAGCTTGTAAACTCAGGAGAATTATTAAATTCTTAGGAATGCAACTGAAAAGTAAGTTGATACGATACTAGTGACTACTAGTTTGCCAATCAACATTGGATCACCCTATATGTTGAATACAACTTAAAACGAAAACATTGTATAATTCAATCTTAAATCAGACTCTTGAAATTTGAATACTGGGTTCAAACATTATGGAAACTAACCTAATTTGTTCATTTGAATGTGCTTTGCACATCATGAAGGTGCAAGAAGGATGAATGCAATTGATTGTATGCCACTAAACATGTGCCATTGGGAAAATTTGAGTCACCCTGTAATTAAAGGGCCCCTTTTTATTGAACATTATTTGAAACTCATACCACTTTAAGCATTTGCCACTTCAAATTGGAATGTAAAATCATGTTTCTGATGCAAATTTAAATTCATTCAATTTAATGATTTGTGGATAATCACGTATACCTAAATTAATGTTTTAAACACCCTATATGTTTAAAATTAAAATCAATCAATCTTTGTGTACATGTAATTGATGCATTTGTATTTGAAATCTACTTGAATTTTGTTAAAATACTAGTCTTTGTATGTATGTAGTAATAGAAGCATTTTTCCAGAACTAAATAAACACATTTTTAGACACCCTGTATTTAGAATTTCAGATTCATAATGAAATTTAATTTGCATATGTCTGGATGGGTATTTTATTAAACTACTTTAAATCTGTACTGAACTTTTCTCTCATCACTTCATATACATAGTGGAAGTAATTATTGAAACCCTTCTTTTTTAAAAGATTTTTGCTTGTTACACCCTGTACAATTTCGGGCCACCCTGTATAATCAACTTGGTTGTATGCTATTTGCATCCGTTACTGTATATGCTTTCAGAATATGTATACTTTTACCAACTTAAAATGTAAACTTTTTCAGATATAATGCATTAACTGAAAAAGGAACCTAATTTATGGAAAAAGGGACATGTAACACAAATTGTACCCAGTATAAAAAACATGACCATATGGGCCCTAAATGAGAAGTGAAATAGATAGCATCAGTACCAATTTTAAGGAAACCTTGAATACAAGTCTCTCCTGGAGATGTTCTTGGTCTCTATTCGAGTTTCAAATTTTCATTATTAAAGCTTTATTAATCAAGTCTACAATGTGTTATCCTTCCTTATTGCTATTTCATAATAAATGCGAGTGGTCAACCGTATCAGGTGCCGGGTATAGATGAGGTGACCGTTGTTTGCATCCAATGTTTATCAACAAACGCAACGGGCGAAGGGACTGGACTGTCGATACACGCTTGAGGGAACAGCATATGGCCACAACACTGTCCGCTATGCCGTATTGCCCTTTATAATGCTTTGGCGCGAGTTTTAAAAGCACGGGTCCAAAACAAAACATGATGCGCGCGCAAACTGCCGGGCAAAGAAGAATAGCAACTAGCCACATTTTGCCCGGTGTGACGTCACCTGTCACCCCATCTATACACAGCATCATTTACAAATTTGGATAATGTCTTGAATAAAGGGTTTTCGGAATGGATAGTTTGAA
Organism: Ophiura sarsii; assembly: GCA_035610835.1. Taxonomy (NCBI): domain Eukaryota; kingdom Metazoa; phylum Echinodermata; class Ophiuroidea; order Amphilepidida; family Ophiuridae; genus Ophiura; species Ophiura sarsii. Next base: position 142,634,388 of record CM069441.1, on the reverse strand, counting down.
TAATTGAACACAGATGCCTTTGGTTTTCAAATATCGTTAATACACACAACAAAATATGGAAGTTCCCCCCCCCCCAGCATATACTAGGATATTTCCACAAACAAAATTGATGGCTTTAAATAATTTTCAGCTAGAAAAATGCACCCAATTGTAAGGCACATTTTGATACTAAATTTGTTGGCCTTGAGGCAATGCAACGATAAGAAATTGTGCCATTTATCAATGTTATACAGAAAAAACTTACATATTTTAGGGGGAAACTTACATATTTTGTTGGGTGTATCACGCTTTATGTATGAATGATGTGCCCGCAGAATTAAACCCCGTGAATTAAATAATTTTACTCATCCCAATATCAGTGGCTTTGGTCCATTCCGAGATACAGGTGTTGCTGTTATAAATACACCTTAGGTACTAGGTCTTTCATACAAACTGTAAATTACGTGTTTAGATCCTAAACACAAATCTAAACACCGTCTTGTACAGACTTTTGACACATGTTGAATTGCTAAAGCATTTTGATGCTACACACGCTTAGCATCTAAACATGTTTTATACCTAAGCACTTAAAGCTAAACACCAGTTTGTCCAGAGTTTTGACACATGTTTAAATGCTATACATGTTTAGTGGCATTTAGTATGTTTAGCACTGAAACATGTCCATCACTTCAATGTTTAGAATCAGGCTGTATCAGTAGTATTGCAGCTATGGCCGTCAACATGAGATCCTATACTTAATTTCATCAAACTATTCACTCATCATAAATGTACATCACGGCATATAGTATGCTGTATCGAAGTTAAGTAAGGTTAAACTAGTACTACCCCCCCCCCCCTCCCCCCCGAGCAAAGAAATTGATACTTCATGTATAGGCTCTCACCACCTTACCTCGTAACGTTTCACCAACTCACTAAACAAAATGTGTGACCATAAAATATGTGACGGCCTCCCACGTGACATCACAGTTAAATTTGGTTACATTTGAGATGAGAAATCTGTTTTTCTATCCCAATTTTTACTAAATACGATGCCCACGGTCAACCAATAACATTCATTATTGTTCGTCACGTGTTCAACAGATGTTTAAATGCTAAACGCCTGATCACCTAAACGTGTTTAGGAAGACTTCATATAACGTATGTGTTTAATTACTAAACGTATATGGCCTAATGTGTTTAGCAAGTGTTTCGCCTAGCAAACGTTTATACTTTAAATATGTTGTGCTTAAGAATTAAACATGTTTTGTTAAGTCGAGTATGATTTATTGCTAAACACCTATCAAGTGCTTAGCAATTTAGCACATGCGCTCTGAAAGTAAACATGTTTAGGTGTTTAATTTCAACACATTCAATTTGCAGTGTAGTAGTTGGGTGACGAGCTAATATTTAATCGTCAATGTATAGCAGGTAAACTGGAGCAGTAACTCATTACATGATAGATCATTCTTTAAGTACATGATGAGTTTTAGAGGAATCAGAATGGATAAACTCATGTGTTGTGCTGTGTCACGTTCTTTAGAGCGTCTTATCGCATTCATGGTAAAGCGGGTCACCAACTGTGTGATTTATTCCCTTACGTTTCGTTCGTCCTTATAACAGAAGTCAATTGCAATGACTTTAACATAGTGCAATGATTGTTAACGCACTTTACTAACGTCATTTGTCACTAATTACTGTTTGCATTGGAATTATTTGTACAAATAATGAGTCTTGTCATGTATAACCGGGCGAAACATAATACAAACCCAGAGGCAAACATCTCATAGAGGAATAACAATACGGTATGTATGTAAAAACAAATGGACACAAGTTTCAGAATTCATACAATGTATATTCACCATTTATCAAACGCTGAATTCAAAAGACATGCATGCGTAATAACAATGGTATTCGTATTTTATGTTTATATTTCAAGACACAAAAAGATTTTTGAGGCATTATATTCTCATCATTCCACTTAATGTTCACGATAAGACAATCTTAAATGTTATAGTTACAATAAGAGTATGTGGGGTTGAGTATGAAATTTGAAATTGCACCATTCTGGTTGTGATAATATCCAAATAATAATTATACCCAGAGTCATGTAAATCTATTTTCTGACAAAATCTTATACCAACAGGCAACTAGTAGTTTATGTGATGATGCCCTGTTTTACACAATCCCGATAGGAGATTTTAATAAATCACTAGTATCAGTAATACATAATGTTGTTCCGGCTACGGACTAGGTTAGTGAAACACATTATTGAAATAAGTAGGTTATCGCCGTTATAATTTTCGGGAAAACGCTCTAATGAAAATGTGATCAATACCCTAGAGGAACCAATGTTATCATCATTCTTCTCCATTCTTTTGCAACATGTTTTTACTGTTTGGGTCTGTGATTATAATATGTTGAAGTTTGATGATACGTTGATTTCCAGAATTGTTTTCAACATGGAAAATGGACCAAAATATCCCTCGGATCCCCCCCCCCCCCCCCCGGATTTGGACCACGGACCTCCAGCACCAGTGGCTTGCGATTCCCCACTACATCACGGATGTCAAGGCTACTTGGCGCAGTATACTGCGCCAACTATATGGGCTGGGTCCATGGTACCAACTTGCGCAGTCGTGGTATTTTGTGGTATATGGTAGGGTTATGGTTAATGCGTGATCTAGAGCAGCGACTGGTTTTCATTTTGAGTAACCCTTTTAAGATTGAACACGGTGAATACCGTGAATAAAAAACTGGGGCAAATCTGATCACAATACTAGACAGAATGTGTGGAGGTTACATTACGATCGTGATTTGACAAATTGAATTAATCAAAGAGCTCATAGTAATCATACAAACCGAACTTCGAGCGAGCTCTATAAATCAATACAGAGTTAAGAATTCTGGCCTAGTTAATTTAAATCGAATAAATACAAATTGAAAGTTGCTGTTGTTGTTGTTGTTGTTGTTGTTGTTGTTGTTGATGTTATTATTATTATTATTATTATTATTATTATTATTATTATTATTATTATTATTATCGTTATTGTATTGTGGCTGATATTGTTGTTTGACAGGTATCAGATCGTGCTACTGTTAGCCAGGAAAATGTCCATCCACGGACACAACGACCAATTTGTTTAGTCATTCCATTGCACCAAGTGCAATAATGATAATATTATACATGGCATACCTGACACATGTCCTCACTGATCGTATTGATGTATACATAATAATTACGATCGCTTGAAAATCAGGGTGTGATACGTCTACATAGAGCAATAGACGACTGAATTGAAAACGCCCGATGATATCGTTACTAAAGCTTCAATTACGAATGTGATCACTAGGCTATACGGAAACAGTTACAGGTAAAGAGTGCAAACCATATTAACAATTGTGAAAACTGAAAACATTAGCCACTATCATTAGTATAAATTATTGACATTTCACATCTTCAAACCACAGATAGATACACATATCTTTTGCTGGCTATGTGTTATGGTATCTGGTCTTAGGTCTATATTTGCTTGACAACTCTTTCCCATTCCTGTTGTCGCGGCAATACACTGTTATCAAGCAGACAGATGGGTAAACAGTCATATGATCACATACGTGCATGGAACCACGGAAGTATAAATCTAATAAAGTAACTCAATATATATCAGCATATGTCCCTTTATTTCTAATAATATGTTGATAATCGACCTGAGGGTACACTAATTTGATTTGTGGTCTCCAAGATATACATGATAACATCTAACGTACATTAGAGAAATAGCGGCACGCGTATTGTGTGCAAATACAAAAGTAGTTTAGAAGTATTTGTGAGTTTAATGGTTTGATAATAATAAAACGGATAAGGAAGGAAACCAGTAACAAATTTGTAAGTAATCCGAGAAGCCAGCCTCGAAAATCTTTACGTCGGTGTATGATAGCCCGCCTGAGCGCGCCAGGAGAGATATACTGGGGAAGCGCGCGCTGCCAGCACCTAGTATAGTATAATGTTTTATCATTACTGGGTCATCTTAATTTTGATTAGCCATGTAGGACATGAACTGAATACCAGTATTATCATTGATGGAAAAACACAAAAGGTTTCCCAAACAACAATTCACCAAACCATATCTTCAGTTTGATAAAGTGACTTGAAATCAGGAAAACATTAAAAAAATTAAATTCAAGATTTTAAAGGTTCCATAAAATAGAAATATGACGGGAAGTCTGTATGTTTCCCTCTTTTCGGTCTATTTCTTTCTGGGGGTGATAATACATTTGACTAACATTACATTTAAATGAAGGGGGATACTATTGAATGACGTACGTAATTGTGTCAACATACGTGAATCATACCGCCAAAATCAATTACTTATGTCACAATTTCGAATTCAATTTAAAAGTTCACCTAAAATCTTCAATTGATCTATTATCCCGGGAAATATAATTATGATTAATTAAAGCGAGAAAAGAAGACAATTAGTTGAATTGTAATAAATATTGAATTGGTATCAGGACAAAAAATGTTTGATACATTCTATTGATATTAAATACATTACTTATAATGAATAAAATTGAACTGACTTATTAAACATTAATAGAGATGGTTTCTCCCGTTACCGTTCGTCTGACCGTTAGACTACGCTATTTGTTTCGATTGCACTATTATTTATGTATGCAGTCTGCGTAGATAGAAAGTAGGTTATCACATCAAGTAAATGGATAAAGCAACTACTTACATCGTAAAATATTTTAATAAGTCACACAGGGTTCCTAGTTCAAAGGAAGCTTCAGGCCATGTGTAGAGACTCCTTTCCTCATCACCCGGCTCACAAATCCTCCTTTCAAAATGAAGGCTGCCATTTCTCCTTAATGCCAGCGGCACTACTTTGCTTATGGAATGAGCTATCTCTTTGAGAAATTACTAGTCGAGCTCTATGGCTATTACTTTAAAGTGCCCTATAAACTAAATCTATTTATTCTGCAGGAGAACTTCTATCTCATTGCGTAATACAGAATGGTTTTTTCCACTGGACTGCTATAGAGAGTGAGACAGAGCGCTTATCAAAACAGGGAAAGAAACCTGATGATATTTCGTATTTGTTTCTAATAAAATAGAAAGACTAGATAGCTATGATGGCAAAAAATATAATAAGAATGTCAAAACTATAATACTGATCAATGAAATCAATTAAACGATACAAACCAAGTTTAACTCCCACCCCACAACCACTTTCCCACCCACACCCCCACCCCACACCCCCACCCACAGCCAGGAGATTATTATCTGTGAGAGAAAAGTGTTCCCCTCCAGAGTAAACTAAATAGCATTATGACCAGCTACCCATAAACGGGATATTTGTTTTCAACGCTTTGCATACATTAGTTTTTGTGAAAGCTTATGATATGGGCCTGATCAAGTGTCATTATTTTTGTGAAGTAATTTGGTTATGATGGTCAAGCATCATAATTATAATTTAAAGGAGATCAGAGGCTAATAAAAATGTACGTATATTTAATATATACCACATCTGTGAGAATTTTTATAAATCATCTGTATGTACGTCGATTGAAGCTATGATACACATGATATTGTCACATCTCTGTTTCATATATAACCGATATTTTCGATTTATGCAATGAATTCCTGCGTGAATATGTGCAGCGACTTGCTGTTGATGAGGTTTTTTAGAAACAATGACATCACAATATTGGGTATGGATATCCATGGAAGTAACTACTTTTATGGGATATTCCTTTAGCACTTTTGACACAAAATAATCACTGGTTGGGAATGCGCAGTTTAAATTCGTTTTATTGAATATTTAGTTCTATGTTCAATAAAAATGGTAAATATATATTAAATAATTATTTACCTACCATATAATGCTTAGATTTATAAATAGCACTGATCTCTTTTAACGTTTCATATGCTATTATGTCACACACCTATTACCTATGCGTCTTTCGGTGACAGGTAGCAGCTCATAAAGTGTTATTTGGCATTGTACCGAAAGTAATATGTGTCATTCAATGACAAATTGTACAATTTGGTTATTTGGTGACACGTTATATATAAATAGCAAAAGCTGCGAAACCAGCGTGTTATTGGCTTGCAAAAAAAATGTTAAAAAATGGGACCTAAATGCGAAAGTGTGTAGACCCACAGATAAGAATCACTGGTTGACTGCTCTTTCGATTGCAGAAGGTGATTCAGACATTGCTTAGTGCACCAGCCATTCCCTCAGCGTAAATTAAGTATGTGGTGCTAAAAATATTGCAACCTAAAATTGTTTACATAACCTAATGATTTTGTCAATACCACAATTAAATAACCGTATCAAGTGTGGAGCTTAAGTGATTACTGTAGACATATGCTATCATTGCTTCGTAATAATATATCACAGGAGACTTTTACATGTCAGTCACATCTAATACTTCGCATCTACTTCTCCACATACATGTACATGTATTGTCAGCTAAATATAAATATCTACAGGTGTGTTGATTTTCTGTGAGATATAGTGATCTTATTATAGCCGACATAGCTGCAGGCTGAATTGAATATATAATGAAATGATGAAACCTCTCCAGTGCCCATAATTGATTTTTCTTGACATAACCAGTAACGTCATTGCCCTTTTTGTGTTGTTACGCGTGTAAGCAATGAATGTTTGTAGTGAATGCGTAATTAGAGGTACCCCAATGTGCATAAGAAACGCCCGTATCAAGCAAAAAGAGCAGTATGTGAAACAAAAAATGAAGTTACACACTCTTAGTATGTATACTTTTAAAGGTACATGCACGTCAATTGCCTCACGGGCATGCATTCACGCTCTCTTGTATTCATGTCAGAAATGATGTTGTTATGTGATAGTATAACGACCGATTTATATCACGACATATGAATTGGACTCGGTCTTTTCACGAGAAGAAATCCTTAATTTAAGTGACAGCGCATATTTAGTCATTACATAGGCTCTCTCTCTAATGCTCACCGTCTGTAGATACAGTTATGACTTAATAATTAGTGTCTCTCTTTAATTTGTACCCATTTAAGGGAAAAGTGAAAGCAGACGCAAGTTAGCATAGATTTATGGAAAATCTGTATTTATCATATTAAACATGTTAAAGACAAGCAATTTCCAAGCAGGCAACGAACAAATCAAGGATTTGAAACCACTTGGTCAAACAAACATCTTGCATAAATATTAAGGTAAACGATGGCCTCTATCTCGCAAAGCATCCTGTATGCTGTTACAGTATCTTAATCAAGTCTCTAGTTGTATCTCTGAATTCTATTTCGGGTATTGGATGTGCCAACGTATTCACAACTCGGCAACCTGAGTAGAATGATTTCTATGACATACTTATTTAGGACCGGAACAAACACGTACATGTTTGTCTGTGGCAGTAGAAGTAGCAAATTGAATTAAAGCAAGAATAACAGAAAGCGTGTATCCTTTTCAAGCGATCAATGAAATAATGCATACGCGCCACGATTTAATTACAGAAAATAGTTGCTGCACATTAATCAAAACAGGTGCTGTCTTCGCTAAGAAAAATTAGGCAAAAAAGACTTTTTAGTTCTCAAGAAATTCCTTCCATATTGTATTCACTTTGACATGTTTGAGACATTTATACATTTTCACATTGAAAGGAGATAATATTAACATTCCTCTAAAAAGTGCTGAAATGGTAGTCAGTCGAATGCACGAATGCATTTTCCCGGTTTACGTCTTTTAAATGATTTATCTGTTTGAAAAGAAAATGAAGGTGAACAAGGAAGTATCAGGTGTAATTATGTAGATAAATTCATTTCTCATACGGCCATGTGTTTTGAACTCGCCACCCTTTCCGTTGCATGTCCAGATTTTTATACATTTTACACCATCTGAGATTCGAGTTATCATATTGCAATAACTACTTGTTCTACCCCATAACAAGTATATATTTTCTAAACGGTAATCTCACAAGGAATCTAAATATGCGATTGGAGTTTGCATAGGTAACATGTTGTGATTAAGAATATTCAAAGAATATCGATTTTTTTTCTTCATATTTTGATTAAAGCTCAATATTTCTTTATTCCTAATCCAATCATCATTTTACTGTGCATATTAGTTTCTCATGCAATTTACCCATCAGAACATAATAGTTGTCAAGGGTAACTTGTTGAAATATACTATATCGGGAAGTAAATGAGCACAAACGTTTACATTTCAAATTTATTAGAGTTTACACATATATTTTTTTGGCTATTCACCCTATCCCATTTTAAGCGAGATTTTTGAATTCCCCTATTTGAGACCTTTCCAAAAATGTATAATTTTGCTATAATCGGTTGAATAATTTGTTTGTTATAGTCGTGTATGTAAAACCGATGAATTAGGGCAAGTTCACTGTGTAGTGAATAGGGAAAAAGCCAAGGACAATGCAATCGATTCGTGATTACAATTGTTACGTAATAGTTGACACGTTTGTTGAAACAGAAACTAGAATATAAAACAATCTATAAAATGAGAGCAAAATCATGTTTTTACCATACAGAGATGAGGAGTTATTGTAATTTGAACGTAGAATTGGGAACATTTTCTATATTCCCCATAGAGATTGTACACAACGCCACCGCCACCGCCGCCACCGCCACCGCCGCCACCCCTGACTTTCGAAATATAATCAATCATATCTCAGCCAAACAGTTATGTAAATACCTGATTTATTCACACAATGTAGCTAGATAAATAGGCTTTCAAATGACACCTCAACCATTGCTCTTCCATATACCATAGTTGTTGAGTTAATAGAGAGAGATGGATGATTCATCACCAAAAATGCAACGCCGCCACCCTTTTTGGGTGGGGTTCAAAACACATGGCAGTTAAAATAGCTATAACTTTATTATTCCGATGTGTCGGTTCCTTTGTTGGTGCATCAAAAGTTATAATTCTATAGCCAGTTGTGGTATTAAAACTTATGTGAGGTGTATCGCAGCTATAGGTCAAACTACTTTCCACTGGTTATTGGCTACGGGCCTGTAATCCATCGCCAATACACAGGAAAAGATAGTGTGACCTATGCAGTTGAAATAATATTTTACTGATGTACTGGTGGGTATTTTGATGAATTCCAAAGTCATAGCTTAAGTAAATCGACATTCTCTTGCCATGCATTTTTTAATCTGTCCGGCTTTAATCTCTATATGATCCATGAATACCACTAATTCCGTGATTACGAGGTACTTTGTTTATTATAGCGTTAATATAAGCAGGAAAAGAACCAGATATGATCAACAAATATGCATTATAATATATGGCGGTGTTATAACGATATTGACCTAAATGAGATTACGTAGCAAATAAAATAGGAAAACAAGATTTATTATTTACTTGTGATATTATTTCATGTGAAGGGTGGCTGGCAAATACAACAGTCAATGTATAATCCATACGTTTGTAAATGTACAACTGCCATCAACAGCCTAGACTGGTAACATTTCGAACTAAATGTCATCAAATGACACATCTATCCATCCATATTATTTTCCATTTATCTATATATAGTAACATAAACATAATAACAACATATTAAACATAGTATCAATGATATCAAGAAGTTACAAATGAACAAAACATGACTCTACCAGCGAACAACATGTACTACCAATTATCATCAGCTTTGAAGATAGATGGCTCACGATCAGTTGACTAACAAGACAATGGGCTTTCATGTACATGTATGTGTTTCAAAACCTACTATTTACTCTATCTTTTGTAGGCTTTTTTCAATCTTATACCATATATTTTCACTATGTCTCCAAATTCTACTTCTCCCTTATAATTCGTTTAGAAACCATTTAAATGAATCAACGTTTCATTATCAGTGAACTAAGTCTGGATCTATACAAAGTAAACGAAGCCAAACTTATCATTTTATTTAGTATTACATTCAATGAATTTTGATTATCTGGTATATAATCAAGTACAATGATTTGAAAGGATATTTCTAGATATGGAATGTCGTTAGAAATAATAAATCCTTTAAAACGTTTAAGGACGGGCAATAAATAAATGGACTTGTTGCACTCGAAACTTGAAAGATAATCAATCTTGGTTACATTTTTAACACTCACGCTGTAGTCGTTTTGATATTTTTGAAATTCCAAACATTGAGCCGGTGTGGTTGGTGGACTATCATTTTTTGGACAATAAAAAAGTGAATGAAATTTAGAAGATGGGTATGAAGTCAACCTGCTTCGTCGAATTAGGAAAAATATACTAGTATACATGAAACACGAAACATTTTAAAGACGTCTTAGTAGAATAACATAGGATTTAATACACATGATAATGTTGACAACATTACAGGCCAAACTTTGATTCGAATCTTCGAATAGTAAACAGATGTAACTGATACAAGACAAAAAAACCGCTCCATAACCCTAACCCCGAGGCACATTTTCCAAAGATTTTTTAGCATCCAAATAGCTAGGGGATTCAGAGGCAGACGATCTACCGCTAGGCCACGGGGGGGGGGGGGGGGGGGGGGGGGGGGGGGGGGGGGGGGGGGGGAAACAAACATGACGGAGTATATTATTATTATTATTATTATTATTATTAATCTGTACTTATATGGCGCTCTACAAAGAACACAGCGCCTTACAACAGGCAAAAATGATGCAAACACACGAACACAAACACCTAACATTTATACAAATGGGTTGTCAACAAACAATTGAAAACAGGCACAGACACCGCCTTCATCAACTGAATTGGCAACTCATTCCAGAGCCGTGGAGCGGCAACAACAAACGAATGATCACCAGCTCTTTTTCTTGAGCGCGGAACCCAGAGCCTTGTGGTATCAGACGAGGACCGAAGTCTGGGCCTATTCTCAATCATTAATGTGTCGCTAAACAAGGTAATAAGATCACACAGATAAGGTGGAGCGACATTCATCATACATTTGTACACATACAACATTATTTTGAAACATAAACGGTCCTTCATTTGGAGCCAATGTAAGGAATGCAAGAGATCAGCAGAGCACCTGTCCCGTCCACACGCAAAAACCAGCCGGGCTGCCTTATTCTGGAGACGTTGCAGCCGTTTGAGGTCAGCTTGCCATGTATACCCTGGGGCCATTATTTCATCGAAAAACTGCCGAGCCGGGTGACACAAGCACACCGCATTGTAGTAATTCGTATATAGTACTCAAGAGTGTTATGGTTAATGGTTAAAACTAACTTGAATATGAAGTTTGGCCTGACAACTTTGGCTTTAAAGTTGCAATATTTAACATATTTCGCATAACACATAAGTCTGAAGCGTATGACAATTGGGGACCAGGGTTGCTTGTCAGCCCTGATTGATTGATTGATCATTGAATCTAAATATATTGAATTCCGGAACTTGTGTCTACGGGGTCATGCAATAAGTTCTACCTCCTACCTCATAACTTTGTTATTACATAAGCCAGCCTTATGAAATATTACACAATTGTAGCGTGTAATCTCAGCTACAAATTCATAGTAAATTGATTTGAGTATTGGTTGTACTTTTCTGTACATGCAGTGAAAGCCAAACCTCCATTCATTTAGTGTGAAGGAAACGGATGAAAAACAGCAAATTATCGCCGAAGTGCTATTAATTTGACCTATGTTAAGAGATCAAACGTAGATATCGGCCAATTATAACAGTTCTTAATGTCAGATATCTCTTGAACAGACTCAAAATAATAAAGGTGACTGATATCTTATGCTCTTTGATTAGCCAGAACCAGAACAGGACAACAATTAATTTTACCCCTCCCATAGAGAACCCTGCAAAAGGCGTATTTGATTTCATAAGAACTAACAGATCTTCAATATACAGGACTGAAGGAGGGATTGCAAGTCTCTCGAATAGATAATTTTCTATCATTTCCTACCTGATTATCTATTCTGAAGGTCGTACATCAGGAAAACTCAAAAAGTAACTATTATGTTAAAGATTTCACAAACGAGGAATCACTGTGGCTTAACTTGTAACAATGAAAATTCGACCGATTAGCAGTATTTCAGTATGCCAAAGGCATATCGATACATTCGAGTTGATATTACACAATTTGAAAGCCTACAGGCGTTAATATTGCTTACAATCTCATGTATACATGACAATACTGTAATATATACAGATATATGTTATTGATTTCCATTTCAAATATTTAAATCATGAAAAACATGTATTTATTTTAAGGTAATTTTCTGTTTCCGTTGTCCAAAATCTCTCTCTGGCTTTGACCCCATCGAAACACAAGTGATACAGGTATCAATTATGATTTACCATAAGTGTGTAGCTATAATTTAGAGCTATAATTATGACAAATATCATGAGGCTGACATTCCTATTAGCGATGTTATGACTGAGGAGGTAGAACTTATTTGGTGTGATACCCGAACCAACAATACATTGTTTACGTTTTAGTCTTCGATGTATTGGTTAGACATTTGATCTCGCTATGCTGCAGGAATTAATCATAGGTCACGTTATGTCATCGCAGATTATGGCTTCCATATGCTACTCATGTTACAGATTGTATACTGAGCTTAAAAGGTCATTGAGAGATACGTATGGGAGTGCGCCCTCAATTATCCTGGAAATCAGTTTTTTGGCATCAAAGTAATACTTAGGCATAAACTAACTTCCATCTGAAACAGTTTACCAACATTCACCGTTTATCATATAAAATTTCATGATTTTCGTAGTTTCGATGTAATCATATTGAAACTATATGCTGAATTCGGAAGTTATGCTATCGTTTTACTCGCGGACTTTCGCGGCAAATCTCAACCAGGAAGTGCCGTTTTTTGCATATTTGGCATGAAGGCGATGTCGGAATTGTATGACATTTTAGATTTGAGCTATGTTGATGATTATCTTTACGTTATTTGTTCATTTAGTATATCGATACATCTCTCAATGCCCCTTTAAGGGCCGCTCTTTTAAATGCTAACTTACAAGATTCCAATACCGATAGTAAATAATAATAAATCATTATCTATCTTTATTGCGTGTAAAGATATCTGCCATTGCATCGTTGAAAGAAAATGTCAGTAAATACATCGGTGCATCGAATTATAAACAAGAAATCATGTCTGTCCTTGATTATTATACGTATGTGTCCGATTCAACAAACGATATGCTCCGTTATATTGGATTTGTAACTACGTCAATACATTAATAAGCAATGGCAATTAAGGGGTATGTTTATTGGAATAATATTGAGGATCGTTATGTCTCTCCTCGTTATATATGTAGCATTTCATGTCTCAGTGTTTGGTTAAAATTCAATTATTTTTTATTATTTGCCTGTCATTAGTGTGAATATAATATCATTGAATACTGATAGAATACTGCATAACATGATTACATGTTTTAAGAACGTTTGATTGAATTAATAATATGAACAAATTAATTTTAACTATAACCATATACATGTACATATTTTCTCGCAATTATATTGGTATATTAGGAAAACTGTATTGACATTTAGAGAGGAACGTATAAAATGAGTTTCTAAAATTAGTTGAAAGACACGATCATACATGCATTAATCATTTTAGACGATGCTGAAATGAGGTTTAGCCTTTTAATCTACTGTTTGTGTGATTTCTTGTCGCATATTCATTCATTCATTCATTCATTCATTACTTTATTCATAATATTTATTAACACAATCTTACAACATAATATATAACAATGTACAAGAAGGAAACATACAATAATCAAGAAAAAATATCATGAAATAAATAAAAAGATACGATACAAAGGATTAGACAATAATATCATATGTACAATTGATGGCGACGAAAGTGAGAGCGAAAAGCCAAGAATTGTGGGGTTGGAAAGTGTGCGGCGATCGAGAAGCCATTTAGCCTGGAAAGACTTTTCTTAAGTTTGGCTCCACCACTGGATTTAAAGGCGAACTTAACTACGAAAGGTTATATAATGAGTATTGAGATGGTTTACCGAATTGAAATCACTATAATAGTAGTAGGCCGTTATGATAGGTTAACGTCATAACAAGAGAATATTATAAGGACAATAAATTAAAAAAACCTGAGAGATACTCAGAGATCAATTTCTGTCTATTCATAGTTTTGAAGCGGTTAATGTTTGCACAACTAGTTAGAGCAGAGTCAAGGGAGTTCCAGATTAGAGATCTATTATATATTACGGAATAACGGACGATTTTGGATTTAATATTTTCAACAATTTATTTCCATTTCTAGTATTATTTATTTGCGTATCCTCGACAATAAATAAATAAATAAAACGTGGATAAATGAATAGATAAATAAATAGACAGTTTGAATGTTTTCAGGGTAATTTTCTTCTGTAGCAGTAAATCCAATATCCAGTCGGTAGATTTTATGAGCGGGAACCCTACACTTCTTTCACGTGTGAATGGATTTTGCCGGGACAATTTTTCATTCATTCATATTCATATAACTTCGGAGTAGTACCGAGACAATACATTATGACCATTTCAATGCGGCTCCTGGAGGGGTCAAATTTACATTGTATCACAGAAGTATTATACGACTGGAATTAAATATCATCCCATAGTCCATTGGATTAACCTTATTTAGAGTAGTAATGGTTCTATAAAATATGCATGGATGTCGGAAAGGGTGCTAATAAGGTAATCAGAAGCAATTAGGGACACAGTTACAATGTGATGTACTCTCGTTAAATTTATCGGGTTCCCCTTTATTAGAAGATAATTATGAAATTGAGTAATGTAAATACTGAGACATGCACAAATGCAGTTGTATACGATAAACCGGCATAACATATCTATGTTAAAAGCAGAACGAATAACAATAGGGTTTGTCGACTAGAGACTAGAATGAATAGGTTTGTTGAACACACTTCTAAGCGCAAACTATACCCTTAAGGTGATACACCAAAACGGGAGGGAAAATGAATACGAACATCGATAGGACAGCCATAATAATCAATACACATCTCTACATATCATGTTTAAAATACCACTATATCAATATTTGAATACACAAAGCAAGGACACATTAAAGTGAATCGAAGCCCATTAGCAACACACTTCGAGCCATACATAAAATGTACTTTTCTTACGTGGGTCCTCTGGAAGTGGGAAACTTACATTAAGCAACGGACGTATTATAAGACTGAAATATATTCCGACAAATGATTGTATTATTGTCCTATACGTAGTAAACGCAAGTCAATGCCATTTATATCATAACGATTGAGACGATGTCCTAATGACAGCGTCATAATAATGGCAATCGCGCCGGGAGCGTCCGAAAAGGATGGATAAGTGCGCGTTGCATAAATGAGTTTTAAAACTAAAAAGGATTTCTATGAACACACATATTATATGCGTATAATACATAACACTTGAAATACACTTCATGATTTAAATGCGCTACACGTGCAAGTGTTCCAAGTTTATTTGCACTTTTGCTAATTGATACCTGAACATTAGAAAGATAAGTTCAATATTTATTTTCCATTATACCGACAAGGACAAAATACAATTTGTATCCCATATTTGTGATGGCAGATTACCTGATGAATTGAAAAAAAACCTGAAATGTCATATCTAATATCTAACGAATTCAAAGTTGAATAAGGCGCGAGATGACTATAATAGGATCACTGTTAAATAATGGATTGACAACCTTTTGATGAAATATCGGTAGATCCTGATTTATGTCAATAATTTACAAATGTCATCCGTCTTACTTTCATCGGTCATTCATTACGCCGTTTCATTGATCTAAGGTAAGCTAACGTAATAGTCCCTCGGTTTTTTTAATTTAAGGGTTAAGCCAGCTTTATTGCACCCATATACTCTTGAATCCGATATGTTTTCATTAGTATCGAATTTCGGTTAATAAATGCATAGTCATGTTTTCTGTATTGTTGATTAGTTAAAATAAAGTAGATGCTTAACGTTATTGGATAGAGCTGTTATAATATCTGCGTCTCTTTACTAGAAACATCCCTCAGTGCTTAAGATATCAATGGTCTTTCTCGCTACGTCGAAAGTGTAACAGGTTCACAAAGACGAATAAGGCTCCTTATCATTGAATGAATCAAAGTTGGCTGAATGTACAATGTTTCATAAAAAGTGCAATATTATTTGGTGTCCAACTATATTACGAGCGTATGATGTTTTTATAATGTGCTGTTTTAATATTTGAAGGACCCCAATGGAAATAAGCCATTTTAGAGCTTTCTTGGGGCTATCCTTGGCATTATAAGTTTTCTTTTATTAATATGTTGTCTTAATTGCTGTAACTTTTTAAGATTTGTATATTTGATCTGATGTATTGTATCTCTGTGTTTTGATATGCCAAATAAAACTAACACTAAAACTAAATGAACTAATGGCTGTTACGAGTTTTGAAATCCTTGAGCTGTTCAGTCATATACTTTCAAAGCTTAATTTGGAATTAGAGTAATACACACTCACATGCCATTTAGACCATTGTGCGATTTTACTTTAGACAAAAAGTGACATCATATCAGGGAGTTCTTTTCACTAGGATTGCTTGCTATAAGTTGGTGTAAATATATTAATAGCAACCTTTATTCAAGATGAGGACCGGTGTAGACGTTATTCTTAATTGGCGCATTTGGCGTCGAAGAGGGATTTACGTGACTGAAAACGCCGCTAACGATGCACTCGAAAAGAGAGTGCTGTAGTTTTCAATGGGGGTGAACTTTGCACTAATAATAAAAATTCGTCGTACTTCTGAACTGTTCAATATTTGACCTTACTACATTAGCTGAATTAACTTAAACATATAGACTATTTATTCCCACTAGTTTGAAATTAAATGGTCGCTGGTAACCAAAACTACCGAGGAAAATTCAGAAGTTCACAGTTCATTCACATTGCCGCCAAGGAGATTGTAATGTTTATCGGAGCGATGTAATTGCTCTGAGCATGCTCAGTTGGATCATGGTTTGACGGGAACCCTCTTCGACAGAAATGCCGCCAATTAAGAATACCGTCTATAGTTAACATTTTTACAGAATAATTTGATAACCTTTAGGATTACAAAATTCAATATTATCTGTTTAAGTAGTCTTGCAACTGGTTCGTGAATAATGAAAACATGATATCAAGTGACGATTTCTTTTAGAACTTTGCATTATATAAGTAGCAAATATACTATCTTACTTCAATAAACATCATTTGGTTGGTAATGATTGTCCTGTTAATAATGAATGACATATCCAATAAAGAAGTCACAGTCTTAATTAGTTCGGTTGACATCAAACGTATGTAAATTAAACTTCTTACAGATATGAACTAAACCGCTATTTATTATTTATTGTTCCGTAGTTGTAGATCAATAACAAGTATTTGATTATAAAACATTTGTATTTTGTTATGATTGTTTCAGTTGCTTTCACACAAGTGCGATAGCACATTATTTGTAAAGATGCAAATTATTATGCTGCAATATGAAAACATAAATATTTAACAATAAATGTTTCTCATTCTTACATTTTTTTCATACACCTCAAATCTATATAAACAGTGCACGAAAACACAAGTAATCACTTTTTTTCGAGACACCCTGCGTTTAATTCCTTAATAAATTCAAATTATGGGAAAGAACAGAAATTTCCTCCCACACAGTTTGATTCCTCATTTTTTACTATAGCACAAATATTGATGAAGCTGTGGCCATTTGAATGAAAAATGATGCAGTTTCCATTGTTGCACTTAACCCTTTACCCATGAAACATGTGACAAGGGCGTAAACAAAACAGTAAATCTAAAGTGTATATATTCTTTCTCTCTCTCCATGAAAAGACAATCGTAATCCGAACATCCACATCATCAATTGTTTCCAACACCTGTATCTACTGGTGTAAGACTCATCCATCAATTACCAGTATAATCAATGATGTTTGTAAGCCAACACACCTGACTGTCTCTCCTTTTTCGTGCAACCTTCCTTGTAACTCCAAATCGAAGGGCAACTTCAGTTACAGAAACTTCAGAAACTTTTCATTGAGAGAAAGAAGTGGTAGACTTTAAATTAACTGTTTGTTTACCTTCTTTTCTTGGGTATAGGGTTAAATGCATTTGAATAAAAAATGATGCAGTTTCCATTATTGCACTTAACCCTATACTCGTCATGGAAAAGAGCGTAAACAAAACAGTATGTGTACCGCTTGTTTCTCTCAATGAAAGGTTTCTGGAGTTTCTGTAACTGAAGCTGAAGTTTCTCGTCGATTTGGAGTTAGAAGGAAGATTGCACGGATATTGAGAAACAGGTTTTGGCTTACAAACATCACGATGACCCTTGTCCTTGTAAAGGATGAGTCTCATGCACAGTGAGGTGTTGGAAACAATAGGTGATGTGAGATGCTCGGATTACGATTGTTTTTTCATGGGGAGAGAGAAAGAATAGATACACTTTAGATTTACTGTTTTGTTTACGCTCTTTTTAGGGGTATAGAGTTTAGTGCAACAATGGAAACTGCATCATTTGTCATTCAGATGGCCACTTCTTCATCAATATTTGTGCTATTGTAACAAATGAGGTATCAAAATGTGC
Source organism: Ophiura sarsii (assembly GCA_035610835.1). NCBI lineage: Eukaryota > Metazoa > Echinodermata > Ophiuroidea > Amphilepidida > Ophiuridae > Ophiura > Ophiura sarsii. Next base: position 142,615,802 of record CM069441.1, on the reverse strand, counting down.
GGGAGAAAATCTTGTTCTTTCCCATATTTTGATTACTTTCTTTTTGTGCATTGTTTATAACGGTCACTTGCGCTCAAACCCCATAGATTGAATAGGAATAAAGAAATAAGGATAGTAGAAACTCAGGCTACCATTGAATAATTAAGGTGTGATGTTTGAAATGTTTAAACATATTCGTTGAACATAATTTATTAAAAGGACTATCAGTGTTCGAACATTTCACATTTCACAGATTTTAATTCATAGACTCACTGTCTTCTGAAACAGTTACTAATATTACCACATTAAACCGACCAACCAATATATTTGATCTGGTTACCACCAATTGTTAGGAACAATTTATTGAGCGTAACATGTTTACGCACCAAGTTGTGTAGCTTTATCTCGACCATAGTGATATACGAAAGAAATCAAATCCAAACACATTCATTAAAGTTAGATATGATGCTCTCTGAGTTAATATTTGAACATCTTTCAATGGACAAGAGAAGCACAAGACAGACACAGATAGAAGATGCTGAAAGAGGGCTTCAGCCTACAGAGGCTGAAAAAGCCTAGGTAAAGGTAAAGGTAAATATCATTATACCTTGTCACGAACAGCGCATTTTCTCTGCCATTGTTTATCAATGTTATGAGTATTATCGTGATCAAATTATTAGAAGAAATTAGTAAAACAAAACCCCATAAAATGAAAAAAAAATCATATTAAATATGAAATGAATGTGTTATCTTTCTATGAAGAATCCCTTACTTAACTTTGCCTATGAAACCCATTAGTGTATTTATAAGTCCTGTATAATTTTATTAAAATATGTTCAAGGATGATGTATCGCCAAAATAAACTTGATTTCGAATTATCTTAAGGTGACCGTGGCTTGTACCTGGAATGAATTTTGTGGTTGACAACCATAGTCACAATCACAGCCATTCTTATCTTTAGAATCACTAAATAAATATAATTATTGAGAGCATTGTCTGATTCGATTTTCTCTTGACGGCAGTAGCAATTTTGTTCAAAATAAAAACTACTGATTTAATTTGATCATACTACAAACTTGTAGGAGAATACTTCAATCGATCAGCTTGTATAAACAACGTAAATAACTACATTTGTGAAAAGTGTATTGTGTTTGTATTTCATGAAATTGTGTCGTTATAATTCAGTTGCATCGTTATCTGATATGACAGTATTTATACAAAGAGTTTGCTACTTTGATCATTGCATTGTAAGCGCACCAGTATTATATACAGTATAATATATTCTCAATGTATCTGTTAAAATGACAATCGAGGGGAAAGTATTTAAACAAGTGTTTAACAATGGTCAACACTTTATATTTTGGACCGCAAATGACATTTCCCCCAATTTTGAAGAGTGTTTGGATACATTTTCTCCTGCACAATATGTAGGTTATGTCATATAGTTTCCATCTCAATTATAAGGGATAAATTATATTTACGCTCGATAACATTATCGGGCCTCGGTAGAGTTTCGGTGGTGGCGTTTTCAAACTGATACACAACAAAGATAATTTAACATGTTTTGCGTCTAATTGGTGGTTAGTATAATAAGTTTCGTATTGAAAAATAAAATCTGAAAGCTTATGCTCAATAAATAGCTTACCTAGACTCGATGGATGCTGGATAATTTCAATGCGTTTAATGGAAAATCCATATTTACAATCCATAATTGTCCGGGCGCACCTGTAAGGTGGCTTTACTTGATAGTGAGCTATCTTAAAAGTGAGCTGCTATCTCGCTAATGCTTATACGATGCGGTAAATATAGCATAATATGTTAGCGAAGTAATTTGGTCAACAAACTTGAAAATAAGACCGGAATGATTTCCAGTGAGGTAAATATTTACGAGGGGCATTCAAAAAATACCTGCAACCATCGAAAATCTCTGAACCGTGACATGTGACAATAAAATAAACTTATGATACTTAAAATGTAAGTCTTGCCTCTTTCTCACGGAAAAATTTCAAACATGTGGGTCATTTTTATCATGTAATTTCAGTACTATAAACATCATGGTTTCTGGGCACTAAAAATTGACAAGAATCAGCATTATAAATCAAGCGCCAATATTAACACTGTTAACGCACGTATCTTAATGCATGCCATAAACTTGTCTAACAAATTTCCCGCCATTGTAACATTTAATTCCCTAACCAATGCCCTAAGATCACGGTATTCACAGTGCTGAAATGTAATGATAAAAATGACCTACGTGTTCGAAATTTTCTGTGAGAAAAGAGTAAGACTTACAGTTTAAGTATCATAAGTTTATCTTACTGACACGTGTCACGGTTCAGAGATGTTTAATGGTTGCAGGTATTTTTTGATTGCCCCTTGTATATCAATTTCATATTACCACTTCAAAATAAATCTACATACAGGGTGAGTCAGAAAGAATGGGGACTGTTTTTGGCGAAAGCGCCATAGAGATTTTAGACCTGCATATTCAAAACCATACCACATTTACTTGGCTTTCATTCAAAAAAGAATTTTAGAATTCGAACGTTGCGTTATAATGTTGCAACAATTTTAGTAGTACCCGGTATTTTAAAGCCAATCCACGGAATGGCAATAGCACATTATATTGTTGGCTGCCTGGTTCAGAGATGTTAAACAATAGAAATAGTGAAAAACCTGAAAAGGCTCATGAATGTTGGATACAAAATCTTAAAATGACGTGAAAGAAATAGCGCGGTGAAATTAGGAGTAATATAAAGCCTAAAAATCAAGAAAAAAAGTAGAAGGAGTTTGCCCCAGTCACATTTAACAAGAGAAACGCAAGGTAAGAGAGGATAGAGTTTGCTATTGCATCCGAGCAGACGAGAGGTAAATCTATTTATTTACTATTCATGAACTATTTATTGCTTAGATCAAATTTCACATAAATAATTGTATTAGTGATTTTAAAAGTCGCGATCACCTCAAATTGTATTAAATATCATAATTAGTGAAATATCCATGAACTCTTATTTTGCACAGATCCTATTTAACATAATCACTCCAATTGTGTAAATTGATCAAATATATCAAATCCATATTGCAATTACATGAAATAATGTGATTTATATATAATTACAGTAATTATAGGATGCATTAATTAATCTGTTAACCATACATAACTTTGTATTTTAAATACATATTATAGCACTTTTGAATCCAAATCACATGAAGCAATCCATTATTAAATTGTTTGTTTGGTTTAAATTTGTAGAAGCAAAAAAGAAAAATTGCATACATGAAACATGCAATTGAGATAGCCACCAAAGGGGTGTGGTGGGATAATTTTGGTTCAGGAACGAAGAACCAAGCCGACCTCGTCGTTGCTGTCACGGAGGATTATGATCCAAATAGGGAATCTGCGGATACAGACCCCAAGAACGTAGGGAGGAACTTACGTGAGAGTAAAGGTCAACCTATATATTGTTTGCGGGGAACTGAACCGAACGAGGGAAAGAATGCAGCAGCCACTGCAGGCGGCAACAGCAATTAGTTTAAATTTCCTATAAACAAATTAGAATACATTAATAAGGACTGATTTGATAATTCAACTATTCCGTGGATTGGCTTCAAAATGTGGGGCCTTATTAAAATTAGTGTAGAATTATAACGAAATGGTCGATTTTTGACATTCTTCTTTTGAATGAAAGCCAAGTTGAGGGTCTTTATATATGGTTTTGGATATGCATGCCTATACTTTTTGTGACGCTTTATAAAAAGGTGCCCGTTCTATCTGACCCACCCTGTATAGCGTTATGACTGATATGAGTGATATTTCATGAAAATTATATCATCAACCTTCTGCGTCAAACGTTAATGTACATAATGTATCGCGCCGAGTTGGTGAGCGATTCGAGGGAACATAGGCCAGTTTTATTCCGAGTAATTCAAATATTGTTATCATCCTTTCAAACATTCGATGATTGTTAAAGGCTCTAATAAAGTTAGATACTTATATCTCGTTGTTGAAGATCTTAAATTAGAATAGGACTATCTCGGCAACTGACGGTCTATTGTATCAATATTTACCACTAACATAACTAACATACATATGTATAAGACGATTGTTTATACGACGTGCGTGCTGGATAAGTAAACAATATCTAAATGTCTATGGAAGCATGCCGTAGAATGAGCCTGCACCTTTCTTGGATGTTTTGGCGGGTTTTTTGAAAATGTAACTTTTATGCATATCAGCAGGTGAAGAAATAAATCGTCTGGTTCAATAATAATGTTTCGAAAATATCAATGTTTATCGAACGAACGAAATAAGCTCAGTTTTGCTCGCATGATGAGATCGGTGATTTACCTGCAGATATATCCTGATGATTAAGAAACACGGTTTCATCTTTTTCATTTCAAACTTCATTAATATCAATGAACCGGAAATTCTCTTTCTATAATTACCTGACAATATAATATGAGGCTTAACATAACATATTATTATATTCAATAGTTTTCCATTTTGATGCACACGCATCTGTTGTAATTAAATAACTATGCTGAAAATATGTTCCGTGTTCATATCAAACATAGTATTTGATTAAATAAATGTTGAAGCGGAGCAAACCTAATCTGTCAATGATACGATTTCACTAGAGAGACGCGCTAGTTTCATTGATTTACATGGCTTCACACCCGGCCATAAGCATTAGTGCGTACATAATTCTGAAATTTAATCTTTCCACAACCTACATCTAAGATTATGCAAGGTAACAGCGGCGTGAAACATCAATTCTCAAAAATGAACTTTCCCAAGCATGCCTTTACATTTTATAGCACAGTTTCATACGAACATGCAATTGCAACAATTATTTCAAACATATAGCCTGTAATATCAATTAGTAATTAGTTCTATTTTGTTTGCCTTGCCGGTAATATCTATTCAGTATGATGCGATCAAATGCAACACAATCTTGACCATCTTCTTTACAAGAAACAACTAGAGTCTATTTATCTATCACCAGACAGTGACTTAAGTGCGTCATTGCAGCACATAAACGCGCGCGACTTCTGGAGGCGCTGGCGTATACACGCACCCGTAGAAAGACGGAATATCAAACGCGTGCGTAAATACTGCAACAGAAAAGTACGTCACTGTCCAGAGGACGACAAATAGAGTATAGTAGTACACACTCTACAGATTACTACGGAATTTGTAAAGACATTTGTTTCTAGACACGCTGTTCTACGACGCTCGATGTAGCGATAGATCTACTATTCATGGCACGAATTTGACGTTTCGTAATTATTATGATAATCCTACCACGAAAGCTTCTGTGCACTTTGACACTACTTTGTGTCTATAGCATCTTTCGTTACGTGTTATGCCCTAGAGTGTCTTATATTTTTATTCATATCGATTTCCACAGTGAGAAAAAATGCAATTGCCCGTTTTTAAAATGACCTACGTTTCCAGGTTTCGTGATTGATTTGAATAGAAATTGTTAAGGGACGCACCATTTGATTTTCATGGGCATGGAAGTTGGGGTCGGGCGGAATTTCTTTTTTTCGCCACCGAAGTAGGCGGATTTTTAAAATATTTTTTAGCAAAGCCGGCAAAGTGTTTTTTTTTAGGTTTTAATGGTTTTCTTTACATTGAGTTGGGCCTTTTGGGTGAGTCATCTTTTCTTTTTTTTTACTCAGCAGTGGGTAATTGTTTTTGTTTTTTCCTGGTTGGTGGGCAAAGTTGTTTTTGTTTTTTCCTGGATAGTGGGCAAAGTTTATTTTATTTTTAAAACTTCCATGCCCCCCCTGAGTATCTAATGGTGCGTCCCTAAATTAGAATTGCTATAATTTTTCAGTGCACACTGTGCATATGGCATGTATGTACACAGAGCATACTGTGTATAGCAATTCTATGGTACAAGCATTTTAACACCTGTGAAATTATATTCATGAATACGTTTATGTCAAATCACTCAGGGGTTGGTGGTCGGGAGGTAAAAGTAGGGCTGTCAAAGGATGGCAACTAGCTTAAACGCATAATATTGGATAGCCAAGTAGCTTAAACGCTAAATATTGGATAGCCAAAATTCTTAAACTATTTTGTCAGTGTTATTGCGCTTCATTCGGTTGAAGGCGCTATACGGAATAAAGCTAATCGGTACTAAAATATATTGCTATGATCAGTATGCTCTGTGTTCATACATAGCAGATGCACATAGCGTGTAAGTACATACCTATGTATTGGGTGCCTCGTCTCGCAAATTAATTAAAATTCTAATTTTCTACATTCCATTCTCTGTATCAGGATTTTAAAACAACCTCTTTTTTGAGGAGAATATAGTAGTGTCTTTTAGAAATGGTCAATTATAATACAGTAATAACAATAATCATAATCAAAATCATAATATTAAGATGACCATGCGTACAAAGCGCTTACGCAATTAATCTCAAAGCGCTACATACAAAAATATTAAATACAGAATACCATGTAAAGAACAACATACTAAATATGCAGCGATGGAAATACCCACATGACTTTCCAACCGGGGTAGACAGTCACTGGGTGGACCAACCCTGAGTAGACTAAAATAGAGCACCCTCACGGAATAAACTGCAATAATACTGTTTAACGTCAAGGTCTGTGCATAATTACTTGATGTTGCTAAAAGCAGTGAAATCAGGAAAATAGCGTGTCCGATATTACAAGTTTTCCCTAACTAATTGATTCAATCTTTGAACCACGACATGATGTAGGGAAATGTCCAGTACTACAATGGATGGATCACTTATTTTGAACCGGAAGTATTAGGAGCATCTTTCGTTCCGCCCATATATATTGATTGTTGTTAATAATTTTCACAGTAAGAACATTTTAATGTAATACAGTATATTATTCTGTAGGATTCAAGTTACTCCCAGCGTAAAAATGAAACTATTGATAGATAACTTTCACGTTAACAAAATTACAACACGTTCGAGCATGCAACACCGTAGCTTTAACATCCAGAACGTATAGAAAGACCCATAAAACTCTCACGTACATAGCACTAATAATAGAGTACTGTTATAAAGGAGTCACTAACAGAACACTTTCGTGCAACTCAGGAGCATCAAGACAAAAATAATCTAGAACACTTTTCTAGATCTCACAAGGAATTCTCAAATGTTTTCCTTTAGATCATTTTTATTGCATACGTATTTAATCCCTTAATTCAGATCAATCTAAACAAAACTAGATTATATATACCGGTAGTTCAATCAGTTCCAAATTGGCGATTTGTTTTTTATCTATCCGCGCGCAAAAGTAGTCCAAGCGTATAAGCGATATTTTGGCATACAATGAACCTGTGAAATTGCGCGCCATATTGCGCCAGGCAAGGGTCTTGTGCGCGACGCCCTTCTGAATTCATTTGCTGCTGTGAACAGATTTCACCAATTTGAAACTGACTGAACTATAGCAAATATCGTACCCTTCGTACAAAATATTTGATCGTATTCAGGCATGTTAGACAAATTCACGAGAGACATTTCACGTCTGTTCCCTAGCGTTAAAAGTCAATACATTGGACTTTGGGAGGTTTTCGAACCATTTCCACTTGACTTTTAAACACAGCACCATGTTTGCCGAGGCACTTTGATATTAAAGTCCGTTGTCACTATTAATTGGTGCAAATGCCTATTTACTTATTCCGGAAGGATTCCTTGATTGAATGAATGATTAAGACTGTGACACTATGGAGATCACAAATAGAGAATTGAATAAACGGGAGCCATTCAAAACGTTCTACCTCCTCCCTCATAACTTCGTTATTATTAATGGTAGCCCCGTGAAATGTGTCATGGATATAGATAGTAAATGACGATTCATACCGGTTTCACTTTTGTTCTGATGCGGTCAAAGCCGAGGGAGATTTTTTTACGACGGAAAGCAGTAGCGACGGAAAACAAAAATTAGGAGGCACGATATAATTTTATAATATTTAAAATTGTAGAAATTGTTGTAAAACTAAAATGGTCCGAAAAAAGGCCGTTTGTGTGAAAATAGTTACAGGTCTCTTCATTCCGTAAATTTATAAAATCCACTTCTTCTTTTTTTAAGCTTGTGATTTTGTTTATCTTTACTTAAATTCCTATGTATTTTGAAAAAAAAGGTATGAAAATCGTGATAGGTATCATGACTCGAATCCTACCTTTTCCTACCTATGTATGTCTCTATTTTTCAAAAAAGAAACGCCCTCTACCGACAGAGTTTTTATGTATTTCTTTATTTGCTAAATTTGCTAAGCTTATGTATTTCTTTATTTTACGAAATTCTTATGCATTTCTTTACTTTGAGAAATGGTATGAACAATAACCCTAACCCCGGTTTATGGTTTTTGACCGGGATCACAATTTTCGAGGAAAAAACCCAACTAAATCTCCGGGAACCTGCCGGGAATCGATCCGGGGACCCTCCGTTCTCAAGCCCCAAGTCCCAACCACTAAGCCACGGCCCTCAGCTACACATTCGAGCAGTATACCGCGCTCACTATATAGGCTCGGTTGACTACGTCATCGAAAACCGACGGCGCATGCGTTTGGAGAGGGACTTTGGATTAGCATTTTTTAGCACTCAGGGGGAGAGGGGAGGGTAGGGTTAAGATACTTACACGTGCGTAAATAATTCACCTGTAAAGTTACGTCACTATAAAGTGTAGGTATCTTGTTAATTTATACCAGTCACCATCCGAACTCAGTACAATTATAGAGATCGCAGTGACCACTATCACTTTTTTTCTTCGTTTTTTGTTAGCTGGTTGTCACATTCATTTTTAATCATTTTACATTTTGGAGTTTAGCTTAAAAGGTAGAAGGTAGGGCCTTAGAAAAGACCCGGTTTTTTTAAACGTCTGCTGTATCTTGACATATCTAAACTTGCACGTAGAATAAAAACAAGGTATTTAAAAAAAACTGGACGGGGGAGATACAAGACTGTTGAAAGTTCAAGAACAGACATTAACAAACAGCGTTGCTACTATGTTTCCTAACAATTTAACTCTAAGGGATTCAAAAGTGTTTTTGATATCAAATGAAAGGTCCCATTTCTCATTACACTGATGATGCCCTTAAATCTAGAATAGGGTCAACAACCTTTAAGACGTATGGTTAACATTGATGAAGAAGTTGGATTGGGGTAATTAAAGTTGTATGGTGGACACCGAATCATTCAGAAATATTATAAGGACACATTGAGAAATAGGTTATGTAAAACTTTTTTTATGAAAGACTGGTACCTTCTGTTTAAAGTTTGAAAATGAAAATAGGCTTATCCATTTTATTTGCGGCGGTTTTAGACTTTGCTAAACATGCTCAGCATTATCAGTCCCGGTGCTAGACACCGGGCATCAGTGCACGCAGTGTACGTATACAACACACTGACCCATCTGCAGGCCGTCAGCTACGCGGAAATCTCTGCACAACGCATGTATACCATACGCCAACATTTCCACCCTGAAAGTACGTTGTACTGCATTGCACTAACAGTGCATGGCAAAGGTCGAGGGGGTCGAGGGGTTGTTGCCATATCATTGGGCTAATCATATTGAAGGGTTCACCTAGACTGTAACTCTCAGCCGCCCTCTTATGTCGCTATCTTGCAGGCTCCGATATTTGTACAGCTTTAGCGTCCGTACGGTAATATTGATGACTGGGGGATGTAGCCTAGGGTTCGCCATAATCATTGGGCTAATTGCGAGACCAAGGCAACACGGAACAAAGAGGCCGTGGACTCAGTGACTCAGTATATTACTAAATCATATAATATAATACAAAATAGCATCCAAATAGCTTAGTATATTACTAAATGGCATCCAAATAGCTGAAATAACTTACTGTGTCCTCTTACCTTCATATTATAACAATATCAATTACATTTTACAACAAAATCGCTTCAGAAGATGATTAATGCAAGTTATTAATATTAGCAAATGCCGCGAATTTTAGGGGTTTGTGAAAAGGTTACGACTTAGAAACGTCGTTTCAAATGACGGGGTCGCTAATCTCCCCCGTCAAAAAACTTGTTGAAATATCGGGTAGCACGTTACCTTTAAATGAGAAGTAAAATTATATATCCCACTGTCTGAAATTAATCAGGATGATAGACGGTATACTCTTGACGGTATCCGGCATCGATACTCTGGTGATTGAGTGTCGATGTATAAACACTTTCACACGACAATATTACTCATTCGCCGGTACATCAGTCGAATACAGGAGAAGGTGAAGTAACTGTAAGATAGATCTAGATGGGCACCGTCGCTTATAGTCTCACAGGTGAGGTGGGACTATTACTCAAACGACTTTCTCTAAAATCATCAAGGTGAAACAGGATCTCGTTTACAGTTTAAAGATCAATGATATGGCTACACACGTTAGAGAATATTCTTCTAGTCCTCGCCGTTCATCTTACCCTAACATATCGTAGCTTGTACGCTATGTAGACTCACTCGTTAAATCATAATCCACTGATGTGATCAGTGGCGTACCCATGGGGTGGGGGGGGGGGGGGGGGGAGCCGGGGGAGGGCCGGTGCCACCCGCCCCTGAAATAACCCTGTCGGTAAAAACGACCCTCCGTAATTAGATTTGCGATTTTGACCATGCGATTTTTTTTCGACCGGTTATGCAAAAAACTTTATCGCTACAAGTTTAACGATTGTTTATTTTTTGGTTTTTTTGGGGGAGTCTGTAAAAAAATAAAAATGTCGGTACATCATGCCTTTCGTCGGTACAACTATGGTCGTCCCCCCCCCCCCCCCCCCCCACCCCAGTTTCCAAAAGCTGGGTACGTCACTGGTTGTGACGCCTCTGCTTCACTCAGGGTGTGTTTTCTAACCTATGTTGTACAACAGCCTCTGTCAATCCAATCCAAACGAGAGGTTCCAAGGCTGACCCAACAAAGTATCGTCCTATCTCACTGCTGAGCAATATTAGCAAGATCGTGGAAAATGTAGTGCAGAAACAACTTCAAAGCTTTCTTCTCAGCAATAATCTGAAAAACTGATGTTTAAAGGATGTTACCAAAAGACTGCTTTCATGGATACACAACTACTTCCATCAATGTCGTCATGTCGGGACAAGTATCTCACAAGGATCTATTCATGGTCCACTGTTGTTTTCTGTCTTCATTGATGACCTTGTGGATGTCTGTGACAACGAACTCTATCTATACGCTGGCGATTTAACACACTTCGCACCCATTAAGTCTTCAATCCACTCCAAGGCAGTAGCGGCTAGCCTTAACAGTAGTGATCTAAGCAATATGAAAGGATGGGCTGATAACTATCAAGTGCTAAACCATCGTAATCTACAGGAAGAGAACCTCACCCAAACTTGAATTCTATTTTGGTGACTGCACACTACCATCTGCAAAAAAAATAGAAATCATGGGTGTTATCATTGACAGCAAAACACATCTCTTCTATCCCAACCAAAGCTGGCCAGAAGCTCGGCGCTCTTCGCAAGGTCGCCAATAAAATGACGGATATAGACAGATCCACTGTGTACAAATCACAAGTCCGCAGCATAATGGAGTATGCTTCACTTGGGCAAGTGCTTCATCTACTATCCTAAGCAAGCTTGACAACATCCAAAGAAAGGCACTCAAACTTATTGGATCTCATGAAGCTATACTAGTCTATCGCATCTCAACATCACCAGCCTACTTCACAGGCGAGCAGCAGTCACGGTCTTGTTCAAAATGAACACCAACCACTGTCCACAAGATTTAGCGGCATTGCTCTCCACACCATACGTTTAACGTCGTGCTACGCGTTTAAGTGTTACTATGCATTTTATATGTGCAGTATCATCCGATACTGGAACATTTTACTATATTTACACTTTCATTGGCTTTTTTTTAACCCTGCCCGATTGTGTTTACTTGTATTAGGAATGTTTTCTGAGTTGCAGTGAACCAATTGATTGGCCAATCAGTGACCTTTGAAGAGAGTTACCTGTTTGAATTGTAATCCCTCAGTTAATTAACTTTGTTCATGTCTGTTGGGCTATTATTCACATTTGCTTTTCATATACAAAAAAATGTTTGTTATTACATTTAAGGGAGCATATCAAAACTCGACCGCCCGGCAACCGCCGGTTCCGTGGGGTTCCGTGCGGTTGCAGCCGGTTTCTATTGTTCTAAACACTGATATGCGGTCCAACCGGGCGGAACCGGCGGTTGCCGCGCGGTCGAGTTTTGATGTGCTCCCTAAGTCAATATCTCCTCACAAAAGTATTTACAGTGGTTCGCCTGATTGTATATCTGATCTTATAAGGTAACCTTTCATTTGTTATTTTACAACCAAGGAAATGCCACCTACATAAATGATTTAATGATTAACCTAGTATTGCAGGCTAAATTGTGGTTTAGACCTAATACATATACTACAGAGTGGTAGCCTATTATGTTCCCAGCCCTTAACACTTTTGGACCGGTGATTTGACATTTCGCCGGTTATAAATCATCTAAGGATGTGTCTATTTCCCACCATGTGATCCAATTAAAAAACTGCAAAGGACATAGTTATGCCCCAAGGGCATAAACTAACCTTCATAACCCTGAAAATGGACCACATAGTCAGCGGTTGACAAAATCTTAGATGATTCATTACCGGCGAAATGTCAAATCTCCGGTCCATAAATGTTAAGGGATGGGAACAGATTATTATTGCGGTACACGTTGCTTTGTACGAGCTCAAAATGTAACAATCACGCCATGACATCATGCTGTCTGTTTTTCATCCACTGTAACATTTATAAAGTTATTTATTTGGATGTTGCTATAATGTGAACATTAACCAAAATTGAACTAAGCTACGTAAACATGGCAGTACATGCTTGAATGGTTGTAACAATCACCAGCATATTAATGTTGTATTATGGAGACGGCAAATGACTCAGAGCGACCGAGTCACGTTCTTAATAGATCAGTCGATGTATGGACCATTTACTTCGCAATTTCCTGCGGTGTTATTTCTCATTTAGCCACATGTTTGACAAGGGAAACATTGATCCTGTCTCATTGACCCATTTATAACATAATATTAGGTACTGGTTGAATAAACGAAATAGATTCATGGAAACAAATCTTTATTTAATTACGTGATAAAATAAATAAACGCGATGGAGTAGGACAGGAGATTGTAAAGACCTGATGCTGAAAAAAAAAAATTTCCAATGAATTTACATGATCCACCATATTGCAACATCAAGGGCGCACTCAGTTTATTCATCTGGTACATATACCCATATGTTGAATCGTTTTTAGACTAAAACATCTTCTCTGTCAATAATAAATTATAGATGGAATTTTGATGTTGCTTAACATGAGCAGCCTTTCAAATCGTTTTCAGACCATAGAACATTAATTTTATATCCAACCATTTTCAGCAAAATCATTTCATGCGGACTCGGGATACTTTTAGAATCTGATGGTAAAATTAAAGTATTTGTACACCATTTGTGGGTTAAAATAACAGATATTGATCTGTCTGAGTTAATTCAATGGTTTGAAACAATCTTGTTAAAAGTTGCAGTCAATTTGTGCAAGCATTGTACTTTCGCTTTTCAACCCTAAATATTTGCATACAAACTAACATCATAACGAATTGAGGGTAGCCTAGGTACCAGAATTCTTAGCGGCAACTTGTCCGATAATTTTAAGTTCACCTTTGACCCCAACATATCTCAATACATGAGAGAGACAACCATTTTCTAGGCGATTTTACACCATAAATGATTTTTTTAGGTTAAATATGAAAAATGTGACATTAAATATAAGACTAGTAGTATTATATAGTGATTAATTTTGTAACTTTACCTCAGAGATAAGATTAATTATATTTTATGGTTGAAAATCGGCAAATTCAGATTTCAAATAACTGTGACGTAGTCCTGTTCCCAAGCCCGCTCTCTATTGAAATATCGAACTTATTCGTCACCCAGCTGAAGACGGACTCCCGTCACTTGATGCGTCGCCGTGTAAAATATTGACGGCAGTGCGTCACTAAATAGCACGCCCTCAAACTGAAACCGAACGCGCTCCCGTTCCGAAGCAGACTGTTGACATCAATGATTATATATTTATACAGATGGATAGCGTATGCTTAGAAACATAAATAATACTTTCAATAAGTCCGAATGATGTATTAGAACGTATCGCTATTACAATCAACTTCGTTAGTCATTTGATTTTTTTTCTCGTTCAATCAATAATATCGACTTGAAATAAGTTATTATCTGCAGGTGTGCATAATACGGTATAGCTTATTTAGAACACATTCCTCCGCCTTGATGTATACAGTCGATTCAGAAATAGACTAGGGCAGATATAGTATCTCGGTCTTCTTGACTCCTTGATCCCTAGGCAATAATGCCATGCTACTCGGCGGCCTGATTCGAATACCGTGAACGTCCTTTGAACAATGAAATGAAAGTATTCCTCGGGAATCAACTTGCCTAGTTTAGTTGAGCACTTTTCACATTTTTGGTACAAATAATATACGAAGCTAATAAATGTATAAGGCATGTGTATTGATAGATTATTTACATTCATATTACCATGGTTCTTGCGGGAGATAAGGTATTTGAAACAACCTTCAATATTGAGGCGGTATTGTCCAATCCTTAAGGAAAACGATAGATGTATGGTATAGGGTATTCATATATTACTATCATGACTAGCATCTCTGGCACTGTCAACTACCCTATTGACAGCTTCCCTATTGCCGGCAATGAATCTTTTCAGTGTGTTATTCAGATTTTTGTCAGACTTCACATTCACATTCTGACAGTTATAATGTCATCAGGTGTGCCATTTGTGATATATGTTGCAAATTGTACGCTTGGAGTCTTGCAAACATGATAAAGGCGCGCGGTCTAAACGGAAATTCATATATAATGATATGTGACCAGTTTTTAATTGATATAAGTTGTATTTCAACTAAATTAAACTAGTGGGTGTGTTTGTATATAGGTAACAAGTTGTTAGTTAGTCTTGCACATCGAGTTTTTTTTCGGACAAGTCCTTTTTTAATGCTGTAAACGTTGGTTATATTTTACCTAGCGCAACAAGTTCCATACCAGTTGCTTTAATGTTAGCTAATTTCAAATTGGTAACCAGAATTTTTTTAAAAACCTGAGATATACATTAAACAAGCAAATATTCTTTCCTCAATATACTATCTCATTCATAAAACAAATACTAGATACTTTTCAAGCTATGATGCTTTTAGTAACGATACCTAACGGGGAAAAGTTGTTTTTGTATGGGGTAACATTGATTTGTATTGAAGACTGTGTGCTATCGGAACCGGTCAGACATGTTCGGATAAATGGTGAGCAGTGAGTCATTTCACACAAGTTGTCACTGCTGAGCACACACTTGGCAATGTTATCCGATTGAAAATCACTTCAATGCAACTTAAAAGTCATCCTAACTTCAAATGTATCCACTCAATTGTTATAAATGAGGTGTAATATTATGGAGAGGAAATGTGCTCGTTTAATGTATATCTCAATGTTCAGTATACCGATTACTACTTTTATATTAGCTAACATTAAAGCACCTGGTCCGGAACGTTTTGTGTTCTAAGCATAGAATACTCACTTTTAATATTAACCAACATATTCAATAGAATTGCTTCATACTTTCAGGTACAAAATGAAATTATTTGTAGAAATCTTCCTCGTAAACAATCTGCAACACACTCACTGTTTCTACACACAAATAGAGAAACCCAGAAAACTCTCACGTATACAACACTAATAATAGAATACTCTCATGCAAGTAATCAATAGCATCTAGAAAACTCACGTTAATAATCTAGAACACGGTCACGTAAGTCACACTTGTTTAGATCACACAACATGCACAAGGAATTCTCAAATATTTCGTTCCTTATAGGCCTACATAGCTTAACGATATATCTCGTAGCCATTCTCGATTTTCCGTTTAGAAGCGTAATTCCGTAGGTATAAGATTTATTGACATTTAAAATCAGATCAATTCAAAGTAGACCACCTAATAACGTACCCACTTTACCAAGTGTTTTATCGTATTCAAGCATGTCAAGCCGATTTGGGAGAGAGAATTCACGTGAATTCATACACACAGTGTTAGTCAATACATTTTGACTTCGGGAGCGTTTGAACCGTTTCTACTTGACTGTTACGTTTGAGGAAGCACTTTTATTTCAAAGTCTTTTGACAGTCAGTAATTGGTGCAAATGTCTATTTACCTCTGCTGGATTTCGATGAATAAATACTCGGATGTCATTAGACTGTGACACCGTGGAAGCCACATATCGAATAATGGATATTGTTGAATACCTCAAACTTAATCTACTTTCTTAAAGAACGAATAAAATATTTCGTAAATCAGGTTTCGTTCTGCCAGACAATTTGAATAGCCATTAAATGTCCATAGTTATATTTTGTAATGTACTCCCAGTGACAAACTCCGCACGCTGACATGTGGTACATAAATGGTGTTATTGAAAAGAAATTATGAATTGCTTGAAAGTTATATATGTTTGTGAATCCAATGCGTGTTCTATTTCCTACTGTTTGTAAAGTAACCAGATCTTTAAAGGGCAGATCCCTGTATGAATAATCCTCTGTAGAAGCATGCAAATAATACAACAGTGAGTGTAATTTAATTTGACGGGAGCGTCATTTTAGGGTTCAATATGCTATGCCTAATATTAGACTGTCGATGTGCAATACTGATGAATTCAATAGTGGTACATAATGTGCATGGTTCATGTAGGGGTCATTAGAGGTCTATCTGTGTTATACACCCCATGTTACCCACAAGATTATTGTCACCAAGCTCACCAGGCTACCATATGCTAAAGATTTTCGAATCTGACTCTGTGACACGATCAGGTAGGGACTTCCAAGCAGACGACCTGGGTTTGATTTCCGGAGCCGGCACATCAGGACTTCCCCCTGATTTGACCCGTTTTTTCTCCCCTGATTGTTTTATTCGCCAAATCACGCCTTATGGGTTAAGGTAAAACAGTGACTTATTTTCATAATAAAGGGATATTATTATTAAGATCCTTCTATAGGACGCAGATCACATTTGGTGTTTGTAATAAATACTGCACACAAATAACGTATCCACGCCGCTGAACAGGCATTTACGCTCACGCATGTTGTGACAAATGGGGTGTCAAATGCACGGGAGGAAATGCCAGTTCTTTCCCACTTGTTAAATTTCTTGAATGTCCAAAGAATTAAACATAGGGCGCCTCGAAAAATTGGATACTTCTTTTTGTGCAGAGTTTATCATAACTATTTAGGGCATAGTTGAAATACGAAGTCTTATCCAACTGCCTTTAATCATGGAAGTATGCTTAAATATAGAGCACCATTTAACTTTTAATATCAGGATGATAGACGTATTTCCGGCAACTGTAGTACTGATGATTTATTGACGATGGAAAACATATTGCGCGATAATCAGTTATTTGTGTTTACAAAACAACATAGTGGTACACATGAGAAACGTCGAATATGGGAGTAAGTCCAGCAATATTAAAGTAGATTGAGTAGGTATTCGGCAAACTCATTACTCACGTTCACACGATTTTCTCTTCATCTAAAATAACTTCATCGAGGTGAAAACCGGGTGTGAAAATAGGATTTCATTTACAGTTCCACGAAGATTCACGATATAGCTCTACACGTCTGGGACCATTCTTCCTATGTTTCATCTTACACTCGTATTAGTACACATAAATATCATAGCATGTACACCATTGAGACTTTAACTGCAATAAGCAGGCCTACTTGATATACTATGGGATCAGATGGATATCGCTTTCTTTTGAATCAATAGCTTACGAAAACATTCGCAGTATAGTAAATTTGTTGAAACATTAAGCATGTCGGCAGTAATTTCCAGGATTCACGGCATTACTACACAAATGACGTTAGACTTTGATACTGTGGAACGCACCAACATTATATAATTTATGATATCAAATAAGATGTATAAACCACGGAACCTACAGAACTGATGACTTGCAAAAGATAATGGACATAAAATAATCAAGCTACCACCATTATCACTGCGATTTAAATCCAGATGACATTATTTGGGCTAACAACAGGGATACGTCGCCGACAGAAATGAAAAGGTCTTCAATGACATTCATCAACAAATAAATGTCGAGGCAGACATTATATTTCATAAACAGACGGGCAAAAAGCATGTTGAAAAGCATATAGAAGATTGATCAGGTACTCGTCAGAGGTATATAGATATACGTAAATTAAACATAATCTCATGGTACAACCTGGATTTTAATGTTAAGTGTCTGTGTGTATTTTCTATTATGACTATTTTTCCCTCGAACATCGGTATTTTCGTCAGGAAATAGCCTCGTCTGCCAGCCAACGGAACGACTGGGTGACGTCATTGGAAGATCGGTCTTGGATAAATCGACGTTAGCACTACTTTACAAAGCCACTCATTTATTCAAGGGCATTGGTTGACTGCTTTATATTAATATCACTTTTAATATATCGATGCGCTAGATGTAGGCCTAGTAAACGGAATTACAAACATAGTGTTACAAAGACTGGCTTAACAGGATACCATTCCTGACCACTTTTATGGAAATAGCGCTTTTCAATGTGTTACTTATATTTTGGAGACTTCCGACCTTGAAATAGTTTTTACGAGCCGGGAATTTTCGAGTGTAATTGATATTAAGAGGATAAAGGCGAACGGGGACATAGGGACTACACAGTTTAATGTGTAGCACGACCTACCTCATTATTTGAGTTAGCGAGCTATTTTGAATCCAGTGTTATCCACACGGGTATTACGATTTTTGATTTTCCATTATGGCGCAGTGGACACTAGCTAAGACGGGAGAGGGTCCCCATGGTCGCCCCTGAGCGATAGTGCACCACGCTTGCGGAGGTTCGGCGTTCGAACCACATGTGCATGTTTAATACCAGTTCGAAGCTCTCCTCACAAATAGCGGACCGTACAAAGGGCGAATAGGTCGATTGCAGGGTCATTAGTTCATACATGGATGGAGTACAATACCAAGCACCTGTTATGATATTTATCCAAGTGAGACTTGAATGTAAGAACGAAATGGGTCGTACGAAGAGCGCAATGAAAACGTGGTTAGCGGGAGAGCAGCTAGTGTTTTAAATATTTGACAAGTGTGGATATTATCCGGGCTCTTCCTGCATGATGTTCATATGGTGATACTTTTTAGCGCAATGCAAGCGCTGGCTTGATCGCAGCAGAGTGCGAAAAAGCGTGGCGCTCTGTCTGGATCTCAATGGCGACCATGGGGACCCTCTCCCGTCCTCTCCCGGATCCACTGCATTACCAATGTGTTCTTGGAGACCTTGATGCGTTTAGCTTGGCGCTTTGATACTTTATGATTGTTTGTTTAGCGCAATGCAAGCGCAAGGCCTTATCGCCGTAGGAGTGGCAATCCTACAGTTCAACAGAGCATACATTTCCAAAGTGCATGTTATTGAAATTACGCTCCAATTCAAAAAGTAACATATGTAAGACAAGGAGACAATATCATATTATAGAATACAGCTTGGTGATTTAATGTCATAGAAAAAAAAATGGTTTGAACATATTTGCATATGATTAGCATACCGTAGATATTCGATATATAGACATAAAAGTCAACAGAGCCCACTGATTATGTAGTGAGCGCCCTCTCTTGATAGTAATGTATACGTTTGTTGAACAAACACGAAATACGGAGATTTGCACCAGTTGTTGACATAATGATATAAATGGGACTCCTAATTGTCATGTGGAAATCAACTCAGTTGGTAAGGCACTGGACTTTGAATCAAACATATATACAAGAAAACACCGAATCGTAAGTTCGATTCCCAGTAAATTCATTTTGGTCTTCTCATTGTCGTCATGATTTATCATACGGTACTTTGTTTTGTCCTTTTATGATCATTTCCTTTGTCTTTTTGTGCGTGTTTTTTTTTGTGGGGTGGGGTGTTTGTGTATGTTGGGTTTTGTTATAGTTTTAATTTTCAATTTTTGATGTATTTTGTTTGATTTGGGGACGGTGGTGATGTACTCTTTTTGAGGCTTTCTTTCATTCTTTCCACTATGTTCCTTCCTTATGATCAATTTTAATCCGAGACACACACATATAGATTCAACAACAAAATACCGTCACCGTATTTAAAAGTCACTGATTTAATGACATCTGGGAAAATCTAGAACACGTTTCAACAAATACTTTTCATTTAAGCGGTATGTATTCGTGGTTCTGGTAGCGGCATGGTGTACATGGTGTATAGGTGTACAAGTCACAAGTATGAAAATAGTCTCACTGAATACAACGTCATGCTCTACCACACATCACCATGTTAACAACGGAATAAATCTCATAATCCTCATTTGCATTGATTACTATGCCTTATCGCTGTTGTTCAAGCAAAGCGTTCTATAGATATGGAATCCACTTCACTCATCTGCTCATGCGTGCCCGTAACACAAAGGCTCTCGTTCTCCAAGTATTCGTTGTATATCAATTTGTAATGCACAACCTTCAATACATTTGTTACTGTTCAAAAAACATGTACTATGACTGAGCTGTACATAGTTGGGATAGTTAAACGAGTACCTCGTATTTTTAATCAAAGGTCATGGGTTTGAGTCCTACAACAGTTTTCTAATTATGAACTATGAACAAACCCCTTTTCTAAAACAAGGGAAAACACCAACAAATCAAATCGATATTTGCATTAATACGTCGTAGCGCGAGAATAATGTTTGAACGTGACCTAATAAATAATAAATGAAAAAATGAAGTAATTAATGTGTATTTAGGGCTATTTATAATTAATTGATTGATAAATTATTAAATAAACAACAACAATTAAGAAAGTAAATACAAAATAAATAAATAACGTTAAATAAAATGAATATAAGTGAAAACCCCGAACAAATATGACAAACGTATAACGGAATAGATTTGTATTTACGTTAAACCCTAACAAAGCTCGTCCCTGACCCGACCGATATACGTATAAAATACAAGGAATATAAACCGCCACAAAGATTCGAACCTACGGCCTGCTGATTGCGAGTCTTAATCTCTACCAACTGAGCTATTTTAACTTTCCTGATATCCTCAGCGTTTTATACCCAAATATAGTTATCATTCAACTATCGGGTTTTGCAACATTGGGTTGTTGTCTGATTTATTAGACTTAATAGCTAGATGGCCACTTAGCGGTGAACAATAGCGTAGGTCAATTTATCACCAAAACGAACCGCGCAATTTTGAACCGCGCACTTTGGGTACTATCACCGAGTTAAACTCCCGCGGAATTCGGACCGTCGGTTTCAAGAGTGATCTTGAGGTGAAATCAAAGTCTTTTATTCAGATCAATGTCTTGAAATACTCCTTATAATAGGACCTGTCTTGCAAACTTATTGAAACCGGTCTATGACATCTACAAGCAGAGCATTTCCCTTCGGCATTTTACAAATTCGTCGCTATCGAAAATGAAATGTGTCAAAGTAGTGTCTACATTGATATGCCAAACAGCTGTCTTAACCAGCGAAATTACACAATTTTCATTTATTTAGATAACCGAGGGTTTTAACAACTATTATTCTTAAATCGATTTTACGACGTGACCATTTAAGTACATAAAAGACATTTAAGAGAGAGCAAAATTTGGAACCAATGGCATTTCGTCCATTTGTTTATCATGCGCGATCGCATTCAATTTTAATTATATCTCAGTGTTTTCGGACGGCAGGCTAAGTATATTAGGGTGGAAACTCTTTTTGAGGGAAATGTTTTTTAACTTGGGAACTACGTAACTGTGAATTTCCTTTTATTATACTTATAACTAAGTGATAGTGGTCGAACGGGATTGGTATTTTAATTACATGCGTTTTATGTGTATATTTTATTGAGTTACGATAGACATTGATCTTGGTAGCTCAGCGTCAAAGCGCTCGCTTTGATATCAGGAGGACCCGGGTTCGACTCTGATCAGCACCGACTTTTTATACCTAATATATTTGCTTTATAAAGTTTTTTTGTCTTGTCCGTAAATTAGACACATTTTGCCGCATAATTTGAGCTTAACCACAGTTATATCAAGGAGTTCAAATTATGCGGCAAAATGTGTCTAATTTACGGACAAGACAAAAAAACTTTATAAAGCAAATATATTAGGTATAAAAAGTCGGTGCTGATCAGAGTCAAACCCGGGTTCGACTCTGATCAGCACCGACTTTTTATACCTAATATATTTGCTTTATAAAGTTTTTTTGTCTTGTCCGTAAATTAGACACATTTTGCCGCATAATTTGAGCTTAACCACAGTTATATCAAGGAGTTAAACTCCTTGGTTATATATTAAAACCAACAGATCCACACAAAAAAATACAAGACAGAACAACTTTATCAAGCAAATAGATTAAAGTAGCCTAAAAGTTGGTTCTCCTCAGAGTCGAACCCGGGTCCTCCTGCTATCAAAGCGAGCGCTGTAACGCTGAGCTACCGAGAATAATGTCTATCGTAGTTCAATAAAATAAACACATAAACGTATGTAATTAAAATAACAATAACTTTGATCATCATTTTCCAGCTTTAAACCCCGCTTTAAACAATGCGGCAACTTTTGTCTTAACCACTCTGAATATTTCAAATATACAAGATTTCAAATAACTTGATATAATGAGCTACTGTGTTGATGGATTTTTTACGACGTTTGGAAATGAGGGAGTTACAGACATTTTCATTTGAAATTGGCTACGATTTCTTCCAAATCATGTACGTTTTTCAGCGGATGTTGCATCATGAAATCACATATTTCAGGACGTTAGTCACGTAATATATTGATTCGATGTGAGAATATAAAGGGGAACAGATATATACTCCAATGCAGGTTAGTGGATCAACGATCAACGGTCTCGTTTTGTTCTAATTTGGGCATAAATACTTGTTACTTATTTTGATGTACGCAATCCAAATAAATTTGAATTGTTAGTGTTTATGTTAGGACGCCCTCGTAGTAGATAATTTTGGGTCAAATCGAAGTGGCCACCTAGCTATTAATTGTAAAAGGTTCCAACAGTTCTGACAGGTTTAGACAATATTACTTTACATTATTTGCTTTCAGTGTGGGTGTGTTGTACATTTTAAATAAAATATACGTATCCAAATTCCCCCCAAATGACTCATTTTGGGTCGAATAACTCGATAGTTCACCACTAGTTCATTATTGATTGAAACAATAGTCGCTTCAATGAGTAGTCATGGCCGAGCGGTTAAGGCTTTAGACTATAAATCTATTGGATTCTCCCCGCCTTGGTTCGAATCTGCTGACCATCTTTTGTTACAACTTGAAAGCGATTTAGTGTCTGTGTATTGGAAAATTGCGTATATTTTTACTCCACACATTTTCATATGAATGTAATCGTCTTCCTCCAGAGTATCTTACTACATTATTTCCAAGATGTTTCACATTTTAATGTCGGGAACCTTATAGGCCTACATGTAACCTTTGACAATTTTACATTCCAATAAATGTGTTATTTCTTCATTGGGAGAAATTTGCTATGAAACACGAATGATGTGTGGTAATTGTACCGGTTTGTCGTAAGGAAGGAAATACTGTTTTTATATTAGAACTGTATTGTTATATCCCTATCCTTTTTATTATCCGGAGACTGGAGTTCATGGGTTTTCATGGTAAAACACAGTTCTTATTTAAGCCCATGAGACTAGACCATGACAAAATGAGAAGGGTTTGAAAAAAGCCGCTCCTAAACTAATTAGTAGGCACTAAGCGCAGCACAGCCCACCGGAGTGTGTATCTTCCGCAAGAAATCGTGCATGATTTACTTTCACAGTGAACGCTTTTTGTGTGCGTTAGAACGACTGACTGTACATGTAAATCCCTAGATCGAATGTACAGTCGAAGAAATTACATCAATAGAACCCACTTCACTCATGCGTGCCTGTAACAAAAGGTTGTCGTTTCTGTAGTATGCGTTGTTCAGATCAATTTAATGCACAACCTGCAATGCAAGTGTTACTGTTCAAAAATGACCTATACATTTGGCGGGTTATTTAAACGAGTATCCGTCATCATGTGTGTTGTTCACAGATTTAGATATCTGTGGTATTGTTCTTTTTTGAAAACAGACTTTAGTTCCCGCACATATGACCGACACATGGATAGCCGCTATTGCCAGTATTCACATCACATTATCTCAATCAATAACATTGGATAGATTACACACACAAAAAGCGAGTCATGTGACTTATATATGTCCAAGGCATCAGGTTTGAACCACTCCCAAAGAATTGGGATTGTCCAAAGGTGTGATATTGGGGTTTTCTGTCACGAGGAGGACAAAGAGAACATCCAATTGTACCTGAGTGTCCAATTATCTTATCCGATTTCGTATCGAATAATTTTGAAATTCCATGCTCTGTTTCCTATAACTGTATTGCTATTACATGAATGTAGCTCCTTATCTGCTTATAATAAAACAATAATAGGCCTAATAACCAAGGCCCCGACTAATAAAAATAAATAAAAATAACAAAACAAAAATGTTTTAACAAAATAGAGAAATTGGGGACACATGGAGAAAAATAAGAAGAAAAAGGGGAGAAACAGACAGAGAAGAAAAATGACTGTACTGAGTATCGAACTCATGATAAAGAGAGAATGTTCTAGAGTCCAGTGCCCTACCAACTGAGCCAGGTGAACTGAGCTAATTTTCACACGACAATCGCGAGATCCATTTATATCATTATGTCAACAACTGGTGCAAATCTCCGTATTTCGTGTTTGTTCAACAAACGTATACATTACTATCAAGAGAGGGCGCTCACTACATAATCAGTGGGCTCTGTTGACTTTTATGTCTATATATCGAATATCTACGGTATTATAAAGAAATTCATCAACATTTTGCTTTTTGGAATTTCCAGCAAAAAACATAAATGCTATTAACACCAAAGTTACAGGAATTGAAGTTCCCATCATTGCCAACAATACTGTCAGAGAAAAAGTTCACATTTATCTTTACTTTTAACAAAAAACCAAAATCTGTCTTAATTAAGCTTGATTAATGACCTAACTCGTTGAAATTATTAAGTAAGACTGTGTATCCAAACCAGACTTGCATGATATCAAATTAAAGGTAAAGATGTGCTTAAAAGAATGGTCTGAGCAGATAATTTAATATCCCTTTAGTATCTAAAATATCGTCCTCCAAACATTTAGTATATTTAAAAAGAGACAAAAACACATGTAACCACTATTTCATACAAGTGTACACAGACTTGGCAAAAGTCTATTAATACTTGTGCAGCCATGCACGCAAACAATGGAAGGAATATTCAAGGACATGCCCATGCTAAAGGGACCAGTGGTTTAAAATTCGCGCTACAATAAATTTGAAATGCAATTCGCCAGTGTGCAGTCATAATGGTGTATGTTACTTTAGGTGGGGGTGTGCTGACATGCATGGGTGTACAAACAGGTATCGTGTTAAAGGCCTGCACTAAGTCTAAATAATAAAGAAATGTTTAAATAGTCAAGGCCATGAAAGGCAGTAGGCAGTAGCTGGTTGGATAAGCGTGTATGGATAATCAAGTATTGGCCAATCCGAAATCAGGTTTAATAAGAAATATAGCAATGCTGATAATCAATACAAGGACACGAAATAGTACTTTAAAACAAAGCTGTTTTAATTATATATGATACACATACTTAGGATTAAAATGTTCATTGTTGTACAACAATCAGAAGGCACTATATTTATAATTCAATATTTGGAAATTTATGCTCTGTTGCACTGTATAAACGGGTTTTTTTGCAAACGAAAACCCGTTCAAGCATATAATTCAACTTCAGCCAATACCCATTCAATAGTCCCTCGAGGCCCCGAAGCTCATATATCATACAATATGCATCGTAAATGCAGTGAGATGAAAGTAAGTCAATCGTGAGTAGAGACTTGATTATGTATTTTATTTACGTTTAATATAACCAAAATCGCCATGGCTGTTTAGGAGTAAGGTGTGCAAATTCACGGAAATTCTAATTCAAGAAAAAGTTAACACATTCATCATTGAGCAAAGCAAGAAATGAATATATAGTGTAAAATTAGGAAACATGACTGGCATTCTTATTTGTTAACATGGTTAATGCAAGCGTTATTGCAAGAGTACAACATTATCGCGCCAAAATGATTTCACACTCCTGGGTTGACGGGTCTAAGAAACCAAAGAAAATGAATAATGTAGGTGCCGCGTCTAAATAAGGTCAAGGGGAGAGAGATCACGGCTGGGCAACTTCCTCGAGTGTTTTTTTAAGATCCCTGTTTCTCGCTCTAGCATACGACTTAAATATTTATATCATTGAATGATCTCAACCTATGGAGTGCTCTTTCAGTGTTTTGAGTGTTTTTGCAGTACTCCGAGGCCACCAACTCGATGGAGGTAGATGACGGTGAAGGTTTTAACGGTGTTATTACAGTGTTGCAATGCAACAAATTGTACTAACAAATAGTAATTTTAAATCAGAAAACAGATCGCTTTCCCTCAGATTACCACACAACCCTACTCGCTGAGTCTACTCCTACAGATACAATCTGACCATTGCCTGTAAGACGTGATTGTATAATTCCATATTTCCCCTTCATTTAAGCTCAGGAATCTTTGGAAGTGACTCGTATGACGTCACTATAAACCGACATACATCACATGGGTACAGCAAGCAACCAATGTCACTTTAGGGACGCAGCATTAGATTTTTAAGGGGGTAAGAGGGGGGGGGGGGGGGGGGTAGGAAGTTGGGTTGGGGGGGGGGCATTTTTTTGTTTGCCGTCGTAAGGGGGGAATTTGTTTTTGGCAGCGATTTTTGTTTTTTAATGTATTCATTCATATTGAGTTGGGAGGAGTAGAGTTTTTTTGTGTGTTTTTTACTCATCAGGGGGAATTCTTTTTTTTTAAACTTCCTACCCCCCCCCCCTGAAAATCTAATGGTGCGTCCCTTATGATTGAATTGAAATGGTGCAATGACAGGCATCATGTGCAAACACAAATGTCATACACATATTACAATCTAAAGAGTCGGTTTTCACGAAGATTTACTTCCATATTTATTATTCCAACTGATTAATAAGCCGTCAATATTTTTTTCTTTTTTACAATTTAAAAGTCGGACCTACATTTGATAAAAAAAATGATAAAATTACATTGTACTAAACGTATATATTTTGTTTAAGGTAAAGGGCCTATCGATTATTTTAAAATAATATGCAGCTAAAGCTCATGTGCAATGAAACATTATTGTATTTTATATCAGCCTTCAAAACCGCTGATCTGGTACCGCGTTTCCCTCCCAAATGGTGCTCGGTACAAAATACTTACGCATGGTTTTATGGTTTTTGAAAATAAGAAATTATGGATTGAATTGCTATAAAATATTTAAAAAAATAAAAAAATATGACCTGCATATTAGGCCAAAATGGCTACCGCGCCGTTGTCCACACGGACGCTTCTAAGACGGTAAGATGACACCTCGAGTTTTGTGCGCATGCGTCGACTTAGCAATCCGTCGGTCGTCCAATTTCTGGGACCTGTCTTCTGCTGACTATAGGGAGTTTTCGATTTGCACGACGGATGAATCTAGGACGGTTGAATGACACTTTGAGTCATGTGCGTATGCGTCAATTTTGTCATCCGTTGGTCCTCTAAATGTTACAACACGTAAAGGGACTAACAACCGTCGTGGTGACGACTGACGACGGCAACGTTTTGTGTTTTACCGTCGTAAAAGCGTCCGTCGTGTAAATCGAAAGCTGAACACAGGTCCCAGAATTTGACTTAAATCCACAGAATTTTGTTTTTCAAAAATTATTTATAGACTTTTAGAGGTTTCTTCTCTAGGAATTGTCCCACTTTACATTTTGACCACCCTGTATATTAAATCGTTGTCAACTAAGTTCTGTTATAATTGTCTTTCTTCATCTAGGTATCTAACCCAATAGTTCAAAACATAATTACTGCCGCAAAACTCAAATAGAATTTATTTCGTCTCTAAAGCATTGTTTTCCATTATTTTATATACATGATTTAGGCCACTCTGTATATTTTTACGGAGGACGATTGGTCGATTACCTTTTTTTTATTACTGAAGGCCCTATATAACTGTATAATATCCCTTGGTATTTACATATCTTGTATCCTTGTAGTGATAGGTTTCCAAATATCTATACTCCGTGTAGATCGGATGTATACAATAAAAGTTATGTGGATTTGAATCAAAATTGGTGAATTTTCTCTCAATTTACAAAATGTGACTCTTTTTTACACCAAGTTATGACATTATGAGTTAAAGGTGGCCGAGCGGTCTAGCGCGCTGTACCATCGGTCGGTATTTTTCCATCAGAGCACAAAATCGTGAGTTCAAGTCGCCTTGAAACCAGGATTCTTTGCTAACCTCCCAAAAAGTTCCTATCTAGGTCGGAAATTCTACAATCACAATTCGGTATAGTTTATCCGTTTCTCTAAATTCCCGTGGTTTGATAATCAGATTTAATTGTAGAATATCTCCTCTACCCCATTCACTGTGTACAACGTGCAGGTCTATACAGTGAATGCCAGTGCGCCGTGGTTCGGAGAGTCACATAAAGCCATTGGTTCCGTGTATTCAGACGCCTCACTCTGAACACGTTAAATTAGTTGCAGACCTCATCGTAAAGAGTAGGCGATCATCCCGGGTATGTTACCTGTCACGCAAACTCATGCCTTGGCGCGATAACAAGTTAACTTGTTCTGCCAAGTATTCTATAGATAGATAGATGACCTTTTGCATCCCGAAATCTCTATTTTTCGTTTTTATCAGTTCGTTATTTGGGATTTTCAGCGCTAGTAAATGCAGGGCGTACACATTTTCGTACGTGTTGGGCTGCCGAATTTGGAAACACAACTTCAGTATCGCATAAACAAAGCTTCTGAGTAGAATGACATTTCATTTCTGCGACCAGTGCAGCATGTAGGTGGATTATATGTTTTCTTCCCGCATGGAAACAGCTTAAATCAGTTTCACAGTACTACAGATTTCAAAACATTTCTTTTTTCATTTCAAGAACTTTTGTACAGCTGATATAAACAAACAAACAAATAGATAAAACAAACAAATAATTAAACAAACTCACAAACAGACAAACAGACAAATGGATAAACAAAACAAGCAATTAAACAACAACGTCGACAAACAAACAAACAAATAGTCAAATAACTAATCAAACCAATATTTAAACAAAAAAACAGACAAACAAACATAAGGATAAACAAACTAATAAATATCAAACAAACAAATGAATAAATGAACAAAACAAGTAGACAAATAAAAAAATTAAATAAAAAAAACTACAAAACAAACAATTACAAAAAATATAAACAAACAAACAGATAGACAAACAAATTAGCAAACAAATAATTAAACAAATACATAAAAAATAACAAAACATAAAAATAGTTAACAAATAAATAGACAAATCAACAAACAAACAGACAAATAAACGAACGCATAAATAAACAAACACTATTTTATAGCCATACTACGGCATAATATACGGCATAATAATTATACTTCGAAGACTGTAAATATAGGCACGGATAATTATTTGATAATGTATAAACACTCACCTATCGTGTTTTCTTTTTAGATTGAAAACGTCGCAGATCCAATCGCAGCGTTGTAGTATCGTATACGTATTCAGATAGCACCGGAAGTTTAGCCGTTCCCGAATTGATTTCAGCCGATCCCACAACGCAATGCGTGCTCAAAAACCTGGAACCGCGTACGTATTACCATATATAGTACGCTTTGTTAGAGTCATGTGAAAAATGCATCTGATAGCCTGAAAGTTCCCCTTCAACATACCCCTCCCCTCAACCCCAACACAATCAATGTTGCTAGGCCAAGTGCGGATGGTTGGCAAGTTGGGCGACTCAACACTGAATAGGCCTGCTAAGTGTTGGAACAATTTTGTTCTAACATTGTATACATGTAGGTATCACACACGTAAGTATGGATGTATCATAACGACAATTTAGGAAGCGTAGCCTATTGCGTAAATCCCCTCCTTCAGAGGATATGTTACAAAACAAATCCCAGGAGGACGAGGATTTATTTGCTAAATTTCCCCAAGGACAGAACGAGGTACTAAAACATATAGATCACACTCTTTTTCTATGCTTATGATAAGTTAAAAACGCAATACCAAATTCTTACTTAAACCCTGAGCCTGTACAACCTCGAAAAATAAAAACAATTATAATGTAATCAGTTCCAAATTGGCGAGAAATATTCAGTTTGTATCTCTCTGCGCGAGAAAAAGGAATACAAGCGTACGCACGCGATTATAGTCACACGCACGTGGTTTAGTCGCACGACACGTCACGCATATATGATGCACAGTACGCGTGTTGCCTTCATGCGCGACCGCGTCATTCTGTATTCATTCACTGCTGTATGGAGGCCTCGCCAATTTGGAACTAATCAAACTATAGTCAGATATATCAGGTATTTACTTACACAATTCCCCTCTCTAAATGTACCCCATAACAATAAACCATTTAACTAACACGTAAGTAATTCAATTATTACTAGCGCTTTCTTCATCTTTGGCATAGGAAAACAGGAAATTAACACTCGACAAAAATCGAACCGACTGCATGTCGATGAATTTCCAACCAAAATTATGATAAATAAAAACTAGTATACGGGTTGATAATGGCACGTACGTAGTGTTTGCTTTAACCTTTCGTTAAAGGCACACTCATATCATTGGATATGGAGGCGACCTAACTTTTACTGAGTAGTTGTAATGCTCGTCAACACAGTCACTTATAACCGGAAAAGAGTCCAATTGAATCGTTTTGAAAATAAATGTCTTTGTTGATTAATATCACTCTGTTATTATTGTGCAATACCTGCCGCCCTTAAAATCGTTTCTAGGCCATCCTGAACGGTTATATACCTCACCCAATCGAACAAAATATACCTCATTCAGGATCGTAGAGGTAAATAAAGTGGATCTATTCTAAATTTGTAAAATGTTGGGTAATTTTCTAATTATCTTTAAAACTTCATCAAATCTAGCTGTTTCACCATTATGTATACAACTGTTTGAGTGACAATAACTTTCTCTCGGTGCATTATACGGTGGATTTAAAGAGAATTTAAACGAGAATACAGAAACAAAAATCGTGGTTCGAAATCACTGAATCAACGTTAAACAACACAAATGCTATAGCATGGACCTTTAATGATAAACGAACAAACATACCGCGCCAAAGGGATTAGCGCGATTGCTTTAAAACGCCCTATAGAAACATTTTTGTACACGTGCGTAAAGCATAAACCTGATTATTCTCTATATAATATAGGGATGATTGTCACTTTTGAAACTGGACCCACGACCATTGAAATGACAATAACTCCACTCCGCAACATCGTATCTCAACAATCGAGGTGTCAAAACATGCAAAACCAAATGATGCACTGGGCTATTTGCTTTGATTAATCAATACCCTTTCGGGCCGTTAATTATTGGCTCATTTTTAAGTGTCTCGATACCTTTTGTGATGAGTTTACATACAATCGACAAAAAAGTCACCAATGTACTAGCTACCGTTTGAATTAATGTTATAAATTTGTTTACATTGATCGATAGGATAATATTCCACATACCGTCCTCAATATCACCCTTTTTAAAGGCTTTGTCACACCATGGCGTATCGCCTGAACGTATGCCAACGTATGCGAAAATATCAAAAATACGTTGGTGTACGTTGGTGTACGCTGATATAAGTAAGGGGTAAGTTGGGGATACGTCGTTTACGTTAAGAGCACGCTGTGATACGCTGTGAAAATTTGGAACACGTCGAGCCCGCGAAAAATGATTGAGCATGCTCAAAATTTCTCGGCGTACTCAACCTGTGCTTAATACGTTCTGCATAAGTTCCCTGTACGTTCCTGGTGCGTTAGACATACGTTGACATACGCTGAAATACGTTCTTGGACTCTGACAATTGTCGAGCTATTTTTTGTATACGTCGGCATACGTTCAGGCGATACGCTATGGTGTGACAGGGCCTTTAAGGCCCTGTCACACCATGGCGTATGGCCTGAACGTATGACAGCGTATATGCGAAATATCGAAAAATACATTGGTGTACGTTGGTGTACGTTGATACAAGTTAGGGGTAAGTTGGGGATACATCGTTTACGTTAAGAGCACGCTGTGATACGTTGTGAAAATTTGGAACACGATGAGCCGGCGAAAAATTATTGAGCATGTTAAAAATTTCTCGACGTACTCAACGAGTGCTTAACTTACGTTCTGCATAAGTTCCCGATAGGTTCGTGGTACGTTAGACATACGTTTACAAACGCTGACATATGTTAGTCATGCGTTGACATACGCTGACAACGTTAGAGGTACGTTACTTGTCGTAAGTTATAGGTTGGACCTATAGATTTACCCTTCTAGATATTTTAATAGTTATCATCTAGGCTGCGTTTACTTGAACTGGCAACACTTGTCCCGCCGTGTACGAAACTCAATTTCTGCAGCGGCATAAGTCACGTGTTCGTTGTACGACGAGAATACGCTGAGGATACGTCGAACACGGCAGACATACGTTACGAATACGCTACAAATTTGGTGATTGTCGGGGATCGGTTCTAGTACGGTAGCGCAACGGTATCACAACGGTAAGAACGGTGAAACATCGTCAGGACATCGTCAGGATATTGTCAGAACATCGTTGCTTCGTTAAGTGTCGGTAGAGCACCGGTAGCCCTACGTAATGGATCGGCGGCTCTTCGGTGGGGTCAAAGTAACAAAGGGTGTGCCACTCAACTTTCAGTTTGTATCTCTCTGCGCGCAAAAGTAATACATGCGTACGCACGCGATTATAGTCACACGCACGCGTTTTGGTCGCACTACACGTCACGCATATGATGCACAGTGCGCGTGTTGCCTTCATGCGCGACCGCGTCCTTCTGTATTCATGGCTGCTGTAAGGAGGCTTCGTTAATTTGGAGCTGATCAAACTACACTCTAAATTAGAAAGACTTAAAATTTAAATCTTAGTTGAGACTTACAAAAATTGAAGTCTTAAAGATTTATTTTTGCGGGCCACTCAACTTTCAGTTTGTATCTCTACGCGCGCAAAAGTTATACATGCGTACGCACGCGATTATAGTCACACGCACGCGTTTTGGTCGCACTACACGTCACGCATTTGATGCACAGTGCGCGTGTTGCCTTCATGCGCGACCGCGTCCTTCTGTATTCATGGCTGCTGTAAGGAGGCTTCGCTAATTTGGAGCTGATCAAACTACACTCTAAATAAGAAAGACTTAAAATTTAATTCTTAGTTGAGACTTACACAAATTGAAGTCTTAAAGATTTATTTTTGCGGCTTCGATTACATTTTCTCCGAGATCACAAAAACTTAAAGGAACAAAGGACTTAAACTTGAAACCAATCAGATTATGATGATGCGTGTACGTGATCCAATCCTATTCTTTTCACGACGTAAAAGGTATGTTTCAGTTGAGTGTACATCCGAGAGCATTTTGAATATTTGTTGACTTTACTAGAATTTTTGTTTTCTGTTCGGACTCGATGGATGGAGTTAAAGTCAGGAGTTAAAGCCGTAATCGACTCCCGGTTGCGAATTTCTTATTGCAAGTATGATGACCGCATCCCTTTGTGTTACTACACTTTATTATTATTTATTATCATGTAATAAATATAAGAAGACTTGACGTTTTGATTCTAACAGAATCTTTATCGAAGGTAAAATGACAGAATACAACATTCACAACATACGAGGGGGTATCAAAAAGTTTTTGAAATCACCCAGAAGTAAAGAAGCCAGAAACTTAATTTTGATATGTGATCCTTCAGACATCTTTACAAAGTCACTGTGCAAAATCGCACAGTTCTCCCACTAGTTATTACCTGTCCACAGACAGCCATTGTAGAGATACTCAGATTGACCGCCACTGATTGATTGCCTCAGATTGCGTTATTCCCAAAAACAGCAATTAATAGTTTAAAGTGTTGACAAAAAAGGGTCAAACGTCATGACAAACAAGCTTGGTGACAATAATCTTATTGGTAACATGTGGTGTACACAGATTGACCTCCAATGACCCTTACATGACCTTTGACCTTTGCTGTCGAAACTTTAAACTATATAATGCGGTTTTGGAAATAACGCAATCTGAGTGAGGCAATCTGAGGATCAATCAATGCAGTCAATCTGTGGATCTCTACAATAGCGGTCTGTGGGCAGGTAATACATATTGGGAAAAATGTATAACTTTGCACAGTGACTTTGTAAAGATGTCTGAAGGATCACATATCAAAATTAAGTTTCTGGCTCCTTCACTTCTGGGTGATTTCAAAAACCTTTTGATACCCCCTCGTATGAACTTACTGAACTTACTGAAGTGCCACACTCTTTATCTTGGTTGCCTGTGCAAACCATAGATTAGTTGTAGTGTGGCAAGGGTGAGGGGGTTATTCGCCCTTAGTAACCCAAATGTGACATGATTTTTGACTTTGAAGGTGTTAATTGTGGGTGCGCTAACAGCTGATTGAGGCAGGTTGTTCCAGTCTTGGATGACTCTTTGGCTGAAAGTGTATTTTCTGGCGGAAAAAATGGGCAGGAAATGGCAAAAGATAATGTAACACAATGGGGGGGGGGGGGGGGGGGGGGGGGATAAAGTGACAGATGGATGAATAGGGGAAGGGTTAATGAAACATGACAGCTGATTGATTAAGTGGATAATATAACAAAAGGATGACATAGACAAAGAGGAGATAAAAAAGTAAAAGGCAAATGGGATTATTATTATTATTATTTACTCAAAATGTTCTCGGATGTACACTAAATTGAAACATACCTTTTAATATGTC
The DNA here is from genome assembly GCA_035610835.1 of Ophiura sarsii. Lineage (NCBI taxonomy): Eukaryota > Metazoa > Echinodermata > Ophiuroidea > Amphilepidida > Ophiuridae > Ophiura > Ophiura sarsii. The sequence goes on along the minus strand of CM069441.1, from coordinate 142,580,777 downwards.
AGTAATGCTGGCATCGAAGCCACAAACACACATAAAATAACGTAGATTTAAAAATCCATTTTAAATCTCTTAAGGGATTTAGAAGTTTAAATCCTAAAAGGTTTTGTTATTTCATAATTTAAATCTTTAAAAGTATTAACATAGATTTAAATTTTATATCTTAAAGATTTATTTTTTAAATCCTTGAGGGACTGAAATTTGTAAAACTTTGTAAAGACTTATTTTAATCCTATATTGATTAGTCCGTAACTAGAGTCTCTGTAAGTTTTAAAAGTAAATCTTATGGATTTAAATTTAAATCCCTGTAATTTAGAGTGCATAGTAAGATTTATCAGGTAGTTCCTTACACAATTCCTCTCCTTAAATGTACCCCATAACAATAAACCATCTAATAACCACGTAGTAGTTCAATTATTACTAGCGCTATCTTTATCTTTGGCGTAGGAAAACAGGAAATTAGCACTTGAAAAATAATCGAACCTACTGTATGTCGATGAATTGCCAACCAAAATTATGATAAAGAGAAACTAGTATACGGGTTGATAATGGCACGTAGTGTTTGCTTTAACCTTTCGTTGAAGGCACACTCATATCATTGGATATATGGAGGCGACCTCATTTTACCAAGGTTTTGGACTTTTGTAATGCTCTCCGACATAGGCACTCATAGAATATAATTGAATAGTTTTGAAGATAAATGACTTTGTTAATTAATATCAAACTTAATTGAAGATGTTCATCAGGACTGTTAGATTCAACTGAGAAATGAGGTTAATATAATTATCTAGTCCAGGTTTTAAAATACCTTAGCGCCCGTTTCACGAACAACCTGTTCTATTTATGATGAAGCGACGATCCTGTATTAATAGAACTACTTTCTGGTTGCTTGGAAATAGTGTTTCTAGATGCCGAGATCTTTGCCTCACGCCACCCAGTCTCAAGCTCTAAATGCCCGATTATCAATACCAACACAGCCAGGGATATTGTGAATAAAGCCCAACGTCGCTTATAACGGGAAAGAATACGTGTTGTCAAAAATAAACTGATCAAACTAAAGGCCAATAAATCTACTCTCGAAAGTGATTTAAAAACCAAAATTCCAACGGATTCGTCACTCGACCAGTAAAACATCGAAAAATCGCGCCGGAGAGACATGGAAAAGAGAGTCAGACCTCACCGGAACACAGCTCAAGAAATAGGTAATTAACCAGTCTAAAAAAGTCACGCACACAAACCAATATTCAAACTTCAATTAGCACCACCCTCTTCATCAAAAGCTCGGAGTAGTCCGCTCCCTTGTCGACAGGAACAACAACACCATTGTCACGGAAGATCAAGACAATGCAAAGGAGGAGAAACAAAATCGGCTTGACGGGTGTGGGTACCCATCTTACCCATCTTGGAGTATTGACAAAGTCAAAAAGAAGATTCATGCGCCAAAGAAGACAAAAGAGAGGAAAAGAAAGACGAGAGCAACACATCTAAAGGCATGGTAGTGTTACCGTATGTGGTAGGAGTATCTGCAAAAATATCTCGGACTCTCAAGATCTACAATATCGCGTCAGCCATGAAGCCACACTGTAGTACTGTACTGGTCTCTCAGAAAAATGTTGGTTCATTCCAAGGATAAACGCGACCTCTCCACACTACAGATGTCACGCATAATGGTCCACTATAGGTTTTCTTTTACCCTTTAAATGTATTTGAATGTTAAGATAAGATGGTTTCAAATTTGCGTAACTCATAGAATTTTAGGGGTTAACTCCTTTTTAGAGAAAATAGGGAAGAAAGACTTAAATGTATTCATCTTTTCCAAAAATAAAATGAAAACGGAAGTACATATATTCTGCGAGTGACCTAATGTTTTGAAACTTTGGGAAGATGTTATTAAATGGATCAAAGAAAAGTGAACTTTACTATCATTTTGGATGAACATGTTCAGATTTTGGTATTCTTAACCTTAAGATGAGTGCTCTAAATCCAATATTCTTATTATGCCGTTTCTATATATAAGACAAATATGTCATGTATGTAGGAAGGTCAACCATCATTCCCCTTATTTAGAAAAAAGGTAAAGCTATATTATGATACCTAAAAATACATTTTCATAAAAAATGAGAACAGTGAAAGTGATAACAAAATATTGGATTCATTAACACCACCATGCGAAATGTATAGTAAAACAAATGACATTGTAATAAGAATGTGTAGTGCATTGCTATATTGCTGTATTGATATTTACGTGAAACATCTGTAAATATATCAAAATGTAGTGCATTGCTGTATTGTTGTATGATAACTATGTGAAACATCTGGAGAGAAAAAAGTCATTTGATTCCATCTCGTGCAAAAATTGTGAAAAAACTATGTCGGGAAAACAGGTAGAAAGTTTGGAACACGTATGGAAGAGCATAAATCTAAAGCAAAAAAGCAGGGGCTACGGTACGCACCAGGGCAGTAATAAAAACGTCTCAATCTACGGTAAACAAATCTGCCATCACGGACCACGTAGTCGACAAGAACTACGACATCAACTGGGACGAGGCAATAATAGTAGGCAAAGAGACTGACAAAACTACAAAAAAGTACAAAAGATGGGTCAAAAGAAGGTCATAGAAATAAGAGAACAACGCACCACCATGAACAGAGACGAAGGGCAATTCAATCTAAGTCACGTATTCGATGATCCTCTCGTTGCTACAACATCTAGAAACACTGTTTCCAAGCAACCAGAAAGTAGTGCTATCAACACAGGATCATTAATTCATCAGTGTTGATGAAGAGAACAGATTGTTCTCGAAACGTCCGCTAAGATATGTTAAAACCTGGACTAGATATGATAACCTAATTTCTTACTATTAAGCTGTTATTATTATCTCTTCAAATCGTTTCTAGGCCATTCTGAACGGTTATATACCTCACCCAATCGAACAAAATGTAATTTATTCATAAAATCTAGCTGTTTCACCATATACAACTTTTTGAGTGACACTAACTTTCTCTCGGTGCATTATATGGTGTTAGAGAGAATTTGAATCAGAATAAAGAAAAGTATCGTGGTTATGATAAACGAATAAGCGCAATACTTTCATACAACTTCCGTTTTTAACCTATGTTGGACTATGTGATGTTGCTGTTGTTGTTTGTTTGAGTTTTTTATTACTCGAAATGAAAGCGTAGCCCTCTCAGAAATTGCAGTTTATGCCCTGCATTATGTATAATGCGGTAATATCTATTTAAGAACAGACACATAATGTCTTTAGACGGTAAATGAATGTAAACCTGCAGTTTAATATATTGCATATGTTCAGCAATCCATCCATGACTTACCTGTGGGATTAAAACTACATGTATGCATACATGCTTTGCTTTAATAAATTCCCTTAGACAGTGGATCCGTCACGGATTGGCATTTTCATCCATCAAGATAGAGTGACCCATGTCAATATCCGATTATAATTCGTTACATTTTGATAACCAGGACATGCAAATGACCAGAGGGTTGTTTATAATAACTAATACGTATACGCTTATTTCGCTTTGAATGGTGAGGCATTGAGAATGTCTCGAATCAAACGGCATAGTGTCAAGACGGGTGTCAAGAACATTTAAAACATGTTCGGCAGAGGGGATCGCTTAGCGAGGGGATCCAGTAAGTGGGCGATCGGAAAACAAGACTTCTAAGCATGTTGCCTAGTTTATAATGTTAAAAAAGTTACGTATTTTTATCAAACTGTTGATCGAACCTGTTCTCCCTTGAAACTGCCAACTACAGTTGTTTACAATGCTTCATAACCCTAAAACTTTAAAAATATTACAAATGGGACTTCATGGGGTGCATGGCTCACTGTAAGGGTTTAGGTAATGCTAGAAAAAGAGTTTAATAACCCTAACACTTTTGGGATTGAAATGTTGAATAAAATATCTGGGGTTGGAAATGGGCGAAATTTAGCGGGTAAAACCGGACTTGTCGACGACGGGATTCGATCCCGGGTCCTCCAGCATGGATGACCGTGTCGGTCACGCACCCGCAATTAACAAGTCCGTGCGCATTTGTCACCCGCCGTCAGCGCCTTGCGAGATAGGCTGAGGCGACATGTGCTGCCAGCATAGTTTTCAAATGGGATTTCATGGGGTTCAGGGCTGTAAGGGTTGTAAGTACAATCAGTTTAACATCATATCTGTCAGTTAACGATATTTTAACAACCGTAGATCAGAATATTTGATTGACGATTTGTTGTACACTAGAGGGCTGATTGTTCTTAATCTTTACAGGTGTAAGTTCATATATGTAATACAATTGTGAAAATGTACAAAACTCAGTTTTGATCAAAATTGATGGCACATCTCTTCGTGTTCCTTTAAACGAGGGCGCTATTTACGGAATAAAGCTATATTCTGACACATATGATCAGATTATGGACTATATTCAGTTTTATGGGAGACCAAGTTGGTTGATCATATACTGCCACGATGGCAACATTTTATAGGTATACTCTTGTGAGATTAGACATAAAGGCTGTACAAAAATATATAACCTCCAAAGACAAACTTACCACATTTTGAATTAATTTGATGAATTTGTTTTTATTGATCGATACCATAATAGTCCATATGCCGTTCTCAATATCACCCTTGTAAACATATTCAACAAGTTTGCAGTGTTTGTATTAAAACTCAAAGGATCAAACTACATGTGATAGGTAATAGCAATCACGAACTTCGTTTCGTGTGTCGTCTCAAGGGTTTTAAACGTGACACAAACCGCTAACTGTAAGCAAATTTATATTAGCGAGCTTTTCAAGTTTAAATTACACTGGGTGTTCTTGCTAACGCACAAGGAAAACATATTAATCAACCAAGGGGCTCGATACAATATGTTGGAGATATTACGATTCAGTAATCTTACCTATAATCTATCTCAAGACATATCTTAACTTTAATATTTCTCAAACTCCTCGGTCTATCTTATCATCTATTATATTTGTCGCTGAGTTCATTCCGATAAGGCCAAAACAAAATTGTTATGTTGTCCTCGACCGCCCGCTCGTCAGATTTATGGCCGCTTCGATTTTTTTTCTGATTTTTTCAGATTTTGTTCAACAAAAAAAAAAATCCGATTTTGTTTTTTCAGATTAATTTTTTTAACAGTTAAAATGGCATTGAATATTAAATTAAGTGTTTATAACATGTGCGACTCTAAAGGGAAATTTAAAAAAAAATCCGCCCTCCCGCCCCTGGAAGCTGTGGAGGACAACATAACAATTTTGTTTGGCCTAAGCGGTATTACTTAAGCTCATCGTTATTACTTTGGATATTTAAGACCATCCCATCCCTACAGCAATCCGTGGAGCTTTTCCAAATCCGATGGCATATCATGTTCAAAGAACGTTATTTCAATAATTATAAAGATAATGTACCCAAAGTTGAGTCTGATAGTAATATAACGACGATGAGAGGTACGGCGAAAGATGTAGAAACAATTTGGTAGGTTAGGGAAGACGTCAAAACTCGACCGCACGTTGACCGCCGGTTACGTACGGTTCCGCCCGGTTCTTTCAGGTCAAATGATTTACTGGTATATGAATATTCGCGCATGCAACACTGAACAACCGCCGGTTGACTTAATGCTGTAACCGGACCAATTTACACTATCAATCTGTTACTTTGCGGTCATAATAGCTCTCTCTATAATCGTTCTATAAAAATAACCATTCATAGACTTTCGGTATTGATTTTAAAAAGTTAATTGAGCTATAAACAGATTGAAAAAGCCAACCCCAGCGAAAATCAATAACTGCATTGTACTGGTTGTCAACTGAGACTTGAGAGCCCATTACTTCAAGATGTTATTGCTCACGCGTGTGACGAGGCACTTTCAACCGGTCGTGTTCACCAGCGTGTAACTATTTGACCTCATTATGTGTGTATATTATAACAGACGACACGTTTTGTGAGAACCGGGCGGAACCGGCCGTAACCGGCCGTAACCGGCGGTCAACGGGCGGTCGAGTTTTGACGTGATCCCTTATCAAATATTGATATGTATTTATCATCTTTGAAGGGAGAAATGTCCGTATTAGAGTAGATTACCTTGGTATACGTAATTCGCCTATTTAGCATATTCAGACACTAGCAAATAATTTCAAGTCAAAAGGGCATTTGTAAAGTGACCTTATGACATACATTCTTCTTAGTTAAATAGACGAAAGCCTGCGTTAACCAGAGAGGAAACACACTTAGGGTAGCAATGCACTATAGGTGGATCAATGTTACATTTGAAAGCTGATGACATAAAATATAGATTTGAGATCAAGTCAAAATAAGATCAAATTTATCATATCATCCTATATCCACTTTTTCAAGGCGCCCTGTGTTTAATTCAACAGGTGGGAAAGAGCAATGATTTCCTCCCGCACATTTTGACACCTCATTTGTCACAATAGCAATATTGATGATAAGCAGTGGCCATTTGCATAAAAAATGATGCAGTTTCTATAGTAACCCTATACAAGATAGTAAATCTAAACCACTTCTTTCTCTCCATGAAAAGACAATCATAATCCGAACATCTCTCATCGTCAAAGAATATATCCATGGATCAATTCTACTTTTAATGCTTAACCCGCCAGAAGAAGGATATCTAATGTATAGCATTGTTAAAAAGCAAATTTGCCAATGCCAAAATTAGCAGAACAGGATCGGAGTACATGATAGGTTTGTTGGATGCTGGAGTTTCTATAACTGAAGTTGCTCGTCGATTTGAAGTTACAAGGAAGGTTGCACAGAAATGAAGAGACAGGTGTTGGCTTACAAACATTGTAAATTGTAAAGGATGAGTCTCACACCAGTAGATATAGGTGTTGGAAATAATTGACGATGTGAGATGTTCTGATTATGATTGTTTTTCATGGTGCAACAATGGAAACTTCATCATTTTTTTATTGAAATTAATTTCTTTAGGGTCCTAAGAATTAAACACAGGGCGCCTCGGAAAAAGTGGATACACCCAATTATTTTTATTCGTAATAATAATAATAATAATAATAATAAAAACACTAATAATAATAACACCATACTCATTAAGTGCATAACACAATTAAATCCCTATGCGCTATAACAAATAAAACAAAAAGCAGAATATACACAAATAGTAGTAACAAAAGACAAAACAAAATGAAATTAAGCATTAACATTAAATAGGTAAGTTTTGGCTGATTTAATATGATATGGTATATAAGCTATTTCAAACTTCAGCACAAGCATCTTGAAGAGAACGGTGACCATTTTAAGTAGAAGGTGAAGAAACATAGGGTTACGCGGCAAAAGTAACTCCACATAATTATGCGCGCGGGGTATGTGAGACAGGTTTGTCTTCTTCCCGGCCTTAGTTAACATAATTATTCGTTCAAGCAGTCTAAGTGACGATATGTCTGCATTTATATCTGCTTCACCACCTGCGAGTGCAACAATACGTCAAACGAGGGTCACGCGCTATAGATGTAATCTCGTTATCGCACCTTCAATTTACGCACGTAGAATTTGACCACATTTACCCCAATAAGACCGAATTTGACATTATTTACTCTTTTGAATGTAAATTGTTTTTCTTTAAAAACCTCGTATAATTTATAACGTCAATGTTTTATTTTTTTTCCGATAAAAATCGTGACAAAATCGAGCAAAAATCTATCAAAACTACAAATACATCAAACTACATAACATATGCATCAAAATTATAAAGTAAATGTTATCTATATCACCATCACCATCATTACATGTGAATATTTCTGAATTGCAATACACTTAAACATTTTGTAATGGGCAACAACACGAACCTTGCCTGAAGGATAACAATTAAACATCCTCTCGAAAAATCCTTGATTTTACGATATGGTGTAACATCCAATTCTTTGGGTCAGCTCGCCGCGGGCTTTTGCCAATATATCGCTGAGCTTACGAATAGTGGATCTTGCACAGGCTATTGCTACCGTTAATATGCTTTGCCCAGCACTCCGGGGTAAAGCTGCGTTGAATAAAAAACCCACTACTTTGTAAAATTGCTTTTTCGTTAACCACGTCTAACCGCAAAAAAATGTATGAACAGCATGAATATTTAGTTTTGTATAGCATTGACAGACAAACTAAGCCGACTGGATTTCTGATCGAAAGAGACGACCAATTTTCAGCAGACACAAACAAAATAGTCTTTTGCCAGTGTTCGTCGCATCCACTTACAATACAAGTGTAAGGTTCATCGTCTGGAAACAATGAACAGATTAAACATATTCCATATTTGTTTGTTATTGCGAACGTATTTAACGAGATTTTACGTTACGCAAAAGTCAAAACGTTTCGTAATGCGATTCCATCGGATAATGTAGGTTGAAATACTGTGCAATCATTCTAACTCGGCACGAAACAAAGTTTTGTTATAACATTATAAAGGCTACATTATCAGTCAACGACCCATTTCGTTATAGAACAATTGTCATTCAACAATGTTGGGACAACTTGATATGCAATGATGAGAGGACATTTGCGTGTTCACGTTTTTGTTGTTTTGAGAAGGTGAAATATATCTGAGACAGGTTTTATATGTCAGAGATGGGCGCTTGACTGAAAATCTTCTTTTTGAATAGAAAAAATAAAGCAGAATGGAACATTTTGTCTGCTTCCCAAGGCCCCTGTGGTGTTCTTTCTATGGGAGAAATGTATTCTGTCTCGCAGACTGATTATCTCTAAGAACTGGTTGAAATACAGCATGGCTACAAATCTAATTTAGTTGTATTGCAAAAAAGGGGACAAGATTCGGAAAATTGCAGAGGAGATTGTAAAGATCTAATTCCTTCGGTGTTGCAGGGCAAATAGTTTCATCTCCAGTGGATTTCCATGTATACAAGTTGCACTAACGGTGTCCTCATTCGTTTGGTTGAATGTAGCTTACATTTAGCATGAACACAAATCGCTTTCAAAACAAGGCCGGTGCAAAAAAGAGAGTTGTTTTTTAAGAAACATCTTTGGCGATAAATTTAGATATGGAACTTTGATATTGCGTTACACACGAAGTCTGTCAAATCATTTCATGCGGATATTCCTTCTTTTTTCCCTTTTCAGTTTAAAAATCCGAAGAACAAATTGAGGTGGTTTTACGCCTTGAAAATAACATATTGAACATTCTTGGTGCATTCTGTGATTTAAAAATAAAACCCAGAGAAAGTGGTGTTTTGACATAAATGATTGTACATGATCATAGATATATATGCATATTACATAATATGTAGTATATTTTCAATAAAGACTCGTTCTTAACGTATTTATAATGATAGTCAATATCGCTAGCCCTTGGCCTTTTTTCGTTTACTGATGTCGACATGAAAAAAGTTATTATCTGGTAGTGCACAGGATGAATTAATTACGCCAACATTTATTTAGAACACATTCCTCCGAATTCATTCAGATACAGACACGGGTTGATATAATATCCTGGTCGTATTGGGCCTCTTGATCCCCAGGCAAAAATGCAATGCTACTCTCATTTGAAAAACATGAATCTCCTTTAAAAAGTGAATTATCTAATCCTGGGAATCGACTTGCTCAGTGTAGTTTTACTATTCACATTATTCGAAATACTTTACAAAGCCAATTTTTGAGTCAAGGGCGTTGGTAGATTGCCGTTACAAATAATATCGCTAAGTCTCGTGACACAAACCGCTAACTGTAAGTAAATTTATATTAGCGAGCTTTTCCAGTTTGAATTACACTGGGTGTTTTTGCTGACGAACGAGGGAAACAGATTATTCAACTACGGGGCTCGATATAATATGTTGGAGATAATTATTACGATTTAGTAATCTTACCTATAATCAATCTTAATAAATATCTTAACTTTGATATCTCGAAATCATCGATCTCTCTTACCATCTATTATATTTCTCGCTGAGTTCATTCTGATAAGAGGTATTGTCAAAGCTCATCGTAATTACTTTGGATATTTAAGACTCTTTCCATCCCTATGTACAGCAATCCGTGATGCTCTTCCAAATCCGATGGCATATCATGTTCAAAGACCGTTACTTCAATAATTAAAAAGATACTCTATACCCAAAGGTGAGTCTGTTAGTAATATTGCGACTACGGCGAAAGACGTAGAAACCATTTGGTGGGTTATCGAATATTTATATAATGTATTTTTAAAGGATGAAATATGCGTATTAAGTATTGCTTTTTAGTATACGTAATTCTCCTTTTTAGCATATCCAGATACTAGCAAATAAGTTTCAATTCAGAAGGGCATTTGTATAGTGACCTTATGGAATACAGCCTTCGTAGTTAAATAGAAGAAAGCCAGCGTTGAACTGAGAGGAAACACACTTAGAGTGGGTCAATGTTACATAAAGCTGGTGACATAAAATATAGATTTGAGATCAGATCAAAATAAGATCAAATTTATCTCATTTCCTTTTATCCTACTATTCCTATAAAAATATTGGCTAAAAAATAACGTCATGGTAAATGTTTATTTGAAATCGTGGATAGGTAATATACTAATAACTACAGTCTCTCATTCAGGTTAATGACCTTTTCGAATACTGACTTCCGAACGTCATTGCAAGACCCTTTATCTTGGTGAACATCCCTGGAGCGTTCTTGTGATAGATATTATACAAGAATATGTCATATCCATGTCATTCTTGTGTTCATATCTGTCAAATATTTATGTTCCACCACGACGATATACACATGGGGAGACAAGGTCAGTCAAAACGTTGCTGTATTGTATATGTCACGGAAAAAAAACAAGTTTTAGTTGGCAAGTGCTATAATTCTGTACAGTAAGATTCTGTAGATTACATATCATTACGGAATACGTATCATTGATTAATAGGACTTTCTTGCCTGAAGGATAACAATTGGACTCCTTTTGAAACCCTTGATTTTACGATATTATTAGTTATCCCCTGCATGTTCACACAATACGGAAAAATACCTATGGTATGGCACAAACCATAGGTATTTTTCCGTATTGTGTGAACATGCAGGGGATAACGAATTTATCGTTTAGTCCCAATAAAAATTGTATTTAAACATTCGCGGAAAACTAAACGTCAAACAATACTAGTATCTAGTTAGAGCAAGGCGCTGAATTCTCTTCCCTTTCTTACTTCCGTAAAATTCAACCCTTTAACAGGCTCTGCGCCATCACCTCTGTCCATAAAATCATCGCGAAAAACATGTCTGGTTAGGTTATATGCAGATCATTTATTTTTTGGCGTGGGTTAGACCTTTTTTGCGGTATATTTCGGCCTCAGAATGTAACAGAAATCGACTCGGTTGCATTTAAATCATCCGCCATTTTATTTGTTTATCGTATTTTAAGCAACTCTTCCACAGACGCAAAGCAATCGCTTTACACGTAATATCATTTCGCGCCATCTGGTAACGCGGTTTATCGACGATATGGAATATATCGTGTGGTTTGACTTGTTGTTTACACGATATGGATCAGATTTCATACGTGTTAACCAATGAGATTGAAGTATGTACACATACTAAACGATAAAATATAACATCCTATCATCGGGTCAGTTCGCCGCGTACTTTTGCCAATATATTGGTGAGCTTACAAATAGTTGATCTTGCACAGGCTATTGCTACTGTCAATATGCTTTACTCAGCGGATTTTGCAAAGCACTCCGGGGTAAAGCGGCGTTGAATAAAAAAAAAAAACTACTTTGTAAAATTAGATTAGTATTTGGTGAACATTATGAATATGTTAGCTATGAAAACATTTGCAAACTAGGCGGACTGGATTCCTGATCGAAAGAGGCGATACAAAACACAAAACCAATAGTCTTTTGCCAGTGTTCGTCATATTCGCCTGCAACAAAAGTGTAAGATCAGCGTCTGGATGGAAATTGTGAACATATTAAACATATTCCAAATATTTTATGTCGTTTGTATTGATCAAGATATTACGTTACTCAAAACACTTAAATACGAAATGATAATGTGTGCTGAAATACTACGCAATCATTCTAAACACGTTTTTGTTATAACATTATATAGGCTACATTATCAGCCAAAGATCCCATTACGTGATGGAACATTTTTTATTCAACAATATTGGAACAACTTGATATGCATTGATACGAGGCAATTTGCGTGTTCACGGTTTTTTTGAGACAGTGTAATTTGTCTGTGACTGGTTATATATAAACAGAGATATATGTATGTGCTTGACTGTAAATCTTCTTTTGCAATAGAAACAAATAAAATCAGAATGGAACGTTTTGTAAACTTCCCATAATAGCTATAAGAGGTATCATACTTGGTTAAAGAGGATTGTGGCTTGCATAATGATGTTGGTATTCATCTATGGCAGGTGCTTGTCTGTGAACGAACCATTTACGAGATAGAAAATAGGGCATGTCTGTAATTCAACCTATCTTGTTTGCAGTCTAAGTTCAACTATTGTATCCACTTTTGTTTGTAGCTGTAAGCATTTGAAAAAGGAAACTATTTTGGGGATGTTTTGTTCGGCATAATTGATTACATGACGACATTCAATTGAGCCTATAATATATGTAAGCATGAGATGCATGAAACACAAAATTATACTATTTAATATTCTAAACATCGAGCAGAAAACTGTTAAAGTTGAAATAAAGACGTAGAAAGAGATCATCATCAAAATTAGTACAACATGTAATAGTCTAAGACCATGTTGAAATTCTGTAACCCGGCTTAGTAAATGTAAATTCCTAACATATGTATAGATGATAATCCAACCACATACATATAATTATGCTATGGGTTATCGTTTTATTTAAAATTTCTCTCAAATCCATAATATATTCTTTAGGAAATTAAAATTAAGATAATATGTTTTAACATATTATCTTAATTTTAATGTCATTCTTAATTTGGCAAATTAAAATTTGCCAAATTAAGAATGACAATAAGGAGAAGACATCTTATGATTTGAAACAAACGGATTGGTTTGGTAAATGTCGTGAATATCTCCATAAAATCAATAAGCACGTACTATAATATCGTTCCTCTCTATAAAACTGAAGGTCCCGGGTCCATTAAGGTCCACTAAATGTATGAAAGGAACCATTTGACCACACTGACTCAAATTATTATCCAAGACACTCTATTCTCAGGTATAACATTGTCTTCATTAAAAGGGCTGGAATGGGTAAACGTACATTGAATATTCGTCATTGACCCAACGCGAGTGAATGAGGCACAATGAGGGAAATATCAATATTGTGTTGTTTATATCATGATAATATGTATAAGTCAAGTGCCTTTTAGGTACCAAAGTCAATAGTATATCACATTCCTAATCAAACTTATGGATTATTGAAAATCACTTCGTAACAAAACAATAAATACAAATTGTTAAGTTATGGACACTCAAAGCTTCGATTTTGTTAAATGAAAATTGAAGACCTCAATAATTAGTTTAACTCTTTATTTTCATGAATTTGAGTTTGAGGCTGGATACAAGATGTATCATAGATCATAAATAAGACTTTTATGATTTTGACTTATTATGACCTTGTCCCACATGTTTGCTCTTAAATCAAATTAAGTACAGCCGTAATTTGCCTCATTTACTTTTATGTTGGATCACAAATATCAAGAGAATTACTTAATTCAAAACATCAAATTTGCGTTTGAGATCACGTCATTTTATTGCCAACATCGACGTCACCTTAAACTCTTTAATAACTAGTAACGAAAAAGTAAGAATGTGACAATATCCTAACTACATCTAAGTTCGTCGTCAGGTTAATGACCTTTTCGAATACTGACTTCCGAACGTCATTACAAGCTCTTTTATCTTGGTGTCAACCCCTGAGCGTTCTTGTGATAGATATTATACAAGATTCTGTCATATCCATGTCATTCTTTTGTTCATATCTGTCAAATATTTATGTTCCACCACGATGATATACACATGGGGAGACAAGGTCAGTCAAAACGTTGTTGTATTGTATATGTCACGAAAAAACCCTCAAGTTTTAGTTGGCAAGTGCTATAACTCTGTACAGTAAGATTCTGTAGATTACATATCATTACGGAATACGTATCATTGATTAATAGGACCTTCTTGCCTGAAGGATGACAATTGGACGCCTTTTGAAACCCTTGATTTTACGATATATATAGTATAACATCCGATCATCGGGTCAGTTCGCCGCGTGCTGTCGCCAATATATCGGTGAGCTTACAAATAGTTAATCTTGCACAGGCTATTGCTACTGTCAAATATGCTTTACTCAGCGGATTTTGCAAAGCACTCCGGGGTAAAGCTGCGTTAAATAAAAAAACCACTACTTTGTAAAATTAGATTGGTTTTTCGTTAACCACAACTAACCGCAATAGTATTTGGTGAACAGCATGAATATGTTTGCTATGAAAAACATTTGCAGACTAAGCGGACTGGATTCCTGATCGAAAGAGGCGATATGTATGCAAGAGACACAAAACCAATAGTTTTTTTGCCAGTGCTCGTCATATCCGCCTGCAACAAAAGTGTAAGATCAGCGTCTGTAAACTGGGAACATATTAAACATAGTCCAAATATTTCATGTCGTTCGTATTGATCGAGATATTACGTTACTCAAAACACTTAAATACGAAATGCGATTCCATCAGATAATGTGTGCTGAAATACTGTGCAATCATTCTAACTCGGCATAAAACACGTTTTTGTTAAACATTATATAGGCTAGATTATCACCCAAAGATCCCATTACGTGATGGAACATTTTGTATTCAACAATATTGGGACAACTTGTTATGCATTGATAAGAGGCAATTTGCGTGTTCACGGTTTTTCAGAGACAGTGTAATTTGTCTGCGACCGGTTATATATATATAAGCAGAGATAGGTGCTTGACTGTAAATCTTCTTTTGCAATAGAAACAAATAAAATCAGAATGGAACATTTTGTTAGCTTTCCATAATAGCTATAAGAGGTATCATACTTGGTTAAAAAGGATTGTGGCTTGCATAATGATGTTGGTATTCATCTATGGCAGGTGGTTGTCTGTAAAAGAACCATTTACGAGATAGAAAATAGGGCATGTCTGTAATTGATCCTATCCTGTTTGCAATCTAAGTTTAACTATTGTATCCACTTTTGTTTGTGGCTGTAAGCATTTGAAAAAGGAAACTATTTCGGGGATGTTTTGTTCGGCATGATTGATTACATGACGACTTCAATTGAATCTAAATTATATGTAAGCATGAGATGCATGAAACACAAAATTATACTATTAAATATTCTAAACATCGAGCAGAAACTGTTAAAGTTGAAATAAAGACGTAGAAAGAGGTCATCATCAAAACTAGTACAACATGTAATAGTCTAAGACCATGTTATAATTCTGTAACCCGGCTTAGTAAATGTAAATTCCTAACAAATGTATAGATGATAATCAAACCACATACATATACAGGGTGAGTCAAAAAAAAGAAGTTTACTAAACTTCAGCGATTTTTTTAGAAAAAGTATTCGTTTGTTTTCAAAACAATTTCCTACGGTATAAAGGCAACTCAATTAGCTTTAATATGAATTTTATCTGGTTTAGATTGGTTGAGGGAAACTTATTTTACGCTGTTTTGAATAAAAGTGACCAATTTAACGTCCGAACACGCTTCCAGATCTTGACCATTATATTTCATAAGATACGACGAATAAAAAATTACAATACCGACAGCGAAAGGATCAATTCCTTTGTTATGAAATGATTAAAGTGTGGTAATTGTGTCATATTAATCCATATTTCTTGTTTTAATCTATTAGGAGACAATTTTGAACAAGTCTATTGTCTACTTAATTATTTTAATAAACAAGATGTGTAATGCTTTACATCATAATCCTAGTAAACATTATTAAGCTCGTTAAGCTTGAAATTAAAAACCGTGTTTTGGTGAAAAAACAGCTCCTGTACAGAAATAGTCATATTTATTTAACGGTATCATCAAATAGTGTGATTTTTTTCCAGATGGTAGCAAAGAAATTGCGCAATCATTTAAATAAAAATGTGCCTTGATTTTGTGGTCTGAAATATTTTTTTACATTTTTTCAATTAGGGTAAACTTTTTTTGACTCACCCTGTATGCTGTGGGTTATCGGTTTATTTAAATTTCTCTGAAATCTATAATATATTCTTTAGGAAATTAAGAATGACAAAAAGGAGAAGACATCTTATGATTTGAAACACACGGATTGGTTTGGTAAATGTCGTGAACATCTCCATAAAATCAATAAGCACGTACTATATAGTTCATCTCTAGGAAAACTGAAGGTCCCGGGTCCATTTAGGTCCACTAATAATGGATGAAGTGAGCCATTTGACCACACTGACTCAATTTATTATCTAAGACACTCTATTCTCAGGTATAACATTGTCTTCCTTGAAGGGGCTGGAATGGGTAAACGTACATTGAATATACGTCATTCATGCCTTACAGGAATTAACCCAGATGACCACTGACGAGACATGATTGACGTCAAATAGTATTGTATCAGGGGCAGTCTCTCCCATTCATCTGGCATTGGCTCACTTGAATCACTATCAATGAGCATCATTCAGTTAGAACAGTATACGAATGAATTTTTGATATTCTTTGCTTTTCGGGATCAGTACGGAGATATAGCAAACATTCGCAGTAAATGTCTATCGACTTTGTCCTTGAACACAAATGTGACCCAAACGCGAGTGAATGAGGCACAATGAGGGAAATATCAATATTGAGTTATTTATATCATGATAATATGTATAATAAGTCAAGGGCCTTATTGGTACCAAAGTCAATATTATATCACATTCCTAACCAAACTTATGGATTATTGAAAATCACTTTGTATCAAAACATGAAATACAAATTGTTTAGTTATGGACATTTAAAGCTTCGATTTTGTTTACAAATTATTGCTGTAAATGAAAATTGAAGACCTCAAAATTTAGTTTACCTCTTTATTTTCATGGTTGGATACAAAATGTAACAAAGATCATAAATAATTCTTTTATGATTTTGACTTATTATGACCTTGTCCCACATTTTTGTTCTTAAATCAAATTAGGTACTGCCGTATTGTGCCTCATTTACTCATGTTGGGTCACAAAAATCAAGGGAAATACTTAGTTACAAAAATATTTGCGTTTATGATCACGCCATTTTATTGGCATCACCGACTTCACCTTAAACTCTTTAATAACTAGTAACGAAAAGTGTCAATGTGACAATATCCTAACTACATCTCCGTTCGTCGTCCGATGTCTGAAAGCAAATTTATTGGTCTTTCAATATTAGAAAAATTATGCTACATCCTCTTTAGAAGATTGTATCGGATATCCGTCTGGCCCGCTAGTAATTTCAAACGCTCATGTCGTAACATAAGCTGTTGTAGATTATGATTAGTTGTACGGTTAACTATTGCTACGTTAAAACAGTGTTACTAGCCGGCGTAAGTTAAGCTGAGAGTAATACAAATTCCTCGAATATTTTCGTTACTCTGGCCGTATGTCCACACTAACGCTACTCCATTGGTACGCAATCGCTACCTCGTGTAATTTATTAGATCACTCGCTCTGCCGGAGTAAAAATTGAGTAAAAATCAAGGCGCTTAACAACATATTATGATAGTATATAACACAATAAACACAAACACTATATTAAAAAGGTCGCCAAAATAGTGGATCGAGCATCAGGACACATAGAGTAAGACGGACACGACCATTGGTCTCATAGATTTCGACTCGCTATCTCGCAACCTATGATCAGGTCGTCCATGCATGCACTTGCGTGAGAGAGAAAAGACAGGAGGTCGAGCAAACAACAAAGGAAGAGGATAAACACGCAAATGCATGGATGGACAACTGAACATAGTATGAATATACTATGTACTAGAATATACTAGAAAATGGCAGTGGATGGCGACCATCGGAAACGAAGGTGGTGGTCTTAGCAAAAATCCCATGATTGGTGGGAAAACATTGTTCTCCAAGAGTAAGGCGACGAAGACTGGCTGTTGAATTTCAAGTATTAATCTAAATAATGCAATATATACAGAATACAGGTTGAGTAAAAATAAACCTGCAATAGTGGAAAGAAATCATCTTGTTTTCAAAACCGAGTTGAAGTTCGAACATTTTTAACGTCGCAAGAATGATATATGTGTTCCTAACTTTTTTGTGAAATAAATGTAAAGTCAATTGCATTTCTTCTTTTTCTTTGGTGAACCTTTTTGCTGCACAACCCAGTTTACGTGTTCGTCCACGAGCATTGTGATTTTCAATTGAAATTGCACACATATCATGTTCACATTTAAATATCCCGCCAACAAAAATGTGGAATCTTTTCATATTTTTATTCAAATTCTAACATTATAAACAATTTTTAGTCATCACCATTATTATTTATATCCCATTTGCCTTTTACTTTTAATCTCCCCTTCGTTATGTCATCCTTTTTGTTATATTATCCACTTAATCAAATCAGCTGTCAAGTTTGATATATCTTCCCCTATTTATCCATCTGTCACTTTGTCCCCCACTGTGTTACATTATCTCTTGTCATTTCCTGCCCATTGCTCCCCTGTCTATATATATGTTGTGTATGTTGTATTCTGTCATTTTACCTTCGATAAAGATTCTTTTAGAATCGAAACGTCAGGTCCTCTTATATTTATAACATTTACTTACACAGGCTATTTTTGTGGATAAGCATTACAGCTTTACATTATATTATAAACAATTCATAGCATGGGAAAGTGATTATTTTATCTCCAATGTCAACAATTAAGGAAGCACGGCGAGATCATGAGCTTGTAAACAAAGGTTAAAATTACGCTTT
The DNA here is from genome assembly GCA_035610835.1 of Ophiura sarsii. Classification (NCBI taxonomy): domain Eukaryota; kingdom Metazoa; phylum Echinodermata; class Ophiuroidea; order Amphilepidida; family Ophiuridae; genus Ophiura; species Ophiura sarsii. The sequence continues at coordinate 142,561,895 of CM069441.1, read as the reverse complement.
GCGCTGGATGAATCGCGTAAGGGGGCGGTCATTTTCTTTCGTATGGGTCCAAAAATGTAATTAATCGTCGACATGTTTGGACACCCCCCCCCCCCCCCCCCACACACACACATATCTGCACTTATAACATGTATAAGACCTATCTCAAGCGATGGTCCTGGACCAAAGTCACACGATTCGATGTACGCACCCGAGTCATCGTTTAAACCCCATGATGCAACGATAGGCTGTGGCTGGTTATCGACAGAACGAAGTGTGTACTAACGAAAAAACCTTAATTGTTTTAAAAAGTGTTGTTATTCTTCTATCTTCTTCTTCTATCTAGCCTATTTCACTCCACTGCAGAAGGAAGGCCTCTTCATCAATTTTCTATTTCACTCTGTCCTGAGCTGTCCTTTTCCAAGTAACGTTGCCATACTCTATGATGTCGTCTATCCACCGTCTGTTTGGCCTGCCTCTTCCTCTGGTGAATGCTCTGTGGATCCAGTCTGTTAATTTATGAGTCCATCTGTTGTCTTTCTTCCTGGCTAGATGGCCAGCCCATCTCAATTTTTTTGATTTTATTTCCAGTATGATGTCCCTCACTTCTGTTTTCTTCCTTAAATCTGTGTTGGTCACCCTGTCCCTTCTTGTAACGCCAATCAATATCTTTTCCATTGCCCTCTCAGTGACTTTTAGCTTCTTCTCCAATCCCTTAGTTGTTGTCCATGTTTATGAGCCATACGATAGCACTGGGATGATACACTGGTTGAAAATTGGTCGCTTTAGTGACAATGGTAGCTCTTCATCACGGAAGATAAAGCTGAGCTTACCAAACTTCACCCATGCTAGCTGTATCCTTCTGTTCACTTACCCTACTGTTTCATTTTCCAGAGAGATCTTCTTGCCCAGGTATATATAACTGTCCACTCTTTCTATGGTTTTTCCTTGAACTGTTATAGCATAATCTTTCAGCTTGTTGCACATCATCACAGTTGTCTTCTTGATGTTCATGTTAAGTCCAGCTTTGTTGCTGCTCTCTTCACTCAGTTCTCGGATCATCTTCTGCAATTTCTGGGGCTCATGGCTGAGAAGTAGGATGTCATCTGCAAATCTGAGATGGGTAAGGTGTTCACCATCGACTACAACTCCCATACCTTGCCAATCCAGGTTTCTGAAAACATCCTCCATGGCTGCAGTGAATAGCTTTGGGGAGATTGGATCACCTTGTCTCACACCTTTCAGAATTTTGAAGGCTTCAGTTGTGGTGCTCTCTAGGTGGATTCTAGCACTTGGATCCTTATAGATTGCCTTGATTAGGCGGATGTACTTTTCATCACTGACCTGCTTTTCCAGCGCATTTAATAGAGACTGGTGGTCTAGACTGTCAAATGCCTTCTCATAGTCCACAAAACCCGGACATATATTGAAGCGATATTCTTTTGACTTCTCTATAACCTGGCTTAATGTTTGATTATTAATGAATTGGTATTCGTGACATTTAAATCAAAATTAGATTCTTTTGGTGCATTTAAACAGCTTTTGAGCGAAAACCCTGTGTTGAAAACGCTTAGAATAAGAAATACATATCATTTTAAGCTTCGAATTTAGAGAGTGGTGGCATGAACTATATACCATAATGATTCTTTCTTACTTAATTTACATCGAATAGATTTAGATCAGCAGTAAAGACTAGGATTTGAAATCAGATGTCACGGGTTCGAATCCTATCACAGCATGTATTTTTGTGTATGTTACTTTTATTTAGTATTTATCGAGATTGCTTATCCTGAAACATCATTCAGTTTAATGTGTAGCACGACCTCATTATTAGAGTCAGCACGCTATTTTTAATCCAGTGTTATCAACACGTGTATGATTTATTTTTAAATAACCTGAACACGCTCTAGTATGGGCTGGTTACGACATGCAGACTATGACAGATTTAAAAATAATAATAAACATGTATTATAAAATAAAAGTTAATAATTAACAATGTGATATTTGTATTCATAAAAAGATAAGTTCATCAGCTCAACCACATCGAAATATTTATTAATAATGAATTGATTAAGGATTAAATAAATGCATATATTAATTAGTTATGTAATGAAATCATAAATAGATGAATAAGTTGTTTATAAATTTATATGAAATGTTAAATTAATTGAAAATCAAATGAACACATAATTAATATATAAACCCATCAAGATATAAGAAAGTGAAAAAGAAAATCAATGTGAAAATAAATAAATAAATAACTTAAAATAAAATAAATAAATAACGTAGAAAAAGTTGAAAATGGACCCCCCCCCCCCCCCCCCCGAGAACCAACGTGCCAGCACTTTGCACATATTTAGATAATACAATTTTACAAATTTTATCAAAGTCACATGTTGGTTCTCGGTGGAAAAGGGTTGCTGTAGAAACGATTTAGCAATGTCTTCTATGGAAATGAAATGCGATGTTTGTTTCTTTGTATATATTATCAAAGTTTATGTATCAGATTAACGTCTCGTTCCTTTTTGACTTAGTATGACTACGTTTAAAATCATGCTTCATTTTTGGGAGCTGATTCCCATTCAAATTCATAGGGCCATGTGTTTTGAACTGACCACCCAAAAAGGGTGGCGGCGTTGCATTTTTGGTGACGAATCATCCATCTCTCTCTATTAACTCAAGAACTAAATGTGGTAGAGCTATGGTTAGGTGTCATTTAAAAGCCTATTTATCTAGCTACATTGTGTGAATAAATCAGTGATTTCTATAACTATTTGGCTGAGATATGATTGATTATATTTCGAAAGTCAGGGGTGGCGGCGGTGGCGGCGGTGGCGGCGGTGGCGGCGGTGGCGGCGGTGGCGGCGGTGGCGGCGGTGGCGGCGGTGGCGGCGGTGGCGCTGTGTACAATCTCTATGGGAATATAGAAAATGTTCCCAATGCTACGTTCAATTTACAATAACTCCTTATCTCTGTATGGTACAAACATGATTTTGCTCTCATTTTATAGATTGTTTTATATTCTATAAGTTTCTGTTTCAACAAACGTGTCAACTATTATGTAACAATTGTAATCACGAATCGATTGCATTGTCCTTGGCTTCTTCCCTATTCGCTACACAGTGAACTTGCCCTAATTCATCGGTTTTACATACATGAATATAACAAAAAAGCATTAAACCGATGATAGCAAAATTATACATTTTTGGAAAGCTCTCAAATAAGGGAATTCAAAAATGTCATTTAAATCAGGATAGGGTGAATAGCCAAAAAATATATGTGTAAACTCTAATAAATATAAAATTTAAACGTTTGTGCTCATTCACTTCCCGATATAGTATATTTCAACAAGTTACCCTAGACAACCATTATGTTCTGATGGGTAAATTGCATGAGGAACTACTATGCACAGTAAAATTATGATTGGGATAGGAATAAAAAAATATATTGAGCTTTAATCAAAATATTTAAAAAAATCGATATTCTTTGAACATTCTTAATCACAAAATGTTACCATTAGGTATTTAAATTTCAATAGCATATTTCGATTCCTTGTGAGATTACCGTTCAGAAAATATATACTTTTTATGGGGTAGAACAAGTAGTTATTGCGATATGCTAATTCGAATCTCAGAAGGTGTAAACTGTAAAAATCTGGACATGCAACGGGAAGGGTGGCGAGTTCAAAACACATGGTCATAGAGGTTCTTTCGCGGTCAATCAATTGCACGAGAACATTATACCAGACATGCATTTCAAATGTTAATCGGTATATGCGGTAAATCCAACAAAAGTAGTAATGGCTTTACTTCACGGACTTATAATCCCTTGATCGATAGCACGGTCAGACATCAATGACTTATCTCAATACTACATGTAGTATTTGTATAATTATCTCAATCAATAACATTGAATTAGAGCCTGGCGCGTGGCCTTGCATTGCAATGCACCATATGGGTATTTTTATGGGCACTCTACTCAGGTATAAAGTGAATCAAAAAGAATCAATCATGTGTCATTCATCGATATTACAGACCATTTAGTTTATTTTGGGGATTGACGCGGCATATTCGAAAGGGATGTAAACTCGCATGATCATTAAATGGTTTTTTTTTACTACTTGTAGTTTTGGTGAACACAGTTTAGTAATTCGAATATCAAAACAGTAGACGTTGTATTACCTGGATTGTTTTCAAATGAGAATAAAATATAACTTGAGATTTAAAGAAAGTACGGAATTCCAAAAATTAAATATGGTTTTCAGAACGTAACTCATCGAGAAAATAACCTTTGAATCTTACCCGTACTTGTTTTATAGAATTTAAAACATCTCAGCATCATGGGATTATAATTCGGTTGTTTCCGTAAGGTGACACACTTTTATCTGACATAGTTTTATCTAACATAGTTTTTATGTGATTATAAGGTGATGAAATTAGTTTGAAAATATATGGCATTATTAAAGCTATTTTTGAGGCACCAATGTTTTAAAACCAGTAATTTATCTCGCCTTTTTAATTAAAACCGTTCTGGCTCTTGCAATTATTTTCGCGCGAATAATAGCTCAGTAATTGGTAAACAATTATCGCCCAAGCCTATAACCAAGGATAATTGCACTCCTTTTATAACATGTTCCAAAGTGCGCATCTAAGACTTCTACGCACTTACGTGTAAAGCAATAGGGTTTTTAACTCTGACGAAAACGAAATATGAACTGCCGATACTTGAGGATTTATCATACTTTTTTTAGTTATTTGAAGATGAAACTCTTTCTATTGTTACGATCGCATTCTATATCATCTGTATAATCCATAATATGATTTGATCAATGTCACTTTTAGACCCCTAATCGCGAATCGCGGTTGATCATAAAAAACAACCCTTTTTTCTTGTTTATTTTTGGTCGCGCATGCTACACCCTGGTATACTGAGTGATCCCCCGGGGCCTATTCATTTATTTATATATTACGGCCCTATTTTTCATTTAGGCCTATATGATTTTTATCATTTTTAATTTTAAACAGCGCCTTTTTTAAATTTTCAGCCAATGTGGAATTTGGTAGGCCCCTAGCTATAACTTTATGACGGTCGTTTAAGACCCCGCCCCAAATCAAGTATCAAGGGAATCACTTGATTTCTTTCACACATAAGTTTGGAGCCACATGGGGTTTATAACTACTTCATCTGATTTCAGGAGTTCATCAAACGCCTAAAAAGAAACTGTGCCAGATAAAAGTTTGTCAGTGTGTCAGATAAAGTATGTCAGGTTACGGAAACACCCTTATAATTCCGTAGTTGCCGTTCTATTCTTTTATCTTACACTCCTATAGATAGTGATATCTGATGGGCTATTTCTCTAATATGGGATAGTGGATATTCTAGTTACATGTACATAGACAATTTCCTTTTAAGTGGATTATGACATTCATGTTATTTTATATGTTGATAAGTCGCAGGTGAAGTTGAGTGATGTTATTTTGAATGTCAAATATTATCATGAAAATAAAAAAAAAAAACATTATTATGATTATTTTAAAAATCGTTTGTCTGGTTGTCTGGAATATATGAGCATGTTAAATTGTTCGATTTGAAGTAGGCCTACTACTTATTTAACAAAGTTGTGTTATACATCCTGTTATTAATTTTCAGTTATATATTATCAAGCACTCTCTTTCAATAAATTCTGCCCGTACAGATAATGTAATCATAAAAAGCTAGGCTATAACCGGACACCCCACGTCTTATTGACAAAATACTGATTAATTCCCAGTAGTGTCAGTTCTAGCGAAAGTAATGCATATAACGTTCCCTTAAGATCAGATCAAAATTTGCGAGAACAATTTGGTTATTATCTCTCCGCGCGCAAAAGTTATCCAAGCGTACGCGCGAAATTATGGCCACACGCGTGCTCTTTGGGTCGTACGCACGCGTCACGCATATGATACACAGTGCGCTTGCTGCCTTCATGGGAACCCGCATCCGTCTGAATTCATTCGCTGCTGTAAGGGGACTTCGCCAATTTGGAACTGATCAAACTATAGTTTAATCGCCTTCATTTTTTATTCATTCATAAAAGGTTTATTAAAAACTGTTCTTGCAGCAAATACAAAGTAGCTGAATTACAACAATTTTACAATTTTACACATAAAAATATAAATCATTAAAGGAAACAATATAATCTACTAAAATGAATTACATGAACCCAATCTCCACACTCACCGAATACCACTAAACAACCAACACTCAAAAAACATCCTCACACACACATCCAACACACGCACCCCTACCATTCAGACTCGGCTCATTCATTCATTCAAACATTCATAACTGGTCTATTAACATTGACATAGTAATACATACAATAAAAATACATTACAGTTATAGTATAAAAGACCATTAGATTATAAAATATTGCACATAGAATTAGAACATCAAAAATTGAAAACCCCGAGCCCGCACACATCAAACAGTCATGCATACTCCACTTCAAAACTCACTTAGCAAAACACAACCCTCACAAATAATCATTACATTTACACCCTCTTTTAACTTACAAACACACACCGCAACCCCCCCCCCCCCCCCCGCCCCCCACCCCCACACCGCCCTCGCCCTCCCCAACTCTAAAACTCACTTAACGAAATACAACCCTCACAAAGGGTTTTTCGGTAAGAAGTCGTCTACCCTCTAAATTGGGTCATTTAACATTAAATTGTGGTTCGGCATCCTCTTTCAGAATACGAATGTTTTGCGTCATGCAGTATTTTTTTAATGATATGATTTATTTTACGCTGACTTGCCTTGGTGTAGAAGACTAGATATATGATACCGCAGTATTTTAAACGCCTGCTTTTTGTACTGTACCTCACGCTGTTTAAATAGTCAGTTATATTTTATCGCTTTAATAAATCCCCGTACGTAGTGGTTCTGCCACGTCACGGATTGCCCGTTTAATCCCAGTTGCAATGACCAATATAAATATCCGATAAGGATAGGTTACATTAAGATGACCGAGACATAAACATGACCATAGGGTTGTTTATTAACTTGACAATTTCTATAGGGTCATGTGCTATTAGCTCGCCTCCTTTCGCGTTACACACGGATTTTGGATTTCGCGACATGATTTTAACTTTATCCATTTATATTTGCTTGTAAACCCCCCCCTGAGGTAATTAAAGTATACATTTTCCTGAAGGGAAATTTCATGAGGAAACCAAATATGCCATTGAAATTATAGTACGACCAAGGACTAAAATGGTATGATTCAAAATGTTCGGGAAAATATCAGAATGTTTAATTCTTAATTTGAGATCCATATAATTTTTATACATACCCCTATCATTATTTACTTTGCATATTTGAATTCCTCATGAAATTACCCATCAGATGATTTATAATTGTTTAAGGTTACTACGTCGGTAAGGTAATTATTCCGGCTAGTGACTATCTCCAATTTTTATTTTATATATTTTCAGAATTTTCAGATTTTTTTTCTCTAAGGATGTACCCTTCCCTGATCTTAACTGCATTTCTGAATTCCTCTAGTTCCAAGCTTTCCAAAAATGTATTATTTTGCTATCATAGGTTGAAAACTTTTTCTATTATAGTCATTTTTATAAATCTGGTAAATTGAGGCTGATTATTCATGTTGACTGTGTAGCGAATAGGAAGAAAGCTGATGATCATTGTCTTATCAATATTAAAATTAGTTGTTACAAATAGTTGACAAGTCTGTTGAACCACATATTTCAAATCTACTAAATATCCTTTAAAATGGGACCAGAATGGTGTTTGTAACATTAGGGGATGACTAGTTATGGTAAAAAGAACAAAGCATGGGATTATTCCCATTGAGTTTGTACAGGCGGCACCCCTTCCGGCGGCACCCCTTCCGGCACCACCCTGCTCCCTAGACATCAACAGCTATAGCTCCCCTGTATTAGCTATACCAATGTCATTTTGCAGACGGATAGCTTGTTATTAGGTCTTTAAAATGATACCAAATTTGTTGAGATAACTTTTGTGGTTTTAAAAATATTTAAGGAATATGACAGCATGAAACTAAAAAGTGTAACAGCACCACTCTATTGGGAGGCGAGTTCATAACGCGTGACCATAGATGTTGTAGGTAACGTATATTGGGCTTGAGTGGTTATTGTTCCGGTAGAAACCAGAGCATAATGAAAAAATTCAATTAAATGCAAGAAAGCACGAACACATGTTGAGAATAGGAGATCCAGCAAGAAACTAGAAAAGGCGTCTGTATGTTGGAACTCGGTAAACGACTTTGAAGCCTTTCGCTGTAGGGTAAAGATTTCGTCGCCCATATGCATAAGGAAAATTAAGTATTTTTGATTAAATTATATTTTGTAAACATTGATCATAAGTTTAAATAGTTGTTCCTAAATACGTTTAATTTCAATTCTGTTGTTAAAACTCAAAGGATCCTGCTACGGGCGCGTGGTAATAGCAATCACGAACTTCGTTTCTCGTGTCGTCTTACGGGTCTAAAACGTGATACGATCATTGCAAGCGGAATAATTATAAATATATAAGCGAGCTTTTTAAGTTTTAATTACATTAGGTGTTTTTGCTAACGCACGAGAGGACAGAATTAATCATCCAAGGGGCTCTATACAATGCTCTATAATCTCAAGAAATATGTGAACTTTAATCTCTCTTTAGATCCCCGGTCTGGCTCACCACATTATTCCTCCCCGAGTTCATTCCGATAAGAGATATTACCAAGCTCATCGTAATTACTTTGGATATCTAAGACCATCCCATCTCTCTGTACAGTAATCAGTGATGCTTTTCCAAATCCAAAGGCATATCATGTTCAAAGAACGTTATTTCGATAATTAAAAAAGATACTCTACCCAATGTTGAGTCTGTTAATAATATCTACGGATTAACGACTCTGAGAAAAGAGGTAGGACGAAAGATGTTTGTTACCGAATGTTCTATAATGTATTTATTATCTTTGAAGGGGGAATATCCATATTACAGTAGATTAGCTTGCTTTAATTTGGATTACGTAATTCGCCTATTAAACATCATCCAGATATAGTAGCAAAAATAATCTTAAGGTCAGAAAAAGGGGTTACACCAAAAAAGGGGTTCATCCTTCAAGTAAGCACTCACGAATAATTCCATTATATTAATATATCAATACAGTATTATTAAATTAATAGTAGATTGGTCCTTTCTGATCTGTTCCATTAGGACATCTGGGACAGGTTTCGGGATCAGTCTTATATTAATGTATTATTCATATTCCATTATACTAATATATCAATACAGTATTATTAAATTAATAGTGGATTAGTCCTTTCTGGTCTGTGCCATTTGGACATCTGGGACAGGTTTTGGGATCAGTCTTACATAATGTATTATTCCTATTCCATTATATTAATATATCAATACATTATTATGTGTCAATTGGCCATACTGATATTATCCCTAAGGGCCATGTTCGAAATCTCGGAGTTGTCTTCGATTCTGGGCTCCGAAAATCTCTACACATTAACAATATCTGCAAATCAGCCCATAATGCTGTTAGAAAGATTGGTAGCATAAGACAATATCGGACATCCTCAAGCTGCAACGCGTGCAAAACATTGCTGCAAGACTTGTTTGTAAAGTAAAACGAAAGGAACACATATCACCTCACCTTCGTCGACTCCACTGGCTCCCCATCAACAAACGGATTATCTACAAAATTCTTCTTCTGACTTTCAAGGCCATGCACGATCTTGCTCCATCATATATCTGTAACCTTTTGCAACACCATAATGCATATCACGTTTTACGCTCGGCGTCACAATTCCGCCTCCACGTGCCTAGATCATCTACTTCGTCATACGGTATGAGAGCTCTTTCGATCGCGGCACCTATGTTATGGAATAATTTGCCTTTGACTGTTCAAAATGCAATTTCCGTCTCTTCATTCAAACGTGCTCTCAAGACTCACCTTTTCTCATGATCCTATCGGACTCTCTATTTTGTATCATTTTACGTTCCTGTGTGTGCATCAATGCTCCATGTTGCTGTTATATTCTTTGCCTTCCCTTCTTTTATGTGTATTTTTGTGTACAGCGCTCTGAGGTTTTTATACATGTTGCGCTTTATAAATACGTTATATTATTATTATTATTATTATTATTATTATTATTATTATTATTATTATTAAATTAATAGTAGATTGGACCTTTCTGGTCTGTTCCATTGGGACATCTGGGACAGGTTTTTGGATCAGTCTTATATAGTGTATTAGTCCTATTATGACTTTTCTCAATTTGACCACTTTGGGCGGCCATTTTGTTCACCATTTTGTCCTCCATCTTGAATGTTATGTACCTTAACAACATAAAAATGCTAGAAATGAATTTGCAAATGTCAAAAACATAAAGTCATTATATGTTGTATGATATATACTTTTGTCTTATATTTTAGCCGATAACAATGTGAATTTTCTCAATCTGACCACTTTTGCGGCCAATTTTTGCAGCCATTTTGTCTTCCAGCTTGAATTTGATGTATAATAGCAACATAAAAATGCTGGGAATGAATTTGCAATGGTCAATAACTTATATCTAGTCATTTTACATATGCCTTTGTCTTACACTTTGATGAATGCGAATTTTCTCAGTTTGACCACTTTTGCGGGCACTTTTGGCGGCCATTTTGTCTGCCATCTTGAATTTGATGTACATTAGCAACGTAAAAATGCTGGGAATGAATTTGCAATTATCAATAACATGTATCTAATCATTTTATATGTGATTTAATCTTATATTTTAGCCGACATATATGAATTTTCTCAATTTAACCACTTTTGGCGGCCATTTTGTCCGCCATCTTAAACATAATGTACATCAGCAACATTAAAATGCTGGAAAAGAATTCGCAATGGTCAAACACATATATCTAGCCATTTTATTTATTCTTTTATCATATTATTTAACTGATATATGACTTTTCTCAAATTTTACCATTTTTGGCGGCCATATTGGCGGCCATCTTGGATATCTGGAGACCATAAAAGGCACCCAAAAAAGTTTGTTTGGTTTAGTACTGGGTGCATACCCGACTACATTCTTAGCTAGATAGACGCGCTGACTAGAGTTCAGTGTTACATAAAAGACAGTTATGAAATAAGATCACAATAAGATCAAAATTATCTCATTTTCTTATATCCTCTAATTCCTATAAAAAATTTGGCTAAAAAACAGTCACCTCATGGTAAATGTTTGTTTGAAATCGGGGATAGGTAATAACCCGTCGGCTGAATGCAAGACGGTCGTAAATGACATTTCAACCATTTTTTCAGAATAAGCAAATTTGTGATTAAAATTTCTTTCGTATTTTACTGTTTTTTGACGTCTTGTTTCTTTCATAAAATGTAATTACTCCGATTTCAGACATGCATCATAGCTTAAAATGTGTGTATTAACCTGGTTTTTTTCCTCAATATTAATAGGAAACTCAATTTCAAGCCGACCTTTACGATTACTGCCTTCCGAACGTCATTACAGTGCCCCTTTATATTACAGGTGAACATCCCTAAAGCGTTCTTGTGATAGATATACAAGATTCTGTCATGTCCATGTCATATTTGTCTTCATATCTGTCAAATATTTATGTTCCACCACGATGATATTGTTGTTGTATTGTATATGTCACGGCAAAATCAAGTTTTAGTTGGTAAGTGCTATAATTCTGTACAGAGTAAGATTTTGTAGATTACATGGCATTACAGAATACGTCCATTAAAGAAATCCATAGATTATCCTTTTCTGTTGCATTGTGGGATTGAAAAAAGACACAATTTGCCCCCTTTTCTATCCCACAAAGCATCAGAAAAGGATAATCAATGGATTTTTACAGATTCGCGATAAACCTTATTAATAGGAAGATTCGTTTGCCAAAACCAATATAACTGTACTGAGTTCAGTTTCGAGTGTCATGGTCGCCACTCTTTCTGTTCTTCCCTGAAAAAGGTCAGTATATTTATATTGGTTTTGGCAAGAGAATCATCCTACTAATATATTATACGAACTTGGTGAATCTTTTCAAGAATATTGATATTCCATATTCTGCTCTCTTACTAGGCTATAATTTTTCTATGGGCCTGCCTACTGCATGGTGTATGCCTAATTTATTTATTGGGGTTTTATGTTGAGTAGGGGTAAATTGGTGGAAAGTCAACAAATTAAAAATATATATTTTATGAAACACAAATTTATTTAAAAAAATATATTTTCGGAAAAGTTTTCCCGAGTTATACACTATTACCATATTCTTAGCGTTTAGCCTTAACATCAATATTCATTCAAGCAGTCGAATTGAAGATGTGTCTGCATTTGTGCTTCACCACCTGCGTGTGCAACAATTCGTAAAACGAGGTTACTAGTCACGTGCTATAGATTTAATCTTGTTATCGCACGTTCACGGTGGGTAAACGGTAAGACATTACAATTATCAAAAATTCGTGCATTAAGCGACGAAAAATCTAACCCTGTCGGTCGGGAAACAGTGCGACTTTTGAGAAATGTTGCCGAGACGGAAACTTGAGATATTTGGGGTGGGGTGACATGGGGTACCCCAAACTGGTGTATCGAGCTCGGTACTGTCGGGAAATAAATATTTTTGTTTGTTTTCAACAACAACAACAACAAAAAATTCAATAAAAAGTCAATAATTTGCAAAACAAAACCTTTCAAAAACAAAAAAACATGGAAAATGCGAAAAAATGGGTTGGTCGGGCACATACAACAGGTTTTTTTTTGTCGTCGCCTTACTTTAAATTGTGTATATATAGAGATGGACGAGCATTACTGAAAGTATTTTACATGCGTAGAATTGGAAAGTTTTTTTACTCTTTTGAATGCAAATCTATTCATTGAAACACACGTATATAATTTCTATTTTTTATTTTTTATCGACATAATCGAGCAACAATTTACCACAATAATGAATAGATCAAACCACTAACGTGTGCAGCAAAATGATACATTTAATGTAGATAACGATCATCACCATTACAATTAAACATTTCGGAATTGCAATGCACTTCAAATTAAATACAGAAAACAATCGGATTTTTTTATTTTACGATATAGAATAACCTCCAATCATCAGGTCAGATCGCCGCGGGCTTTTGACTATGTATTGGTAAGCTTACAAACAGTGGATCTTGCACAGCCTATTGCTACTGTGATATGTGCTTTACTCGGTGGATTTTGCTCAGCACTTCGGGGTGAATATGGGCTGAATAAACCCTACTACTTTACTGTAAAGTGAGATTGCTTTTTTGTTCACTACAAGAAACCGCAATAATATTTGACGATCACCATGAATATTTTAGCCGACTTAGGATTCTGATTGAAAGAGGCGGGAAAAGTGCAGCAGACACAAACAATAGTCTTGCCAGTGTTCGTAATATCCACCAGCAATAAAAGTGTCAGATCCGCTGTCTGGAAACTTTAAATAATATTAAAAATACTCCAAATCGTTCTTGTCGTGCGTATTGATCGAACTATTACGTTACTCAAAACACTTAAATACGAAATGCGATTCCATCAAATGATATAGGTTGAAATACTGAGCAATTATACTAACTTGGCACAATACGTGTTTTTGTTACATAATCATATAGGATAGATTATCAGCCAACGATCCCATTTCATTCCACAATATTAGTACAATTTGATATGCATTGATAAGAGAGAAGTTGCGTGTGCACGGTTTTTTTAGACAATGTAATTTATCTGCGACAGAGATAGGTGTTGACTTTAAATAAAATCGTTTGCAATAGAAAAAGGCATAATCGTACCATAGGTTGATCACACGAACAAATTGAGACATCATATCGTCAGCCTGCTTCGATAATTGCCTAACTCACTTTTCAGCGAAATTAAGTTTTTTGCATAAATCATGACTTCATTACATTATGCACATGCTGTTATAATACCTAAGTCATTGACCAATCAAAAGTATTGATAAATGCACAATTGCAAATCTGCCTAAGTCAGCATTGTGAGTTAGGCAGATTGTACTAATGATGAAAATTGTTTAAAATGGGTCATATTAACTCATATTAGGCATATAATAATGTATTATATCATATATATAATATAATATAAAGCAGTTTACCAACCCACGGTGTTTACAATAGACAATATAAAAACAAATATTAACAACCACCGGCGAATTAGGCATATAACAAGCCACATTTCACTTAAAGGTATATCCCCAACCTAATTCTAGCCAACACTATTACCTGCACTTGCACTATTCATGTTGCTATTCAACATATCGTCAGCCTGCTTCGATAATTGCCTAACTCACTTTTCATACTTTTGTTGTTTTCTAAGAACTAGAAAAAATGAGTTAGGCAATTATCGAAGCAGGCTGACGATATGTCAAAATCGGAGCAAGTTCAAATGTTAACCCCTTATGCAAAGGTCAACGACCTTTACATGTTTTTCTAAGTACTTCCGGTAATCAAACATCGGAAGTGGGGCAAACTGTACATTTTAGAATCCTTGTGCTCAGACGAACAATTGCGTATGCTTGTCAACTTAATTATAGCAATTAATTTTTGACCCCCTGTATGGCGGCCATTTTATATTTGGCTCTAAATCTAAACAGTTTAGCACGCAAGGGATTCTTGGGGAATTGAATTATGTTGTTCCTCCTATCATTAGGTACTATCATGAACAATTCAGCTTGGGTGCTATTTTATTCCGGTGTCAAAACCATAATATTCCTTGAATATTCGCTCTTTTCGAGGAGAACCTCGAGAAATGGTACAGCTTTGAATGGGACTATTCCATAACATTATGCCACCTAGTTCGACTCTCCCTGCACAATATGACTATTGCAGTGTGGTCATGCAGTGAGACATTTTGAAATGATGCAACACTTTCATTAAATCTGATTCCGGTTTCGAGGCTCTCCTCGAAAATGGCGGATCTAGGGGCACTCTCAAAAACAAAAACAAAAAATTAGGGACAAATACTATCTAAGACACTCTACATGTATCCTCGTGTATAACATTGTTTTCATTGAAGGGGCTGGAATGGGTAAGCGTACATTGAATATTCGTCATTCATGCCTTAGAATTATCCCAGATGAAAACCGACGTGGTACTGCATCAGGGGCAGTCTATTCTAGGGTAATACATTTCCCCCTCCTTCGCCATTTCTCTGATTTATTTCACACCACCTGTTTATTGCCAGCGCAACATCGCTCTCGCAAACATTCCTTGGATAATTTGCTGGGTGGAACTAGAAGCCCAAAGTGTGACTTTTGAGAGGTGTTGAGTTGAGTTCAAAGCAATTCAAACTTTGAACTTCAATTTGATATAAAAACTAGTAATATTTTTAAAATCAAAAGTTCAAATTTCGAAAAAGTCACAATATAGTATCCCTTGAGTAGATTTTAGTTTTAAAAATTAGCCCTATGGGGCTGAAAGTGAACATGCGGTGTATCATATAATTGCAATTAAGTCAAATGACTGTATTATGCAAACTATTTGCGCTTAGGATATTTTCGCAATTAAGGTTTCTTTTGAAAATTGTATGACGTTGATGACATATGTAACTTTTTATTGAATTCATATTGGCAATATTGAAAGTCACTTTTTAAAAAATTCTTTATTTTCTAGTAACGACACAGTGTGAATGTGACAATATCGTTCGTCGTCCGGTTTTCTGAAAACAAAGAAGATTTCTTAAGCAACACCAGCAACTTTACTTTCATCACATGACCCCTGATTTCTCTCACCAGGATAAACTGGTTCCCATTGATATTACATTGCAATGAGAGGCTTATTATAATGTTGTTAAACGAGGGAAAATCCTGCTGCAAGTAGTACAATCGATGTGACTTCAATTCAGTACTCTCATGTTTTTCTTAAAGACCCTTTACTTTTTAATAACACGTTCGGATTCAATTTCTTTTCATATCTGTGGCCAAGATGCCTATCAGTACCATGTAATATGAAGGTAGAAGTCAGACTATCTCCAGCTGTTAATTACTTTAAGGGGGTGTGGACCCTCAGTATAGCCTCCGTAAAACTACTGTAACTCCTTTATAATTCATTTAATCTACACAAAAGTATACAGGTTTTTGCAGGAAAAGGTTCAATGAATCAAACCATATCATGAAATTGACCATTTTGGAGAAAATTATAAAAAAACACGTAGTTTGACCCATTTTAGATTTTGCAAAGATAACTAAAAATATATTTTGTCACATTTGTTATACTAGTTTTACCATAATCATAATACAATTCCCTAGGAAGCTTCTTTTTTCTTTTCTTTTTTATATCCCTTTTTTTTAATTATCGACCAAAAAGTGCCAACAAACCAATTTACCTCCAAAATCATGAAAATCACATTAGTTGGCACTTTTTGGTAAATAATTCAAAAAATAATAAATAATCAGTGTGGGCATGATGTCAGCGTAGGCATGCTGTGTTGTTGTTGAGTTCGAAGTTGAGCAACACACATTGATGTTGTCAGTGTTCAGAATGTTATATTTAAGGGGACCATGGGTGTTTAATAAAATTGTTATCAAAAAGATTTATGGTTTGAAATATTTGTACAACAAAGTTATAACCCCCTTTCTTTAAAAAGTTATGACCCCCTCCCCCTATGTTTCGTGCCGCCCTCCCCCCTTCCGTTAGAAATACTGAACGGTCCCTTACATATATCGTTTCCGCGCGTTTCCAACGTGCTATTAAGTGGATTATGACGGAACCAGATAATTTCATAATGATAAATAAATATATGGAAGGAAACATGCTAACCCGGGATGTGAAGAATGTTATGGTACCTCTTCTTATTTGTATGATGCATATGTATGTCTTCCCACTGATTCAGAGGGAGTTTGGCAACAAAAATATCATTGTATAACGTTTGTCAGTTTTCCTATATTCTAAGCTTTTCATGGTTATTCACCTGCAATTGGACCACTTCAGCAGGTTGTCTCCTACCTTCTAAATTGTGTCATTTAATCTGGGATTGGGAAGGTAAATTAATTACAAATGCAATAACGTTTCTTAGAGTGAAATATTCCCGGAAGGATATGATATCGGGGATAAATAATGACATTAATGCTCCAGTTGTCGGCGTCTTATTTCGGATTACATCGAATGTTTTGCGTCGTGCAGTAATTTCATTAAAAGAAGTCAGGCATTTAATGACTTGTCTAGTGCAGAAAACATTAACTTTATTGATAACAGTCAAACTCCAACCTCTGTATTGTTAACGCCAACTCGTTATACTGGACCACGCGCTGTTAAACTAGTCATGTCACTAGCGTTGCTTTGAGAAACACCCTCAGGTAGTTGTTCCGTCACGCCATGGATTGATAACACCTCAGGTAGTTGTTCCGTCACGTCATGGATTGCAAATAGGGGCAAGAAAATGTTAGGGGGCAAGACACAATTTTTCTTAGGAGAGGGGGAATGGGCGCGAAGAGCGCGAAAATATTGGCTTTTATTGTAAAGATTACCTGAAATTAGCTTAATCTGTTCTGAATTAGACACTTCAGACCAATTTTAGGTAATTTTTACATTAAAAGTCAACATTTTCGATTGTTTGGGTGACAAAATAGGGTGGGACTTGAGCTGACTGGGTGGTGGGGGGGGGGGGGGGGGAAAGTGGGGTGAAAAGGAAAAGACCCGCCCCCCCCCACCTCCCCTCCAGAGGATTACGATTTAGTTACTTTACCTAAACACTACAACAATAAATACGGTATCTTATATTTAACATAGTTACCTTAAAAAGAATATATTGCTCGATCTCTCACACTTGTCTTTGTATTTCTCTCTCATTCTGATAAGAGGTATTTTCAAAGCTCATTATAATCAGTTTTATCTCTGACCACGCCTTCTTCCTGCATAAGGAGGAATGAATGGTCAGAGATAGTAATCCGTGATACTTTTCGAAATCCGAAGCATATCGGGTCCGCAGAATGTATACAATGTAGGACGTTCATTTCAATAATTAAAAAGATACTCTATAGGTCTACCTAAGGTTGAGTCTGTTAGTGTAATAACTACGGAGTGACAATGGTTAAGAGGTTGAAACAACGTGTTTATCAAATAGAGAGACGAACCCAAAGTATTCAGTTACAGTACATTTGCTCGCTTTTATCTGAAGTAATATGCCCATTATATAACATACCGTAAACATTCGTATTGAAGCATGTATGGCTGATATCGAAGCCGATTTGTGAGGGTTCAGAACAAATCATCAATTCACAATGTCGATTTTTAGGGATGTGTCAAAATAATAGTTTCGTATAATAAAAAATAGCGATTGCAATATGATAAAACAATCGTGTTCAGACCGATCATATCACTTAGATGAGATGTTATTCTTCCCATGCTTTAATGGCTTAGTTGGTTAAGCGCAGGACTGTAGAATATAGCCGGTTGAAGTTCGATTCAGCGGAGATTATTTTCCTACACGACCTGACCGACTTTTTTATATATATGTTTTTACTCAAACTGCCATTTGGTATCAAAATAATTCTACAAGTGTTCTCTATCCAAATACATTTTCAGATTTAAGGTGCGAATTATTTTACCGGAGATATAAAGCTTTGAAATAGTTTCAAAACTTTTTGGACACCCTGTATAACGTCAGGTTTCAGTTTATAATGACCAGAATGAGGCATCCTATTTATCAAAATATTTACATCACCTCATGGGCAGCAAATACTTAAAGTAAGTTTATATCTAACTCAATCTCACCACCATTACCTATAATATCTTAAAATTACTATACAAGTATCTCGCACCTAAAATGGTTTTTTTAGAAATAGCACGGACATCGCATCGTGCCTGAAGGATAACAATAAAATATCCTTTTGAAATCCTTGATTTTACGATGTACCTGATCTTGCACAACTTATTGCTATATGAATTTGTTTAACAATGTAAGACTCATGGGATTTTGTTTAGCGCTCCGAGGGAAAGCACGTTGGCAAAAACCCAGAACTACTTTGATGAATTAGATTGGTTTTCGTTCACTACAAAATAATCGCAATGATATACAGCGAGAATAGTATTTGCATTCATAGCCGAGAACAGTTCAGGTCAAAAGAGGGGGACATTGCTCATTTTTGATTCTGTGGAAGCAGAAACGAACACCTTATCTCATGCCCGTGTTCGTTAAAACCACCCGCAAAAAAAGTGTAAGATGAACATTGTAAATACTCTTAAAATCTTTCATGTCGCGCATATTGATCGAGGTATTACGTTACTCAAAACACTTTAATACGAAATACAATTCCCAATACCTTGCAATCACTCTAACTCGGCATAAAACACGTTTTGTTAAAAGATTACATAGGCTCGATTATCAGCCAACGATCTCATTACGTGTTGGTACATTTTTCATTCCAACAATTTTTAGACAACTTAATGTGCATTGACAGGGATGACACTTGCGTTATCACGTTTATTTGAGACAGTGTAAGATATCTGACAAAAGTCCTTGTCTGTAAACATTATACGAAAGAAAATGTGACAGAATGGAACTTTTGCATATTCGTATTGTTAAAATAGCTTCCACAATTAATGTTGAAACCCCAAATGGTTTAAGACACCCCTTTTTCAGACAGACGTCGAAGCCGTGATGTGATAAAAACATGATCGTGTTGACATTTTTATAACCTTCTCCTGCATTCGTTTCCGTCATAGATGCTAAGTGATGTTCTGGGTACAATATATGGTTTATCAAGAATATAACTTCCTCAATGGCATTGATATTCAATTGAGTGAGGTAGGTGGTTTGTTCGTAAACTAATCGGTTTCAACAATACTGAAATAGAGCCTGTATAATACTGCACATAGTCGTGATAGTTGAGCTATCGTATCAAATGTAGGTTTGTGGATGTTTTAAGCATTTTACAGCATAATTCACTTTGTTCGATATAATGAGATTCAGTAATGCAATTGAGATTAAGATGTATGAAACACAATATCATACCATGAAAACCTCAGAAATATCAAAAGCAAAATCACATGAAACCCTTTTTGCTTAAAAGTATGAGGATCAAATGAATATTGGGCAAAACCACGTTTTGCTTAAAACCACGATCAAATTTTTTTAAAACACGGCTTGATAAATAAATAAACTCATTGTAAAATATAAATGATATTCAACACCTAGTTTTTATGAATTTTGGAACATAAAATGTGAAGGTGGTGATGGTTTCGATACATTTTTATTTCAAATTCCAGTACGAACAATTACTAAAACGACACAACAAACGACAAATTATCTGAGGTCTTTACCGCGAATACTACTTGAATGTCACTTTGAAATCCAAAACGACGCAAAACTATAACGTAAAGTCACAAAGCCGTAAAAGATAAAAATATACTCAATATATAGACTATCTTCAACGGTGGGGCAGAAATAATCTTTAATCAAACAATAATCTTTAATCAAAACAACGATTTTTTTATTATTTACACTTAAAAGGGTCTATGGTTACAAATAAATGTTGTAAGTAAAATATTTGGAGGCTAGTGGATGTAGTCTCAACCAGTTTCACTAGTTTACGGAAATAAGAAATAATATCCGTTGATAATATCTGTATTTTCTAGTTATCTTAATGTTCAAGGATATCGGAAAGAAACATACTTATCGGTTTAGGCGAAGCATTAAGCTGCATCTTCGCTTGCAGATTGTATCGATATAGACACTTCTTCCCGTTGGTCATTACTGAACACGTATATCGTAACTTAAATATGTAGCTATCATGTCTTGCCGGATCTATTTTCATAATTAATAATGTGTCTCTACATTCAATGGATCTAGTTACATTAGTAATTCTTTGGCTTGTTCAGCCTGCAGATATTACCGAATATTTCATAACAACAATATAACCACATTTCGTTTCGTTGGCAAAAGTCTCTTGGTTTGTGATAAGAAACATAATAATCGATGGATTTAAAAAAACGTTAAGCTACATCCACTGAAAAAGCTCTCATAACAAATCATCAATTAAGATGCCCAGTTGGAGCACGACTATATGGCATACTCGTGAGCGTAGATTCTAGTGTAATCACTTGCATTTCAGCAGACGGTCGCCATCTCTTTCAATTACGTCTTTTAACATTGGATTGCGAAGTGTATATTACAATTATAGCATATCAAAGTATAACACTTTCTTAAATTGTGTTATTTCCCCTGAAGGATGTAATATTTCAGGATATATGATGATCATTAACGCTTTATCCCAGCATCCTCTTTCTCACTCCATTGAATGTTTAGCGTCATTCAATAATGTAATGAATATGATACGTCGGGCGTTTGCTTTTACGGACGATTCAAGTAGAGAATATAACGAAAACTCTGTTTCTTCTGACCTTTAATACCAATTTGTTTTGTTGTTGTTTTGTCTTATAAAGTGTTCGTTTTATCAAAACAAAATAATGACAATCATGTCATAAAAGAATTATGGAAACACGATCCAGATATTATTATTGTAAACAATGTAACATGCTAAATTCATTTAAAAATGGCAATACAATTTAGAAAAATACATTTAACACTTTCAAATAACAGCAATTAATGAAATTAGGCAATTCTTAGTGCATTTTATTAAGAGAACTGACATTTCAATATTAACGAAAGAAGACACCATGTGACAAGGATTACTACGATTGCTTTAAACAAAATACTGTACAACGAAGTATTATTTTAAGTTATTTAGTGCTGTCTGAGTTATGTTAGCATCATATTGTAGTCAGAAATCCTCAATACAATTTCCTCTATAAAATAGTATAGGCAGTTATTTTTATTCACGGAAAGACTAATATCTTTTACGGATGAGGATTCTGAAAACACGGTGTCCAAAATATGCACTATTGCAGTTAACGTACCATCAATCAATCCATGCAGCGAATGCATTTTACATATAAAACACACTTCGGTGTCCATTCAGCCCGGATTTTGGAATATCTTTCAATAGGATTACTAACGTTGTGGTTGAAAACATTGACTTGCACGACACTCGAACCCACAACCTTTGTATATATGGTAAATACCAGTTCCACATACTATACCACCCACTGTTTTACCAGTGATGAATATTGTCACTTTAATAACTCCCCTTAGGTAGTGGCTCTGTCACTTCGCGTATTACCAGTTACATCCATCAAGAAAAGGTGACCAATGTAAATATCCGATATCGATTCGTTATATTTTGATAATCAGGAAATAAAAATATCCAGCGGGTTGTTAAATAACTTAACCGTGTTCAGATGGTTGTATTAAAAGCAAACTTGACCTGGGTTAAGAATGTCAGACAATTTGTAACTCACAACATCGGAATGATGCAGATGTTTCCCCCTTAGAATGTTCGAATAAATCCACCGAACCAAAAATTCTCTAATACGATTACAGATATACCTGGGGATACCTGGTGCTAACACAATTACAAGATATCGGGTAAACGGGTAAAGACGCGTATCAAGCGAATAAAATGAGGCATTGGTGTGCCAAATATCAAAAAAAATTATAATGAAATATGTCAAAGTAGCGGGTACATTATGTTGCCTAAAATAAATAAATGTGGTAATGTATAGGCCTAATATTGAGTAGCTTGTACGAAGAACTGATTAATTAACGAGAAAGCTCGATTCAACTGATTATGGGAAAATAAGATGGGCACATTAATTTATTCACATATATATAAAGATAAGTCCTATTTGGACAACTGTGAACATTATTATTTCATGTAAGTTATAGAAAGCCATTTTGTTAAGTGTTACTGATGTCCTGTTTGGTATTCACACTAAAAATATAAGAAAGGGAAATAATATGTTTATCCGCCATGTCATTGCAATTGCTATAGCAAGTTTAGATATTGTAACCATTCTAATTTTGTTTCCTCTTCCAAAATGAACTCAATATTTGTCATTTAAATTTGAGACAACTTTACTGAACATGATTTTGTCACACTTTGTGCTACAATCCTTATTAATTTACAGTGATGTATGTTTTTAGAATAGTAACAATACTTACAGGCCATTTTTGTAACTTGTCCGTACAAATTATATTTAATAATTATATGTATGTTTGATTATATGACTTCTTGTATGTAAATTGTAAATGTAACTTTTTTTAATGTATCTCAAATCTTTTAACATTTTATATAATATTGATGTGTTTTCCTGTAAATCCGAAACAATTCACTCACAGTAAATTGTCTCACTTTTATCTTGAGCAATCAACCCACTTTACATATTCAGTTATGTTATTACATATTTTTATGGTGATCTCATATGACTTGCATTCATCATTTTAGATCAATAGTACTCACTTATAGTTGAAATGCATCTTCAATGGGTGTCAGTACTACATAACAATTGTTGACATCAAATTAAGATAGGTTACCAATCCTTCATTTTAAATTGTTCCTCTTAATAATGTGCTTAATCTTAGAAGAACAAATTCTGATCGAAGTAAATATGTGTGTTCCAGTGATAGAAAGGTTCACTATATAATAAAATGAATAATAAAATAATTCAATTTCTCGCTCTTTTTTCTTGACTGATAAAACGTATCTGACCTAAATTATTAAAACGTCATTAACGACTATACTTTTGTAACTAGTACGATGATCCCTTACACAGGATATATAAGCCATATTTCAATTAATACCTCCGAATGTCAGCAATCCTTCATTCAAGTGAACATTCCCTTGAGCGTTCCTCTACAAGATTCTCGTGTTCATATCTGTGATGTGATCACGCAAAATCAGTCGGAAGTCGGAAATATTGATTTTGAGATATGAGCAAACATAGGGTAGAATTTCTTTTCGTTTCTGTTGTTTTGAAAACCCTTCAATAGCTAATATCTTTGGAATTCAATGTCCATTTGAGATTGGGTTTCTGCAAAATGACGCTGTGCAAATGACTTGTACAATCAGACCTGAATATTAAATATTTTCGACTTCAGACTGATTTTGCTTGATCACCTCCAAAATTCATTCTCTATCTCATCAATATAGGTACTCATATGGGGAAATGGGTTGATTCCATACGTTACTGCATTGTATACCTATCGAAATGAAAACAAAATGAGAATACTATCTCCCCGTATTGTTACATTCTATGGAATAAAATGCATTTGTGTATATCCGATAACACTCTACTATAGACTGTCAACTGCTTCCATAACCACTTCACATTTTATTGTTTCCATTCTGATTCTGTACATTTTCGTTACGTTATCCTCTATACAGAATAGCTGCTTTCGAGATGTGGTGTTGGAGGCGCTTCGCATCTCATGAACATTGAGAAGGACCAATGCCAGTATTATTGAAGAAATCGGGGTGTCTAAACGACTTCTTCATGCCGTCAACATCCAAATTCTGAGCTACTTCAGCCATATCTCACGTCGCAAGGTTAACAGCCTAGAGAAGATGATCATGCAAGGCATGATTGAAGGGAAGAGAAAGAAAGGCAGACCTCGATGGATTGACCAAATAAGATATATTACTGGACATCCTCTCCGTGATTGTTACTCCTTTGCTGAAAATCGTTATCTTTGGCGCAGTATCTGTAAGGTCAAGAGGTGTTAGTCATGACAGGAACGAACCAACCCTCTAATGTCACTGTATGATGATCAATGTCAACATTTACTGCAAAAATGTTGTCATATTATCGATAATATATTGTCAACAACTCAACAAGTAAGTGGCACTTAGAAAAAAGATGGTTCGTTACTGGTTACAGTTGTCATTATGTCGGACTTCAATCAATGTCTGCGTGCATAGTGCTAATAAAGGTGATAGCTATTTCTATATGACCATGTGTTTTGAACTCGCCACCCTTACCGTTGCATGTCCAGATTTTTACATTTTACACCATCTGAGATTCGAATTAGCATATCATAATAACTACTTGTTCTACCCCATAAAAGGTATACATTTTCTGAACGGTAATCTCACAAGGAATCCAAATATGCTATTGGAATTTAGATTAAACAATATTAAATGTTTAAAAAATATCGATTTTTTGTTCTTCTTAGTAAATTAGCACAAACGTTTAAATTTCATATTTATTAGAGTTAAAAAGTATATTTTTGGGGTATGCACCCTATCCTGATTTATACGGCATTTTTGAATTTCTCTATTTGAGAGCTTTCCAAAAATGTATAATTTTGCTATCATCGGTTGAATACTTTTTTGGTTATAGTCATGTATGTAAAATCGATGAATTAGGGCAAGTTCACTGTGTAGCGAATAGGGAAAAAGCCAAGGATAATGCAATCGATTCATGATTACAATTGTTACATAATAGTTGTCACGTTTGTTGAAACAGAATCTTATAGAATAAAAAATAATCTATAAAATGAGAGCATAGAGATTGTACACAGCGCCGCCGCCACCGCCGCCACCCCTGACTTTTGAAATATAATCAATCATATCTCAGCTAAACAGTTATAGAAATACCTGATTTATTCACACAATTTAGCTAGATAAATAGGCTTTCAAGTAACACCTTAACCATAGCTCTACCAAATTTAGTTGTTGAGTCAATAGAGAGAGATGGATGACTCATCACCAAAAATGCAACGCTCACCTTTTTTGGGTGGCGAGTTCAAATCACATGGCCATATAAAGGATGAGATGCGCGATCGTTGCGTACCGGCCGCTGACTGATATACCCGCATAGGTCGCGGGCAAAGCGTTCTGAAAACAAAATAGAGGTGAAACATGCATACGCATACATGAAATGTTTTGAATGTAAGAACGCGGCGTCATTTGATAAATCTACTGAAAGATATAATATTGGCATACCTACTATATTTCCTGGGTTGCTCAGTCTATAATTATTCCCAAATTCTTAGCGTTAATCTTTAATAACTATTATTCATTCAAGCAGACTGATTGTCGATATTTCTGTATTTATATCTGCTTGACCAACTGCGTTTGCAACTATACGGAAACTTAGGTTTCTAGTAACTTGCTATTATATATGCATATATAATCTCGTTATCGCACGTTCACCATGGATAAAACGGATAACTATAATATGGTAATGTCTTTATAAATAATACATGAGAATGAAAAATGATGTGTTGTTGTTGATAAAACGAAATAAATATAACTTAATAAAAAGAAAGAATAGAAACTCTAAGAACTCTATCACCTCAACTTCATCATCATGCAAATATCCAATATAATAATTTAGTATGAAATAAGCGCAGATATAGCAATATTCCTGTCTGAAGAAGGGTAATCAGACGTTCTTTTCAAACACGTAATTTTACTATAACATCCAATCATCGGGTCAGTTAACCGCGGGCCTTTTCCATTATACTATTTAGCTTACAAACAGTGAGTGTTGCACATTCTATTTCTACTATGAATTTGCTTCACAATATAAAGCCTCAGTGGTCGTTGTTAAGCACTCCGGTGTAAAAGGACGCTGAATTAAAAACCCATGACTGTGTAGAATTAGGTTACAACTAACTGTAAAACCCACGACCGTGTACAATTAGGTAACAACTAACTGCAAAAACCCACGACTGTAGAATTAGGTTACATCTAACTGCAAAAACCCACGACTGTGTAGAATTAGGTTACAACTAACTGCAAAAACCCACGACTGTGTAAAAATAGGTAACAACTAACTTCAAAAACCCACGACTGTGTAGAATTAGGTTACATCTAACTGCAAAAACCCACGATTGTGTAGAATAAGGTTACAACTAACTGCAAAACCCACGACTGTGTAGAATTAGGTTACCACTAACTGCAGAGACCCACGACTGTGTACGATTAGGTTACAACTACTGCAAAAACCCACGACTGTGTAGAATTAGATTAAAGCTAACTGCAAAACAGCATAGATAGTTTCGCTTTGAGAAAGAAAAGCTTTGCGTAGCGAATGATAGCCTCGACGATTGAGGGGAAAACACAGACACAAACACATTAACTAGTGCCAGTGTTCTTCATAACCGTTTGTATCGAAAGCATACTGAAACTGTGAACAGAGCAAACATCCTCTAAATCTTTAATGCCGTACCTATTGATCGATATTATATCACGTTTCTCAAAACGCATACAAAATACGAGTCCAACCAATAATATAGGTTGATATACTTTCCAATCACTCGAACTTTGCCAAAAAAACACGTTTTTGTTATTAAATTATATAGGATAGATAACGGTAATTTTTTTTCATTCTAACAAAATTAGGACAACTTGATATGCAATGACAAAGATGGAACTTGCGTGATCACGTTTATTCGGGACACCTGAGACAGGTGCTTGTGTGTAAATAGTATGATACTTTATGCGAGATAAAATGACAGAATGGAGCCTTTGTTATGTTTCTATGTATACACTGCTATGATAGCATAGTTTAGTGAGAATGTTACTCGCATAATAACGCTAGTCTTCGATTGATTCGGACAGGTAAAAGTAGGACACGTTTGTTACTAAGCCCGCATACCATTCATAGTCATATTACAACCATCCAATGTAGTTGGAAGTTCATTTATGATCGTGTGATTCATGAAACGCGAAATTATGCCATGAAAAATACCAAAAGCGAAAGAAAAAAAATGACAAGAGACTATATTCTTGAATATGAAGAACAAATAAAGATGTTGAAAGAGCTCGTAAACTAATGTTGTTGTTTTTTATCTTTTATTGTTTATTACTATCATAACTTTCACCATTCACATAGTTTCATTGTATTATCGTTACATGTATAACACATAATTTTCACATTTTACATAGTTTCATCATGTTTACATTTCATATCATATGCTTTTCATCATGTTTACATCATTGCATAACATTACGTATATCATGTATAGCACATTTTCATATGCTTTTCAGCAAGTTTATACATTTTCATATGCATTTTTGGCATGTTTACAATCATGTTCATTGCATATCATTACATAACATTTTCATATGTTTTTCAGCCTGTTTACATTGCAAATCATATAAGCAAATTGTCATATGCTTTTCAGCATGTTTACACATTTTCATTTGCTTTTCAGCATGTTTACATTCACATGATTTTCATGGTTACATTTCATATCATTGTATATCATATGCTTTACGCATGTTTACACATTTTCATATGCTTTTCGGCATGTTTACATTCATGTTCACATATATACTTTTCATGGTTACATTTTATATCAATTACATGTATAACACAATTTCATATGCTTTTCATCATGTTTACATTGCATATCACTACATAACACGTTTTTATATGCTTTTCATTCATTACATGTTCACATATATTTTATTTTTTACATTTCATTACTTTTCATTACATTTTCATATACTTTTCATACGAGAGGTATTCATGCTAATGCTGAATAATAAGTTATCATGTTTTCAAATTGTATAGTAATATGACTACAAGCTACTTAATTCCAACATTTATGTCAGTCGTCTAACTCTGAGCTCATGTAATAATAACGCAACTACATTTGGATGCTTTCCGTATTTAAACTTGCTAATGCACATTTTGGCCACAGAAATAATCGTATTGCTTACATTATTACATTTCTTGTTATCCTTAAAATAACCAAAAAGAATATCTGTCACAGACACTTTTACTTTTTCCCCTGTTACCTCAGAGAGTATTGTATTAATTTCTAACCATACTTTTCTTACATTCTTGCAATGAAAGAAAAAATGTTCCAGATACTCCTTTTCGTTACATGTTTCACATAAATCATTGTTAGCTTTACCCATTTTAAGTAGTAATATTCTAGTCGGATAAATATTGCAAAGTATTTTCCAATTCATGGTTAAGTTTGGCTTCTTTTATTGAACATGTTGCATTTCTCCATATATCACTCCACTGAAAAACATAGTTGGGGAATTTTGTCTCCCAAAAACGTTCACTTATTGGTCTAACTGTTATTTTTGATGTCAATATGTTACGCACAGTTTTAGAATTACATTTTTCTATTGGCAGAAAAGCAGAATTAATCATAAGACCAATCGTCTGTTTAACAGTTTTATTTGGCTTGATTCTTTTTTTCCAGTTTTTTGGGACTGCTGATTTTATCGTTATATATTGTAGCATAATTCCTCCAGGCCTTTTAATTCTCTTACTTATTTCTGACATGGATAGAAATGCATCATTTTCATATAAGCTTGACATACTGACAAACCCAGCTTTAATCCAATCTGTAAAATACAGTGTGTTTCCAGAGCATTGAACACACGCATTGTTCCATACAATTTCTTGACTCGGATAATCTATTTCATCTACATTCATAGCTGACTTTGTTCTCAGCCATACTACTATTAGGTTGTGATAGAATGTTGACATATTATTAAGTTGTGCTATACATCTTTCATTTAAATTGCTATAGGTATTATTACACTTTAGAATATTTAATTTCAAATCATTCATATGAAATTCATGTAAAGGTATATTTTTCCAAGTTGCTATCGAGTCATTTGTAACCCGTTTAATCCACGAAACTTTCAGCGAGTTTAAGAAAGATGGCAGATGTACCATTTTCAATCCACCTTCAGTATAATCACTAATCAATGTTCTTCTTTTGACTTTTTCGATACTACCCCAAACGAATTTAAAGAAAGTGGAGTTGAGTTCATTGATAATCTTATCTGGTATCTCCAGTACACTTGAAATATAAGATAGCTGTGACGCCAATAAGCTTTTTACAATAATTATTTTGCCAACAATAGTCAAATCCCGTTGATTCCAAATTTTAATAATATTTTTTATCATATTAACTTTTGAAAGCCAGTTGTCCTCTATTTCACTAACTGGTTTTGTACTACTAAAATAAATGCCCAGAGATTTAACTACATTATCAGGATGTAATTTCCATTTCATATTACATAATTTCTTTTGACTTTGTCTACATGATCCAATCCACATACCTTCTGTTTTTGTTACATTTAGTTTCAGCCCAGAGAATAACGAGAAACTCTTTAAAATATCCAATACTTCCTTTACATCTCTTTTGTTGTTAACAAAAATTGTGATGTCATCTGCATATAGCGATATTCGGGCCTCATTTCTTGGATAATTATCTAAAGGAAGTTTGATACCGTTTATATTATCACACTGCCTTATTTTACAGGCAAGACTCTCTATTGCAATAATAAATAACAAAGCCGATTGAGGGCATGCTTGCCTGACACCATTTTCTATCTCAAAGAACTCTGAGACATTGCCATTTTGCATTATACAGCTTGAAGTAAACTAACGTTCGTAAAAAACATTTATAGAATGTATTCAGCTATTATCCAAACCACGAAAATATACTAGAGGGTTCAGTTAGGTGAAGGTTGATCATCTCCAATTCTATAGTTTGATCAGTTCCAAATTGGCGAAGCCTCATTACAGCAGCAAATTAATAAAGAATGACGCGGGCAAGGCACTGCGCATCACATGTATGACGCGTGCATGGGGCAAGAACCGCGTGCGTGTGGCCAAAATCGCGCAAGAAGGCTTGGACTAACTGTTGTGCGTGGAGAGATCAAAACTGAATATTTCTCACCAATTTAGAACTGATTTAACTATGGATCATTTCTCATCTCTGAAATGTTATGAGTATATGTATAGAAGCTTAAGAATTTAAAAAGAAACATTTAATTATTTTTACCAAAAAGATATTAATATAGCTTTGAACATCTCTTGAACATCTTTTTGAGATTCATATCCACACAAAATTATACTCACTTAAAAACTGGGTATAATTTTGTTAAAATTATGACTTTAAGCATTTCGTTAATGTAATATTGAAAATTATTTCTACTAGATTGCAATATAGGACGCATATATCAATGACATTTAATTTCAAATTACTATTACTATATAATTAATTTTCCAAATCGTCTGCTAGATAGTGAAAGACAGCAAAACGTTATCCTGATACATTCATGACATTATCTGGGAAACCACGACATAGTTAATAAGGACGTCGTGTGTTACGGTTGTTTGATATCAAGCATATGCAAACTCTTTTCTGTGATACAATTTGAATCAAACGTCACAATTCACGTGCCAATACCTCTGTTGACGTATATAGGAACGAATACAAATATGCAGTAATTCAATGAGATTGTTGAGAATAGACGAAGACAGTAAGCAACTCTCCAAAGTAGTTTACTGTGTTTACAGTGCGGATGAGTAAGTCTACAATTTAACTCGTAGGGCTATTC
Source organism: Ophiura sarsii (assembly GCA_035610835.1). Classification (NCBI taxonomy): domain Eukaryota; kingdom Metazoa; phylum Echinodermata; class Ophiuroidea; order Amphilepidida; family Ophiuridae; genus Ophiura; species Ophiura sarsii. The sequence continues at coordinate 142,530,686 of CM069441.1, read as the reverse complement.
CAGTTAACATCGTAAATACCGGTCTGTAGTTAGAATTGTAAAGACGACATTTTTAGAGGAGATTTTACTCTGGGATTTTCAAAAATATTACGTGAATATACGCTGGTCTTCTTCACGGGGCAACATTTTTCCTTGAATATTCAAATAAAATATTACAATATTTTAGCCGTAAGGAGAATATTTATATGTGTTGCTACTTGATTCATAAGTATAACTTTGTCCTCAACAAAGAGGCTGGAAGGGTAAATTTACATTATGATTATGAATTGAAAGTCCGCCGTGCATGTCGCTAAAACAAATTTAAGAGGCTAATCGAGGCAGTCTCGGCCAGTTTGACTTCTTGTAACGCAGAAATGTGACAGCATCTTTTAGTAAGATTTGCATCCGTTCGTCATGTAACTGTTCCCGGATATAGGAAGGAAATATAATAATCGGTGAATATGACGAACATTAAGTTACATCCTCTCTTGCAGATTGTATCGGCTAAAGATATGTCTTTTCCGTTGGCGATTACCACAGGCGTAAATCGTAACATGAGATGATAAAAAGGATGACTTAGTTACTAATGTATGACTAAAAAAAAAAAAAAAATCTATCTTCATAATCTTTAAACACCGTAGATAGTCTAGTTGTTCTAACGGATTCTTACAGTATCACAATGTCATAATAATAGCAGCATTGCCTTTATATTTCAATGTTTCCCGAATGTCGGAAGAAAATCTATTAACAATGGGTAAGAGTGGCATTGAGATAGGACCTCTCAGATTTGGTTCGATGTATGTCTTGCCATTGATTCATTGTTTTTCACAGCATAATATGGATGGCATAGCGTTTTACTAATAATATAATATTTTGAATAATTAATTAATTAATGAGTTGATAATATATTACGGACCCAACATAAATGTATAATATGATATCTTTATAAGGGTGATACAGTTCCGCAGTCATAGGAATTTAATACAACTACCAGCGATATGAAGGGAGGGATTACAAGAATAGGTTTGATTGATTTCATTCCATTTGGTATTTAAAAGAAATATTGAGCGCCTATATTTCTCATACAATATTTGGGCTAACCCTTGTAATCTATATTGATGGTTTTGACAGGTTGTAAAAACATATGGACATGTGTTACGGTTGAAATCTACAAAGATATATTCCTCGAGCTTCAATATTTACTTAACTAATATTCTTAACAAAACCGTGCAATCAATGTTATTGTCCTTCATGAAGTAAATGAAAGGTGTAGACTCTTATTTAATTACGAGTATCTACAATTCTAAAATTATAACAGACCCGGTAATAACTATAACACCTACATTACAATATTGAAATATGAATTTGTAAGGAAATTTTACCTCTATACTTATCGACATATGATTTCTTCACCTCCAGACATATCGTTTTTAAAGAAACATCTTTGGCGATAAAATCTAGATATGGAACTTTGATATTGAGTTATGGAACTTTGATATTGCGTTACACACGAAGTCTGTCAAATCATTTCATGCGGATATTCCTTCTTTTTTTCCCTTTTCAGTTTTAGAATCCGGACAACAAATTGAGGTGGTTTTACGCCTTGAAATTAACATATTAAACTTTCTTGGTGCATTCCATGATATAAGAATAAAACCCAGAGAAAGTAGTGATTTGACATAAATGATTGTACATTAATATAGATATATGCATATGACATAATACGTAGTATATTATTTTCAATAAAGACTCATTCTTCGCTAGCCATTGGGCTTTTTTCGTTTAATGATGTCGACATGAAAAAAGTTATTATCTGGTGCACAGGGTAAATTAATTACGCCAACATTTATTTAGAACACATTCCTCCGAATTCATTCAGATACAGACAAGGGTTGATAGAATATCCTGGTCGTATTGGGCCCCTTGATCCCCAGGCAAAAATGCAATGCTACTCTCATTTGAAAACAGTGAATCTCCTTTAACAAGTGAATTAAACTAATCCTGGGAACCAACTTGCTCAGTGTAGTTTTACTATTAACATTATACGAAATACTTTACAAAGGGCGTTGGTAGATTGCTTTACAAATAATATCGCTAAGTCTCTTGACACAAACCGCTATCTGTAAGCAAATTTATATTAGCGAGCTTTTCCAGTTTGAATTACGCTGGGTGCTTTTGCTAACTAACGAGGGAAACAGATTATTCAACAAAGGGGCTCGAAACCAATAATCTTACCTATAATTATATAATCTCAAGAAATATCTTAACTTTGATATATCTCAAAATCATCGATCTCTCTTACCATCTATTATATTTCTGGCAGAGTTCATTCCGATAAGAGGTATTGTCAAAGCTCATCGTAATTACTTTGGATATCTAAGACCATCCTATCCCTCTGTACAGCAATCCGTGATGCTCTTCCAAATCCGATGGCATATCATGTTCAAAGAACGTTATTTCAATAATTAAAAAGATACTCTATTATACCCAAAGGTGAGTCTGTTATAGGTATATAGCGACGTTGAGAAAAGAGGTACGGCGAAAGACGTAGAAACAATTTGGTGGGTTATCGAATATTTATATAATGTATTTTTAAAGGATGAAATATGCGTATTAAGTATTGCTTTTTAGTATACGTAATTCTCCTTTTTAGCATGTCCAGATACTAGCAAATAAGTTTCAATTCAGAAGGGCATTTGTATAGTGACCTTATGGAATACAGCCTTCGTAGTTAAATAGAAGAAAGCCAGCTTTAAACTAAGAGGAAACACACTTAGAGTGGGTCAATGTTACATAAAGCTGGTGACATAAAATATAGATTTGAGATCAGATCAAAATAAGATCAAATTTATCACATTTCCTTATCCTTATGGTAAATGTTTATTTGAAATCGTGGATAGGTAATATCTGAGAAGAAAATACCTGAAGGGATAAGAAGCACTATTTACTCCTGTTATGTGCAGCGGTGCAAGTCTAACACGGTAATTATTATGCTTGATGGCCAATCGATTATCACCATTCAGTTTAATTTGTAGCACGACCGCATTATGTGAGTGTGTGTTACGATCTTCTAAAAAAGCTGAACACACTGTAGTATCAGACGGTCACCGACATACAGACTGTGATAGATTTCTAAAATGATTACGCATTTATATTGCTAGAATTATGGCATTTCAGAAGTATGCCAATTAAAACCTACTAGCCATAGCTCAATACATAAACAATGTATTTTGATATTCAAAGTGCATGGTTTGTGTTTAGATTTAATATGAATTGAAATAAAAATATTCAGATGTGGTTGAGCTGATACACTTATCTGTTCATGTATAAGAATACAAAATTTGTTGTGTTTCAATTCACATTAAATCTAAATTCTAAACACAAACCATGAACTTTGAATATCATAATATTTTGTTTACGGGTTGAAGTAGGGCACTAGTAGGTTTTAATTGGCATACTTTTTCTGAAATACCATAATTCTAGCAATATAAATGCGTTATCATTTTAGAAATATATCACAGTCTGTATGCGTAATCATCATGATCATGGTTTAAACCCAGAAGTGAGAGCAGTAGCAATCGACGCATGCGCATGCATGCGCACAACCTGTTGTATAGGTTCTGCTTGGGTTGGTTTGAAAACAATGCCGTGCAATGCACTGGTTCGTAGAATTGAATGGCAATACACGGAGCTGCCTATCCCTTCAGGTATATTCGTCTCAGGTAATAAACTAATAACTATAGTCTCTGATTCAGGTTAATGACCTTTTCGGATACTGACTTCCGAACGTCATTACAAGCCCCTTCATCTTGGTGAACATCCCTGGAGCGTTCTTGTGATAGATATTATACAAGATTCTGTCATATCCATGTCATTCTTGTGTTCATATCTGTCAAATATTTATGATATCATATACACATGGGGAGACAGGGTCAGTCAAAACGTTTCTGTATTGTATATGTCACGGAAAAAACAAGTTTTAGTTGGCAAGTGCTATAATTCTGTACAGTAAGATTTTGTAGATTACATTTCATTACGAAATACGTATCATTGATTAATAGGACTTTCTTGCCTGAAGGATAACAATTGGACTCCTTTTGAAACCCTTGATTTTACGATAAAGTATAACATCCGATCATCGGGTCAGTTCGCCGCGTGCTTTTGCCAATATCGGTGAGCTTACAAATAGGTCATCTTGCACAGCCTATTGCTACTGACAATATTCTTTACTCAGCGGATTTTGCCCAGCACTCTGGGGTTAAGCTGCGTTGAATAAAAACCACTACTTTGTAAAATTAGATTGCTTTTTCGTTAACCACAACTGACCGCAATAGTATTTGGTGAACAGCATGAATATGTTAGCTATGAAAAACATTTGCAGACTAAGCGGACTGGATTCCTGATCGAAAGAAGCGATAAGTATGCAACAGACACAAAACCAAAAGTCTTTTGCCAGTGCTCGTCATATCCGCCTGCAACAAAAGTGTAAGATCAGCGTCTGGAAACTGGGAACATATTAAACATAGTCCAAATATTTCATGTCGTTCGTATTGATCAAGATATTACGTTACTCAAAACACTTAAATACGAAATGCGATTCCATCAGATAATGTGTGCTGAAATACTGTGCAATCATTCTAACTCGGCATAAAACACGTTTTTGTTATAATATTATATAGGCGGCTAGATTATCACCCAAAGATCCCATTACGTGATGGAACATTTTGTATTCAACAATATTGGGACAACTTGATATGCATTGATAAGAGGCAATTTGCGTGTTCACGCTTGTTCTGAGACAGTGTAATTTGTCTGTGACTGGTTATATATAAACAGAGATACATGTATGTGCTTGACTGTATATCTTCTTTTGCAATAGAAACAAATAAAATCAGATCAGAATGGAACATTTTGTTAGCTTCCCTTAATAGCTATAAGAGGTATCATACTCGGTTAAAGAGGATTGTGGCTAGCATAATGATGTTGGTATTCATCTATGGCAGGTGACTGCCTGTTAACGAACCATTTATGAGATAGAAAATAGGGCATGTCTGTAATTGAACCTATCCTGTTTGCAGTCTAAGTCCAAATATTGTATCCACTTTTGTTTGTGGCTGTAAGCATTCGAAAAGGGAAACTATTTCGGGGATGTTTTGTTCGGCATGATTGATTACATGACGACATTCAATTGAATCTAAATTATATGTAAGCATGAGATGCATGAAACACAAAATTATACTATTAAATATTCTCAACATCGAGCAGAAACTGTTAAAGTTGAAATAAAGACGTAGACAGAGATCATCATTAAAACTAGTACAACATTTAATAGTCTAAGACCATGTTATAATTCTGTAACCCGGCTTAGTAAATGTAAATTCCTAACGAATGTATAGATGATAATTAAACCACATACATATGCTGTGGGTTATCGTTTTATTTAAATTTCTCTGAAATCCATTTTATTTTCTTTAGGAGATTAAAATTATGATAATATGTTAATTTTACAAATTAAGAATGACAATAAGGAGAAGACATCTTATGATTTGAAACACACGGATCGGTTTGGTAAATGTCGTGAACATCTCCATAAAATCAATAAGCACGTACTTTATAGTTCCTCTCTAGGAAAACTGATGGTCCCGGGTCCATTTAGGTTCACTAATAATGGATGAAGTGAACCATTTGACTCAAGGGCCTGGAATTGGTAAACGTACATTGAATATTCGTCATTCACGCCTTATAGGAATTAACCCAGATGACCACTGACGAGACATAATTGAAGTCAAATAGTATTGCATCAGGGGCAGTCTCTCCCATTCATCTGGCATTGGCTCACTTGAATCACTATCAATTAACATCATTCAGTTAGAACAGTATACGAATGAATTTTTGATATTCTTTGCTTTTCGGGATCAGTACGGAGATATAGCAACCATTCGTAGTTAATGTATCGACTTTGTCCTTGAACAAAAATACGACCCAACGCGAGTGAATGAGGCACAATGAGGAAAATATCAATATTGAGTTATTTATATAATGATAATATGTACAAGTCAAGGGCCTTTTTGGTACCAAAGTTAATATTATATCACATTCTTAACCAAACTTATGGATTATTGAAAATCACTTTGTATCAAAACATCAAATACAAATTGTTAAGTTATGGATATTTAAAGCTTCGATTTTGTTAACAAATCATTAGAGTAAATGAAAATTGAAGACCTCAAAATTTAGTTTAACTCTTTATTTTCATGAATTTGAGTTTGCGGTTGGATACAAAATGTAACAAAGATCATAAATAATAATTTTATGATTTTGACTTATTCTGACCTTGTCCCACATTTTTGCTCTTAAATCAAATTAGGTACTGCCGTATTGTGCCTCATTTACTCATGTTGGGTCACAAATATCAAGAGAATTACTTAATTACAAAAATATTTGCGTTTAAGAGCACGCCATTTTATTGGCAACACCGACGTCACCCTAAACTTTTTAATAACTAGTAACGAAATAGTGTCAATGTGACAATATCCTAACTACATCTCGGTACGTCGTCCGATGTCTGAAAGCAATCTATTGGTCTTTCAATATTAGAAAAATTATGCTACATCCTCTTTAGAAGATTGTATCGGATATCCGTCTGGCCCGCTAGTAATTTCAAACGCTCATGTCGTAACATAAGCTGTTGTAGCGTATGATTAGTTGTATGGTTAAATATTGCTACGTTCAAACAGTGTTACTAGCCGGCGTAAGTTAAGCTGAGAGTAATAACAATTCCACGAATATTTTCGTTACTCTGGCCGTATGTCCACACAAACGCTACTCCATCGGTACGCAATCGCTACCCCGTGTAACTTACTAGATCACTCGCTCTGCCGGAGTAAAAATTGAGTAGGCATTCAAACCGCGCGAAATCTTAAATCTTAAAATCTTAAAAATCAGTTGGTATCAAAATGGATCTATTTTTTCAAATGTTGATGTTCATCCTCATATTTCGGCATTATGGTAGTGCCGATGAAGACTTGTTTGGTCAAATCCCAGGAAGCCAGATCAGAAGAGAGCGCGTCGGAGCTTATATCCGTCATCGCACTGAGGTAGAACTTGCCTTCTACGCGTTGTTGCATGTAGCAGTGGATGGCGACCATCTGAAGAGAAGGTGGTGGTCTTAGCCAAAATCCCATGACTGGTGGGAAAACATTGTTCTCCAAGAGTAGGACCACGAAGACTGGCTGTTGAATTTCAGGTATTAATCTAAATAATGCATATATTATACAGGGTTGGTAAAAATAAACGTGTAATAGTGGAAAGAAATCATCTTGTTTTCAAAACCGAGTTCGACACCTTTTAAACGTCGCAAGAAAGATATATGTGTTCCTAACTTTTTTGTGAAAAAAATGAAGTCAATCGCATCTTTTCTTTTTCTTTGGTGAACCTCTTTGCTGCACAACCCAGTGTACGTGTTTGTCCACGAGCATTGTGATTTTCATCAATTGAAATTGTACACATGTCATGTTCACATTTGAATATCCCGCCAACAAAACAAAAAATGCTCATATTTTTATTCAAATTGAAACATTATAAGCAATTCATAGCATGGGTGAGTGATTATGTTATCTCCAATGTAAACAATTAAGGAAGCACAGCGAGGTCATGAGCTTGTAAACAAAGGTTAAACGCTATGCGCTAGATAAATCGCGTAAGGGGCAGTCATTTTGTTTCGTAGGGGTTTCAGAAATGTAATTAATCGTCGATTTTTTTGTTGACCTCCCACCACACACACACCCCCACCACACACATATCTGTACTTATAACATTTATAGGGCCTATCTAGTTAGAGTTAGTGGGGAAATAGTTGATGCGGAAGAAAGAAATAGGGTGGCCGAGCATAATGTGGAAACACTGTAGAAAGAAAATGCGCGCAAAGCTAAAACTAAAACTTTTGTTTTTGTTTTCTTCTACACCCCCCCCCCTCCATTACAATGATATTTATTCCATGACCACCCCCACCGCTATTGTCTGTGTAAAACATCTATGAACCCTGGATATATGGGACCACGAAAATGAGGGCCCCTTTAGTGCCAGTTACTCCGCGGTGGAGTTACACGGAGCTCGCTACTCCTCGCTAAAAGGCACGAGTAAATCGACCGGATTTAGGCGGCGTAACTTACGCCAGCGACCGTTCACACTGTCACTACTCCATCAGTTACGCGATCACTACTCCAAACTACCGCTACTCTTCCTATACGCCGCTCTTACTCTCCCTAGTATGAACGAAATGTGCGTATCGGAGCACCTATTTAAATAATATTGTGTCACTAAGCTAGTGGATATTCTAGTTACATGTACATAGACAATTTCCTTTTAAGTGGATTATGACAGTATCACAATAATTACAATTATAACAACTATATTTCTGTTCGTCTTCCATTTTTTCCTGGATGCCGGAAGAAATAATAATGATCGGGGATTATGCTAGGTAATCTCATATTAGTCTGATGTATTTATGTCTTTCCAGTGATTCAAATCAGAGGGCGTTTGTCAAAACATAAATTTATCCGAACGTCATTACAGAGCCCCTTTATTTAGGTGAACATCCCTGGAGCGTTCTTGTGATCGATATTATACAAGATTATGTCTTGTCCATGTCATATTTGTGTTCATATCTGTCAAATATTTATGTTCCACCACGATGATATACACATGGGGACACCGGATCGGTCAAAACGTAGTTGTATTGTATATGTCACAGAAAAAAACAAGCGTTAGTTGGCAAGTGCTATAATTCTGTACAGTAAGATTTTGTAGATTACAGAATACGTATTATTGATTAATAGGACGATTCTTTTGCCAAAACATATATAACGGTACTGAGTTCAGGTTCGAGTGTCATGGTCGCCACTCTTTCTCTTCTTCCCTGAAAAAGATCAGTACATTTATATTGGTTTTGGCAAAAGAATCATCCTACTAATATATTACACAAACTTGATAAATCTTTTCAAGAATATTGATATTCCATATTCTGCTGTCTTACTAGGCTATAATTTTTCGATTGACCTGCCTACTGCTTATGGTGTATCCCTTTCACAATGTATTGATTCTGTGAGAATCCGGAGATAGCAATGTTAGGTTGGGGTTTTATGTTGAGTAGGGGTAGATTGGTGGAAAACTCAACAAATTAAAATAAATATTTTATGAAACATAAATTGATTAAAAAAACTTTGGAAGATATTTTCGGAAAAGTTTTGTCGAGTTATCCACTCTTTCCCTATTCTTAGCGTTTAGTCTTAACATCAATATTCATTCAAGCAGTCGAATTGACAATGTGTCTGCATTTGTGCTTCACCACCTGCGTGTGCAACAATTCGTAAAACGGGGTTACTAGTCACGTGCTATAGATTTAATCTTGTTATCGCACGTTCACGGTGGGTAAAAGAGGTCACATTAAAATTACCAACAAATCGTGCATTAAGCGACGAAAAATCCAACATTGTTGTAGGGGAAAACGAACCTCTCCGGTAGGGTCGGTCGGTAAACAGTGCGACTTTTGAGAATTGTCGCCGAGACGGAAACTTGCGAGCGGGGGGAGGGGGATTTCCGCCGCGTCGGAAACTTAAGATATTTGGGTGTGGGGGTGACATGGAGTATCCCAAACCGGCGTATCGAGCTCGATAACCTACAGTACACTGTCGGGAAATAAATATTTTTTGTTTGTTTTCAACAACAAAAATTAATTTCAATAAAAAAAATCAAAAATGTGCATAACTTAACTTGAAACAACAACAAAACATGGAAAAAGTGAAAAAATGGGTCGATCGGGCACATACAACAGGAATTTTTTTGTCGTCGCCTTACTTTAAATTGTGTATATATAGAGATGGACGAGCATTACTGAAAGTATTTTACATGCGTAGAATTGGAAAGTTTTTTTTACTCTTTTGAATGCAAATCTATTCATTGAAACACACGTATATAATTTCAATTTTTTATTTTTTCTCGACAAAATCGAGCAACAATTTACCATAGATCAAACCACATAACTTGTGCAGCAAAATGATACATTTAATGTTATATCTAGATAACGATCATCACCATTACAATTGAACATTTCGGAATTGCAATACATTTCAAATTAAATACAGACAAAAACACGGGCATAGTAATGATAAATAAATGATAACAATTGGATTTCTTGATTTACGATATAGCATAACCTCCAATCATCAAATCAGATCGCCGCGGGCTTTTAACAATGTATTGGTAATCTTACAAATAGTGGATCTTGCACAGTCTATTGCTACTGTTAATGTACTTTACTCGGTGGATTTTGCTCAGCACTCCGGGTGAAGATGGGCTGAATAAAACCCTACTACTATTAGATTGCTTTTTTGTACACTACAAGTAACCGCAATAATATCTGACGATCAGCATGAATATTTTAGCCGACTTAGGATTCTGATTGAAAGAGGCGGGAAAAGAGCAGCAGACACAAACAATAGCCTTGCCAGTGTTCGTAATATCCACCAGCAATAAAAATGTCAGATCCGCCGTCTGGAAACTGAAAATAATATTAAAAATACTCCACAAATCGTTCTTGTCGTGCGTATTGATCGAACTATTACGTTAACTCAAAACACTTAAATACGAAATGCGATTCCATCAAATGATATAGGTTGAAATACTGAGCAATTATTCTAACTTGGCACAATACGCGATTTTGTTACACAATTATATAGGATAGATTATCAGCCAACGATATCAGGACAACTTGATTTGAATTGATAAGAGAGAATTTGCGTGTTCACGGTTTTGTAGACAGTGCAATTTATCTGCGACAGAGATAAGAGTTGACTTGAAAAGAAATCTTTTGCAATAGAAAAAGGCATAATCGTACCATAGGTTGATCACACGAACAAATTGAGACATCATATGTCAAAATCGGAGCAAGTTCAAATGTTGACCCCTAATGCAAAGGTCAACAACCTTTACACGTTTTACTAAGTACCTTCGGTAATCAAACATCGGAAGTGGGGCAAACTGTACATTTTAGAATCATTGTGCTCAGACGAACAATTGTGTATGCTTGTCAGCTTAATTATAGCAATTAAATGTTTGACCCCCTGTATGGCGGCCATTTTACATTTGGCTCTAAATCTAAACATTTTAGCACACAAGGGATTCCTGGGGAATTTAATTATGTTGTTCCTCATATCATTAGGTACTATCATTAACAATTCAGCTTGGGTACTATTTTATTCCGGTGTCAAAACCATAATATTCCTTGAATATTCGCTCTTTGCGAGGAGAACCTCGAGAAATGGTACCGCTTTGAATGGGACTATTCCATAACATTATGCCACCTAGTTCGACTCTCCCTGCACAATATGACTATTGCAGTGTGGTCATGCAGTGAGACATTTTTAATTGATGCAACACTTTCATTGAATCTGATTCCGGTTTCGAGGTTCTCCTCGAAAATGGCGGATCAAGGGGCACTCTCAAAAACAAACATAAACAAATGAGCGACAAATACTATCTAAGACACTCTACATGTATCCTCGTGTATAACATTGTTTTCATTGAAGGGGCTGGAATCGGTAAACGTTCATTGAATATTCGTCATTCATGCCTTAGAATTAACCCGGATGACAACTGACGTGGTATTATTGACGTCACGTAGTACTGCATCAGGGGCAGTCTATTCTAGGGTAATACATCAGTGAGCATTGTTCAACAATTGATACGAATTACACGCATCGTTGAGTTGATACAATTCATCATTAATAATTTGAAAGTTCCAAAGGTTTTTTTATTGACTCCTAGAACTGCGTAGTTTTGAAATAGCTATTAATAATATTTTCCACTCTGAAAAGCATGGTCCCCGTGCAAATTAATGCGCAGAAACCAGCCCGGGAAAAACCCCGGTGTGTCATATCATTGCAATTAAGTCAAATGACTGTATTATCGAACTATTTGCGCTTAGGATATTGTCGCAATTAAGGTTTCTTTTGAAAATTGTATGACGTTGATGACATATGTAACTTTTTATTGAAAGTCACCTTTTAAAAAATTCTTTAATTTCTAGTAACGACACAGTGCGAATGTGACAATATCGTTCGTCGTCCGGTTTTCTGAAAGCAACTTAATGATAGTGGAATATCAAAGAAGATTTCTTAAGCAACACCAGCAGCTTTACTTTCATCACATGACCCCTGATTTCTCTCACCAGTGTAAACTGGTTCCCATTGACATTACATTGCAATGAAAGGCTTATAATGTTGTTAAACGAGGGAAAATCCTGCTGCAAGTAGTACAATTGATGTGACTTCAATTCAGTACTCTCATGTTTTTCTTTAAGACCCTTTACTTTTTAATAACACGTTTTAGTTCGGATTCAATTTCTTTTCATATCTGTGGCCAAGATGCCTATCAGTACCATGTATTATGAAGGTAGAAGTCAGACTATCTCCAGCTGTTAATTACTTTAAGGGGGTGTGGACCCTTAGCATAGCCTCCGTAAAACTGCTGTAACTCCTTTATTATTCATTTAATCTACACAAAAGTACACCGTTTTTTGCAGGAAAGGGTTCAATGAATCAAACCATATCATGAAATTGACCATTTTGGAGAAAATTATTAAACAAACACGTAGTTTGACCCATTTTAGATTTTGCAAAGATAACTAAAAATATATTTTGTCACATTTGTTATACTAATCCTCATACAATTCCCTAGGAGGCTTCTTTTTTCTTTCTTTTTTATATCTCATTTTTGTTGTTGAATTATCGACCAAAAAAGTGCCAACAAATTAATTTACCTCCAAAGTCATGAAAATCACATTTTTTAGCCCTTTTTGGTAAATAATTCAAAAAATAATAAAGTTTTTCAAAATAAAAAAAGCTTCCATGGGAATTGCATTAGGATTATTGAACTAGTATGAAACTAGTATGTCAGTGTGGGCATGCTGTCAGCGTGGGCATGCTGTCAGCTTGGGCATGCTGTCAGCGTGGGCATGCTGTCAGCGTGGGCATGCTGTCAGCGTGGGCATGCTGTCAGCGTGGGCATGCTGTCAGCGTGGGCATGCTGTGTTGTTGTTGAGTCCGAAGGTGAGCAACACACATTGATGTTGTCAGTGTTAAGAATGTTATCTTTAAGGGAACCATGGGTGTTTAATAAAATTGTTATCAAAAAGATTTATGGTTTGAAATATTTGTACATCAAAGTTATAACCCCCCTTCTGATTTCTCTGATTATAACCCCCTCCCCCATGTTTCGTGGCGCCCTCCCCCCCCCCCTTCCGTTAGAAATACTGAACGGTCCTTTACATATATAATTTCCGAGCGTTTACAACGTGCTATTAAGTGGATTATGACGGAACCTGCAGATAATTTCATAATGATAAATAAATTTTCCCCGGATATATGGAAGAAAACATACTAACAGGGGATATGAAGAATGTTATGGTACCTCTCAACAAACATATCATTGCATAACGTTTGTCAGTTTCCTATATTCTATCCGCGTATAGAGAATGTAATCATCAACAACTGTTTTGAAGATAAGCTTTTCATGGTTATTCACCTGCAATTGGACCACTTCAGCAGGTTGTCTCCTACCTTCTAAATTGTGTCATTTAATCTGGGACTGGGAAGGTAAATTAATTACAAATGCAATGCAAACGTACATAATAAAGTTTCTTAGAGTGAAATATTCCCGGAAGGATATGATATCGGGGATAAATAATGAACATTAATGCTCCAGTTGTCGGCGTCTTATTTCGAATTACATCGAATGTTTTGCGTCGTGCAGTAATTTCATTATAGAAGTTTAATGACTTGTCTAGTGCAGAAAACATTAACTTTAATGATAACAGTCAAAGTCCAACCTCTGTATTGTAAACGCCAACTCGATATACTGGACCACGTGCTGTTTAACTAGTCATGTCACTAGTGTTGCTTTGAGAAACCCCCCTCAGGTAGTTGTTCCGTCACGCCATGGATTGATAGACCCCTCAGGTAGTTGTTCCGTCACGCCATGGATTACAAATAGGGGCAAGAAAAATGTTGGGGGGAAAAACACAATATTTCTTAGGAGAGGGGGAATGGGCGCGAAGATATTGGCTTTTATTGTAAAGATTGCCTGAAATTAGCTTAATTTGTTCTGAACTAGACACTTCAGACCAATTTTAGGTAATTTTTACATTAAAAGTCAACATTTTCGATTGTTTGGGTGACAAAATAGGGTGGGGCTTGAGCTAAATGGGGGCAAGTGGGGCGAAAAGGTCGTGACTGGGGGAAATCCCCCTCCCCCTCTCCCAGAGGATTAGTTACTTTACCTAAACACTACAACAATAAATATCTTATATTTAACATAGTTATCTTAAAGAGAATATATTGCTCGATCTCTCACACCTGTCATTGTATTTCTCTCTCATTCTGATAAGATGTATTTTCAAAGCTCATTATAATCAGTTTTATCTCTGACCATGCCTTCAGGAAGGAATGGTCAGAGATAGTAATCCGTGATACTTTTCGAAATCCGAATCATATCGGGTCCGGAGAATGTATACAATGTAGGAAGTTCATTTCAATAATTAAAAAGATACTCTATACCTAAGGTTGAGTCTGTTAGTGTAATAACTACGGAGTGACAATGATTAAGAGGTTGAAACAACGTGTTTATCAAATAAAGAGACGAACCCAAAGTATTCAGTTACATTACATTTGCTGGCTTTTATCTGAAGTAATATGCCCATTATATAACATTCGTATAAAAGCATGTATGCCTTATATTGAAGCCAATTTGTGAGGGTTCAGAACAACTCATCAACTCACAATGTCGATTTTTAGGGATGTGTCAAAATAATAGTTTCGTATAATAAAAATTAGCGATTGCAACACGATAAAACAATCGTGTTCAGACCGATCGTATCACTTAGATGAGATGTTATTCTTCCCATGCTTCGATGGCTTAGTTGGTTAAGCGCAGGACTGTAGAATATAGCCGGTTGAAGTTCGATTCAGCGTAGATTATTTTCCTACACGACCTGACCGACTTTTTATATGTTTTTACTCATATGTTTTTGGTATCAAAATAATTCTACAAGTGTTCTCTATCCAAATACATTTTCAGATTTAAGGTGCGAATTATTTTACTGGAGATATAAAGCTTTGAAATGGTTTCGAAACGTTTTGGACACCCTGTATAACGTCAGGTTTCAGTTTATGTTGACCAGAATGAGGCATCCTATTTATCAAAATATTTATACCACCTCATGGGCAGCAAATACTTTTAAAGTAAGTTTATATCTAGTTCAATCTCACCACCATTACCTTTAATATCTTAAAATTACTATACAAGTATCCCGCACCTAAAATGGGTTTTTTAGAAATAGCATGGACATCGCAATTTTCTTGCTTGAAGTATAACAATAAAATATCCTTTTGAAACCCTTGATTTTACGATGTACCTGATCTTGCCCAACTTATTGTTTAACAATGTAAGACTCAGGGGATTTTGTTGAGCGCTCCGAGGGAAAGCACGTTGGCAAAAACCCAGAACTACTTTGATAAATTAGATTGTTTTCGTTCACTACAAAATAATCGCAATGATATACAGCGAGAATAGTATTTGCATTCATAGCCGAGAACAGTTCTTGTCGAAAGAGGGGGACATTGCTCATTTTTGATTCTGTGGAAGCAGAAGCGAACACCTTATCTCATGCCCGTATTCGTTAAAACCTGAAGATGAACATTGGCAATACTCTAAATCTTTCATGTCGCGCATATTAATCGAGGTATTACGTTACTCAAAACACTTTAATACGAAATACAATTCCCAATACCTTGCAATCACTCTAACTCGGCATAAAACACGATTTGTTAAAAGATTACATAGGCTAGATTATCAACCAACGATCTCATTACGTGTTGGTACATTTTTCATTCCAACAATTTTTAGACAACTTAATATGCATTGACAGGGATGACACTTGCGTTATCACCTTTATTTGAGACAGTGTAAGATATCTGACAAAAGTGCTTGTCTGTAAACATTATAATGTGACAGAATGGAACTTTTGCATATTCGTATTGTTAAAACAGCTTCCACAATTAATGTTGAAACCCCAAATGATTTAACACACCCCTTTTTCAGACAGACGTCGAAGCCGTGATGTGATGAAATCATGATCGTGTTGACATGTTTGTACCCTTCTCCTGCATTCATTGCCGTCATAGATGCTGAGTGATGTTCTGGGTACAATATATGGTTTATCAAGAATATAACTTCCTCAATGGCATTTCTATTCAACTGAGTGAGGCAGGTGGTTTGATCGTAAACTAATCTTTTTCAACAATACTGAAACAGAGCCTGTATAATACAGCACATAGTCGTGATAGTTGAACTATTGTATCAAATGTGGTTTGTGGATGTTTTTAAGTATTTTACAGCGTAATTCACTTTGTTCGATATAATAAGATTCACTAATGCAATTGAGATGTATGAAACACAAAATCATACCATGAAAACCTCAGAAATATCAAAAGCAAAATCACATAAAACCTGTTTGCTTAAAAGTGTGAGGATCAAATGAATATAGGACAAAACCATGTTTTGCTTAAAACCACGTTCACATTTTAAAACACGGCTTGATAAATAAATGATAAACTCTTTGTAAAATATAAATGATATTCCATACCTAGTATTTACGAATTTTGGAACATAAAATGTAAAGGTGGTGATGGTTTCGATACATTTTTATTTCGATCTCCAGAACGAACGATTACTAAAACGACCCAAATTATCTGAGGTCTATACCGCGAATACTACTTGAATGTCACTTTGAAATCCAAGACGACGCAAGACTATAACGTTAAGTCACAAAACCGTAAAAGATAAAGATATACTCCTACTAGTACCAATATATAGACTGTCTTCAACGGTGGGGCAGAAATGGATAAACGTACATTATCGAATAATTTAACAATAATCTTTAATCAATACAACGACTTTTTTATTTACACTTAAAAGGGTCTATGATTACAAATAAATGTTGCAAGTAAAATATTTGGAGGCTAGTGGATGTAGTCTCGATCAGTTTTACTAGTTACGGAAACAAGAAATAATATCCGTTGATAATATCTGTATTTCCTTTAGTTATCTCAATGTTCACGGGTATCGGAAGGAAACATACTTATCGGTTAAGGCGGAGCATTAAGCTGCATCTTCGCTTGCAGATTGTATCGATATAGATACTTCTTCCCGTTGGTCATTACTGAACACGTATATCGTAACATTTATGATTAAATATGTAGCTATCATGTCTTGCCGGATCTATTTTCAACATTAATAATGTGTCTCTACATTCAATGGATCTAGTTACATTAGTAATTCTTTGGCTTGTTCAGCTTGCAGTTAGCATTACCGAATATTTCATAACAACTATATAGCCACATTTTGTTTCGTTGGCAAAAGTCTCTTGGTTTGTGATAGGAAACATAATAATCGATGGATTTAAAGTTTAAAGAACGTTAAGCTACATCCACTGAAAAAGCTCTCATAACAAATCATCAAGAAAGATGCCCAGTTGGGGCACGACTATGGCATCCTCGTGAGCGTAGATTCTAGTGTTATCACTTGCATTTCACCAGACGGTCGCCATCTCTTTCAATTACGTCTTTTAACATTGTATTTCGAAGTGTATATTAAAATTATAGCATATCAAAGTATAACACTTTCTTAAATTGTGTTATTTCCCCCGAAGGATGTAATATTTCAGGATATATGATGATCATTAACGCTTTATCCCAGCATCCTCTTTCACACTCCATTGAATATTTAGCGTCATTCAATAATGTAATGAATAGGATACGTCGGGCGTTTGCTTTTACGGACGATTCAAGTAGAGAATATAACGAAAACTCTGTTTCTTCTGACCTTTAATACCTATTTGGTTTGTTGTTGTTTTGTCTTATAAGTGTTCGTTTATTAAAACAAAACAATGATAATCATGTCATAAAAGAATTATGGAAACGCGATCCAGATATTATTATTGTAAACAATGTAACATGCTAAATTTAAAATTGCAATACAATTTAGAAAAATACATTTAACACTTTCAAATAACAGCAATTAATGAAATTAGGCAATTCTAAGTGCATTTTATTAAGAGAACTGACATTTCAATATTAACGAAAGAAGACAATGTGACAAGGGTTACTACGATTGCTTTAAACGAAATACTGTACAACGAAGTATTATTTTTAATTATTTAGTGCTGTCTGAGTTATGTTAGCATCATATTGTAGTCAGAAATCCTCAATACAATTTCCTCTATAAATGGTATAGGCAGTTATTTTTATTCACGGAAAGACTAATATCTTTTACGGATGAGGATTCTGAAAACACGGTGTCCAAAATATGCACTATTGCAGTAAACGTACCATAAATCAATCCATGCAGGGAATGCATTTTACATATAAAACACACTTCGGTGTCCATTCATCCCGGATTTTGGAATATCTTTCAATAGGATTACTAACGTTGTGGTTGAAAACATTGACTTGGACGACACTCGAACCCACAACCTTTGTATAGTAAATACCAGTTCCACATACAATACCACTCACTGTTTTACTAGTAATGAATATTGTCACTTTAATCACTCCCCTTGGGTAGTGGCTCTGTCACTTCGCGTATTACCAGTTACATCCATCAAGAAAAGGTGACCAATGTAAATATCCGATATCGATTCGTTATATTTTGATAACCAGGAAATAAAAATATCCAGCGGGTTGTTAAATAACTTAACCGTGTTCAGATGGTTGTATTAAAATCAAACTTGACCTGGGTTAGGAATGTCAGACAATTTGGAACTCACAACATCGGAATGATGCAGATGTTTCCTTCTTAGAATGTTCGAATAAATCCACCGAACCAAAAATTCTCTAATACGATTACAGATATACCTACAACCCAGTCAGTGACAGGATCATCTCCATCAGATTCCAAGCTCGGCCTATTAACCTCTCAGTCATTCAAATATATGCACCAACCTCCGCAGCCTCTGATGAAGATCTGGAATGTTTTTACAGCCAACTGCAGGAAACCCTTGATGGCATTCCGAAGAGAGATATCATCATGATAACAGGTGATTTCAACGCAAAAGTTGGAGAAGGCATTCAAAGCGAAGACGAAACCATGGCCTTGGGCCCGCATGGCTTGGGAAGCAGAAACGAAAGAGGTAGTACACTCGTGGATTTCTGTGTAGCAAACAGACTTACTATCACAAACACAATCTTCCAACAACACCCGAGGCGGAAGTACACTTGGATATCACCAAACGGCATCACAAGAAACCAGATTGACTACATCCTCATTAGCAGTAGGTGGAAGTCTTCTATCAAGATAGCAAAAACCCTGCCAGGGGCAGATATAGGTAGTGACCATCAACTTCTGATTGCTGATTTTCGAATCAAGTTGAAGATGACCAAAGGTGCTCCCAAACCCTGCAGATTTGATTTGCAGCATCTTGATGACAAATACAGAGTGGAGACCAGAAATCTGTTTCAAGAACTGATGGTTAGAGATGAGGAAACAACTCCTGATGAACTCTGGCTGGACATCAAAAACTCTATTCTCAGCGCAGCCAAAAAACATGTTCCTAAGAAACATAAGAGAAAGACCACATCATGGCTGTCACATGAAACCATCAACTTAGCAGATGAAAGACGCCAATTGAAGGAAGCTGGTCTGCAAGGCAGTAACCTATACAGAAGACTTTCAAGTGAGGTTCAATTGAATTCTAGGAGAGATAAAAATAAGCATATCCGACAGCAATGCCAAGAACTTGAGGATCACAGTTTTCACAAAAACAGCAGAGAGCTCTTTAGATGTATAAAAAACATCACCTCAAAAACGACAACTAGATTGGCTATCATCAAGGATGAGCAAGGAAAAGTCTTGACTGAGAGTGACGAAATCAAGGATCGTTGGAAAAACTACTGTGAAAATCTGTATGCGTCCCAAGAAGAGACAAATGGCTCACAGGAGTCTCCCCCGCCTCCACTAGGTGAAGATGAGCCTGATATTCTTCTGTCTGAGGTCCAGGAAGCCATCAAGAAGTTAAAAAGTCAAAAGGCACCTGGTCTAGATGATATTCCAAGTGAGCTCCTGAAGCAAGCTGATGATTCTGTAGCAGTTATTATGCAAAAGCTGTGCAATACTGTGTGGAAGTCAAGAGTATGGCCAGAGGATTGGAAGAGATCAGTTTTCCTTACACTTCCAAAGAAAGGGGATGCTAGCGAGTGTAAAAACCATCGTACTATCGCTCTGATACCACATGCAAGCAAAATCATACTGCACATCATCAACGAACGTCTCAGACCTCATCTTGAACGTGAACTTCCTGCTGAGCAAGCCGGTTTCCGGAAAGGCCGCGGCACAAGAGATCAGATAGCCAATGTACGTCACATAATGGAAAAATGTTTTGAATTCCAGAGGGAGCTCTTCATGTGCTTCATAGACTACGCTAAGGCCTTTGATTGTGTGAGATATTCCGCATTGTGGACAGCACTGCAAGAAATGGGAATCCCTTACCACCTCGTCCACCTAATTCGCAATCTGTATGATGGTCAAGCTGCCTGTGTGCGCACTGAGAAAGGAAATAGTGATTGGTTTGCTCTAGGTCAGGGAGTCCGTCAAGGGTGCATACTTTCACCAGCACTCTTCAACCTTTATGCAGAGTCTATAATGAGACGTGCTTTGGATGATTGGCCAGGGGGGCTGTCAGTAGGTGGATACCAAATACACAATCTACGTTATGCCGATGACACAACCCTGTTTGCAACAAATATGGAAGAGATGGAGGAACTCCTGAAGAAAGTCAAGGTGGAGAGTGAGCAGCTTGGCCTACGTCTAAATGTCAGCAAGACCAAGATCATGTCCATAGGCACAGATGGTGTTGGAGAGCCCCTCATAATTGATGGTAATGAGGTGGAATCGGTCTCGAAATTCAACTTCCTTGGATCCCTGATCACCAAAGAGGGTGGTTGCAGCCAAGAGATTAGACACCGTTTAGCAATGGCCAGATCAGCAATGATCAACCTAAGCAAGATCTGGGCTGACAGAGGAATAACCAGAGCAACAAAAACCAGGCTAGTCCAAGCCCTTGTATTTCCAATTGCCATGTATGCATGTGAGACGTGGACCCTAACCAAAGCTGACAAAAACAGAATAGCTGCTTTCGAGATGTGGTGTTGGAGGCGTATGCTTCATATCGTATGGACAATGAGAAGGACCAATGCCAGTATTATTGAAGAAATAGGGGTGTCTAAACGACTTCTTCATGCTATCAACACCCAAATGCTGAGCTACTTCGGCCATATCTCACGTCGCAAGGGTAACTACCTAGAGAAGATGATCATGCAAGGCATGATTGAAGGAAAGCGTAAGAGAGGCAGACCTCGTTCCCGGTGGATTGACCAAATAAAATTGATTACTGGACACCCTCTCCGTGATTGTTACTCCTTTGCTGAAAATCGTTATTTGTGGCGTAGTATCTGTAAGGTCACGAGCTGTCAGTCATGACAGGACCGAACCAACCAACCTGGTGCTAACACAATTACAAGATATCGGGTAAACGGGTAAAGACGCGTATCAAGCGAATAAAATGAGGCATTGGTGTGCCAAATAGCAAACAAAACTTATAATGAAATATGTCAAAGTAGCGGGTACATTCTGTTGCCTAAAATAACTAAATCTGGTAATGTATAGGCCTAATATTGAGTAGCTTGTACGAAGAACTGATTAATTAACGAGAAAGCTCGATTCAACTGATTATGGGAAAATAAGATGGGCACATTGATTTATTCACATATAAAGATAAGTCCTATTTGGAAAACTGTGAACATTATTATTTCATGTAAGTTATAGAAAGCTATTTTTCTAAGTGTTACTGATGTCCTGTTTGGTATTCACACTAAGAATATAAGAAAGTAAAATAATATGTTTATCCACCATGTCATTGCAATTGCTATAGCAAGTTTAGATATTGTAACCATCCTAATTTGTTTTCCTCTTCCAAAATGAACTCAATATTTGTCATGTGACTTTGAGACAACTTTACTGGACATGATTTTGTCACACTTTGTGCTACATCCTTGTTAATTTACAGTGATGTATGTTTTTTTATAATCTTCCTTTTATTCTCAAGTAATATCTTATTTCGATACATCTGAAAATATCTTGGTTAATCCTACAGTTCATTATATTTCTCTCCAAGCTCATTCCGATAAGAAGTATATAAACGCTAATAAATAAATCAAGATTACTTTAACATCCCTGTCCCCTGCACAGTATTTCGTGATGCTTTCCGAGAGCATGTATTATTCGTAGAAAGTGTAGGCCTACAATAGGCTAGGACCTTATTTCTCTTTACCTAGTATTCGAGCTGTAGTGCAACACCTACGATGTGACGACGTTGAAGAGGTAGAGGAAAACAAAACCTCTAACGAGATATCGAATTCAAAATAGTTATCATCTTTGTACGTGGAAAAACCGAAAAATTAACTCACAGTAAATTGTCTCACTTTTATCTTGAGCAATCAACCCACTTTACATATTCAGTTACGTTATAACATATTTTATGGTGATCTCATATGACTTGCATTCATCTTTTTAGATCAATAGTACTCACTTACAGTTGAAAACTCATCTTTAATGAGTGTCAGTACTACTTAACAATTGTTGACAATCCTTCAATTTAAATTGTTCACTCCTAATAATGTGCTATAATCTTAGAAGAACCAATTCTGATTGAAGTAAATATGTTAGTTCCAGTGGTAGAAAGGTTCACTATGGCTCTATGGTTAAATCTTCTATTCTCTCGCTCTTTTTTCTTGACTGATAAATCGTATCTGACCTAAATTATTAAAACGTCATTACTTTTGTAACTAATATAGTACGATGATCCCTTTACAGGATATAAAAGCCATATTTCAATTAATGCCTCCGAATGTCAGCAATCCTTCATTCAAGTAAACATTCCCATGAGCGTTCCTCTACAAGATTCTCGTGCTCATATCTGTGATGTGATCACGCAAAATCAGTCGGAAGTCGGAAATATTGATTTTGAGATATAAGCAAACATAGGGTAGAGTTTCTTTTCGTTTCTATTGTTTTGAAAACCCTTCAATAGCTAATATCTTTGGAATTCAATATCCATTTGAGATTGGGGTTTCTGCAGAATGACGCTGTGCAAATGACCTGTACAATCAGACCTGAATATTATATATTTTCGACTTCAGACTGATTTTGCTCACGTCCAAAATTCATTCTCTCATATGGGGAAATGGGTTGATTCCATACGTTACTGCATCGTATACCTATCGCAATGAAAACAAAATGAGAATACTATCTCTCCGTGTTGTTACATTCTATGGAATAAAATGCATTTGTGTATATCCGATAACACATAGACTACTATAGACTGTCAACTACTTCCATAACCACTTCACATTTTATTGTTTCGATTTTGATTCTGTACATTTTCGTGTCTACACGACTTCTTCATGCCATCAACATCCAAATGCTTAGCTACTTCGGCCATATCTCACGTCGCAAGGGTAACAGCCTATAGAAGATGATCATACAAGGCATAATTGAAGGGAAGAGAATGAAAGGCAGACCTCGGTCCCGGTGGATTGACTAAATAAGATATATTACTGGACACCCTCTCCGTGATTGTTACTCCTTTGCTGAAAATCGTTATCTTTGGCGCAGTATCTGTAAGGTCAAGAGCTGTTAGTCATGACAGGAACGAACCAACCCTCTAATGTCACTGTATGATGATCAATGTCAACAATAACTGCAAAAATGTTGTCATTTTATCGATAATATTTTGTCAACAACTCAACAAGTAAGTGGCAACAAGTAAGTGGCAAAAGATGGTTCGTTACTGGTTTAATACAGTTGTCATAATGTCGGACTTGAGCGTACTTCAAGCGATATCTGCGTGCATAGTACTAATATAAAGGTGACAGCTATTTCTATAGGATGAGATGCGCCATCGTTGCGTACCGGCCGCTGAATGATATACCCGCATATAGGTCACGGGCAAAGCGTTCTGAAAACAAAATTGAGACGAGGTTCTCTTAGAAACATGCATACGCATACATGTATTGTTTTGAATGTAAGAACGCGGCGTCATTTGATAAATCTACTGAAAGATATAATATTGGCATACCTACTATTTCTCGGGTTGCTCATCCTATATTTCCAAATTCTTAGCGTTAAACTTTAATAACTATTATTCATTCAAGCAGACTGATTGTCGATATGTCTGTATTTATATCTGCTTGACCAACTGCGTGTGCAACTATACGGAAACTTAGGTTTCTAGGCACGTGCTATATACACGGTATATGCATATATATAATCTCGTTATCGCACGTTCACCATGGATAAAACGGATAAATATAATATGGTAATGTCTTTATAAATAAAACATGAAAATGGAAAATGATTTGTTGTTGTTGATAAAACGAAATAAATATAACTAAATAAAAAAGAAAGAATAAATCAGTTTAATTTGAAACTCTATCACCTTCATCATCATTACCGTCAAAACTGGATTAATAGCAATCCGGACACAAATATTCGGTTGAAAAAAGAAATGATCCTGTTTGGAAATTACCATTTACAAAGATTATGTTTTTAACAATATCTTATTAATTCTGAAATTCAATATTTACAAAAGCAGGATAAAAATAGAAAATCCTTGTTTTACCTATGGAAAGAAAGAGGTGATAAATGTGTATGTCAACGATTATAATTAATTATAATGCAGACTTGAAAAATAACGCTTTCAATATCCGGTGGCATAAATAGACATCACTTTTTGAGAAATAAGATAATTAAATTGTCAAAGTTATTGCATGTATGTTTATAAGAAAGAGGAAACAAATACACCGTCTCTGTATAAATGTACCTGTTTATATACAAAATACGTTCAATCTAAATAACATTTGTTCATACATGAATGTACCCCTGGGTAAATATAATTTGTATCACCACATGTATAATTTGAATATTTTTATGATGTATGTGATCTTTTCAGCGAAAGAAATGATAATAAAAAAACTATAAATGAGAAAAAAATCATTACCGTTATACATTTAAAATAGCTATGCAAATATCCAATATAATAATTTAGTATGAAATAAGCGCAGATATAGCAATATTCCTGCCTGAAGAAGGGTAATCCGTAATCAGACGTTCTTTTCAAACTCGTAGTTTTACGGTATACTATAACATTCAATCATCGGGTCAGTTAACCGCGGGCCTTTTCCATTATACTATTTAGCTTACAAACAGTGAGTGTTGCACATTCAAATTCTAATATGAATTTGCTTCACAATATAAAGCCTCAGTGGATGTTGTTAAGCACTCCGGTGTGAAAGGACGTTGAGTTAAAAATCCATGACTGTGTAGAATTAGGTAACAACTAACTACAAAAACCCACGACTGTGTATAATTAGGTTACATCTAACTACAAAAACCCACGACTGTGTATAATTAGGTTACAACTAACTGCAAAAATCCCCGACTGTGTAGAATTAGGTAACAACTAACTACAAAAACCCACGACTGTGTAGAATTAGGTTTACATCTAACTACAAAAAACCCACGACTGTGTAGAATTAGGTTACATCTAACTACAAAAACCGACGACTGTGTAGAATTAGGTTACAACTAACTGCAAAACCCCACGACTGTGTAGAATTAGGTTACAACTAACTGCAAAAACCCACGACTGTGTAGAATTAGGTTACAACGAACTGCAAAAACCCACGACTGTGTATAATTAGGTAACAGCTAACTGCAAAAACCCACGACTATGTAGAATTAGGTTACATCTAACTACAAAAACCCGCGACTGTGTAGAATTAGGTTACAACTAACTGCAAAGACCCACGACTGTGTAGAATTAGGTTACAACTACTTCAAAAACCCACGACAGTGTAGAATTAGGTTACAACTAACTGCAAAACAGCATAGATAGTTTCGCTTTGAGAAAGTAAAGCTTAGCGTAGCGAATGATAACCTCGACGATTGCGGGGAAAACACAGACACAAACACATTAACTAGTGCCAGAGTTCTTCATAACCGTCTGTATCAAAAGCATACTGAAACTGTGAACAGAACAAACATTCTTTAAATCTTTAATGCCGTACCTATTGATCGATATATATATATCACATTTCTCAAAACGCATACAAAATACGAGTCCAAACAATAATATAGGTTGATATACTTTCCAATCACACGTTTTTGTTATTAAATTATATAGGATTGATAATGGGCATTTTTTTCATTGTAACAAAATTAGGACAACCTGATATGCATTGACAAAGATGGAACTTGCGTGATCACGTTTATTCGGGACACCTGAGACAGGTGCTTGTGTGTAAATAGTATGATACTTTTTGCGAGATAAAATGACAGAATGGAGCCTTTGTTATGTTTCTATGTATACACTGCTATGATAGCATAGTTTAGTGAGAATGTTACTCGCATAATAACGCTAGTCTTCGATTGATTCGGACAGGTAAAAGTAGGACACGTTTGTTACTAAGCCCGCATACCATTCATAGTCATATTACAACCATCCAATGTAGTTGGAAGTTCATTTATGATCGTGTGATTCATGAAACGCGAAATTATGCCATGAAAAATACCAAAAGCGAAAGAAAAAAAATGACAAGAGACTATATTCTTGAATATGAAGAACAAATAAAGATGTTGAAAGAGCTCGTAAACTAATGTTGTTGTTTTTTATCTTTTATTGTTTATTACTATCATAACTTTCACCATTCACATAGTTTCATTGTATTATCGTTACATGTATAACACATAATTTTCACATTTTACATAGTTTCATCATGTTTACATTTCATATCATATGCTTTTCATCATGTTTACATCATTGCATAACATTACGTATATCATGTATAGCACATTTTCATATGCTTTTCAGCAAGTTTATACATTTTCATATGCATTTTTGGCATGTTTACAATCATGTTCATTGCATATCATTACATAACATTTTCATATGTTTTTCAGCCTGTTTACATTGCAAATCATATAAGCAAATTGTCATATGCTTTTCAGCATGTTTACACATTTTCATTTGCTTTTCAGCATGTTTACATTCACATGATTTTCATGGTTACATTTCATATCATTGTATATCATATGCTTTACGCATGTTTACACATTTTCATATGCTTTTCGGCATGTTTACATTCATGTTCACATATATACTTTTCATGGTTACATTTTATATCAATTACATGTATAACACAATTTCATATGCTTTTCATCATGTTTACATTGCATATCACTACATAACACGTTTTTATATGCTTTTCATTCATTACATGTTCACATATATTTTATTTTTTACATTTCATTACTTTTCATTACATTTTCATATACTTTTCATACGAGAGGTATTCATGCTAATGCTGAATAATAAGTTATCATGTTTTCAAATTGTATAGTAATATGACTACAAGCTACTTAATTCCAACATTTATGTCAGTCGTCTAACTCTGAGCTCATGTAATAATAACGCAACTACATTTGGATGCTTTCCGTATTTAAACTTGCTAATGCACATTTTGGCCACAGAAATAATCGTATTGCTTACATTATTACATTTCTTGTTATCCTTAAAATAACCAAAAAGAATATCTGTCACAGACACTTTTACTTTTTCCCCTGTTACCTCAGAGAGTATTGTATTAATTTCTAACCATACTTTTCTTACATTCTTGCAATGAAAGAAAAAATGTTCCAGATACTCCTTTTCGTTACATGTTTCACATAAATCATTGTTAGCTTTACCCATTTTAAGTAGTAATATTCTAGTCGGATAAATATTGCAAAGTATTTTCCAATTCATGGTTAAGTTTGGCTTCTTTTATTGAACATGTTGCATTTCTCCATATATCACTCCACTGAAAAACATAGTTGGGGAATTTTGTCTCCCAAAAACGTTCACTTATTGGTCTAACTGTTATTTTTGATGTCAATATGTTACGCACAGTTTTAGAATTACATTTTTCTATTGGCAGAAAAGCAGAATTAATCATAAGACCAATCGTCTGTTTAACAGTTTTATTTGGCTTGATTCTTTTTTTCCAGTTTTTTGGGACTGCTGATTTTATCGTTATATATTGTAGCATAATTCCTCCAGGCCTTTTAATTCTCTTACTTATTTCTGACATGGATAGAAATGCATCATTTTCATATAAGCTTGACATACTGACAAACCCAGCTTTAATCCAATCTGTAAAATACAGTGTGTTTCCAGAGCATTGAACACACGCATTGTTCCATACAATTTCTTGACTCGGATAATCTATTTCATCTACATTCATAGCTGACTTTGTTCTCAGCAATACTACTATTAGGTTGTGATAGAATGTTGACATATTATTAAGTTGTGCTATACATCTTTCATTTAAATTGCTATAGGTACTATTACACTTTAGAATATTTAATTTCAAATCATTCATATGAAATTCATGTAAAGGTATATTTTTCCAAGTTGCTATCGAGTCATTTGTAACCCGTTTAATCCACGAAACTTTCAGCGAGTTTAAGAAAGATGGCAGATGTACCATTTTCAATCCACCTTCAGTATAATCACTAATCATTGTTCTTCTTTTGACTTTTTCGATACTACCCCAAACGAATTTAAAGAAAGTGAAGTTGAGTTCATTGATAATCTTATCTGGTATCTCCAGTACACTTGAAATATAAGATAGCTGTGACGCCAATAAGCTTTTTACAATAATTATTTTGCCAACAATAGTCAAATCCCGTTGATTCCAAATTTTAATAATATTTTTTATCATATTAACTTTTGAAAGCCAATTGTCCTCTATTTCACTAACTGGTTTTGTACTACTAAAATAAATGCCCAGAGATTTAACTACATTATCAGGATATAATTTCCATTTCATATTACATAATTTCTTTTGACTTTGTCTACATGATCCAATCCACATACCTTCTGTTTTTGTTACATTTAGTTTCAGCCCAGAGAATAACGAGAAACTCTTTAAAATATCCAATACTTCCTTTACATCTCTTTTGTTGTTAACAAAAATTGTGATGTCATCTGCATATAGCGATATTCGGGCCTCATTTCTTGGATAATTATCTAAAGGAAGTTTGATACCGTTTATATTATCACACTGCCTTATTTTACAGGCAAAACTCTCTATTGCAATAATAAATAACAAAGCCGATAGAGGGCATCCTTGCCTGACACCATTTTCTATCTCAAAGAACTCTGAGACATTGCCATTTTGCATTATACAGCTTGAAGTAAACTAACGTTCGTAAAAAACATTTATAGAATGTATTCAGCTATTATCCAAACCACGAAAATATACTAGAGGGTTCAGTTAGGTGAAGTTTGATCATCTCCAATTCTATAGTTTGATCAGTTCCAAATTGGCGAAGCCTCATTACAGCAGCAAATTAATAAAGAATGACGCGGGCAAGGCACTGCGCATCACATGTATGACGCGTGCATGGGGCAAGAACCGCGTGCGTGTGGCCAAAATCGCGCAAGAAGGCTTGGACTACTGTTGTGCGTGGAGAGATCAAAACTGAATATTTCTCACCAATTTAGAACTGATTTAACTATGGATCATTTCTCATCTCTGAAATGTTATGAGTATATGTATAGAAGCTTAAGAATTTAAAAAGAAACATTTAATTATTTTTACCAAAAAGATATTAATATAGCTTTGAACATCTCTTGAACATCTTTTTGAGATTCATATCCACACAAAATTATACTCACTTAAAAACTGGGTATAATTTTGTTAAAATTATGACTTTAAGCATTTCGTTAATGTAATATTGAAAATTATTTCTACTAGATTGCAATATAGGACGCATATATCAATGACATTTAATTTCAAATTACTATTACTATATAATTAATTTTCCAAATCGTCTGCTAGATAGTGAAAGACAGCAAAACGTTATCCTGATACATTCATGACATTATCTGGGAAACCACGACATAGTTAATAAGGACGTCGTGTGTTACGGTTGTTTGATATCAAGCATATGCAAACTCTTTTCTGTGATACAATTTGAATCAAACGTCACAATTCACGTGCCAATACCTCTGTTGACGTATATAGGAACGAATACAAATATGCAGTAATTCAATGAGATTGTTGAGAATAGACGAAGACAGTAAGCAACTCTCCAAAGTAGTTTACTGTGTTTACAGTGCGGATGAGTAAGTCTACAATTTAACTCGTAGGGCTATTCCAGTTAACATCGTAAATACCGGTCTGTAGTTAGAATTGTAAAGACGACATTTTTAGAGGAGATTTTACTCTGGGATTTTCAAAAATATTACGTGAATATACGCTGGTCTTCTTCACGGGGCAACATTTTTCCTTGAATATTCAAATAAAATATTACAATATTTTAGCCGTAAGGAGAATATTTATATGTGTTGCTACTTGATTCATAAGTATAACTTTGTCCTCAACAAAGAGGCTGGAAGGGTAAATTTACATTATGATTATGAATTGAAAGTCCGCCGTGCATGTCGCTAAAACAAATTTAAGAGGCTAATCGAGGCAGTCTCGGCCAGTTTGACTTCTTGTAACGCAGAAATGTGACAGCATCTTTTAGTAAGATTTGCATCCGTTCGTCATGTAACTGTTCCCGGATATAGGAAGGAAATATAATAATCGGTGAATATGACGAACATTAAGTTACATCCTCTCTTGCAGATTGTATCGGCTAAAGATATGTCTTTTCCGTTGGCGATTACCACAGGCGTAAATCGTAACATGAGATGATAAAAAAGGATGACTTAGTTACTAATGTATGACTAAAAAAAAATTAAAAATCTATCTTCATAATCTTTAAACACCGTAGATAGTCTAGTTGTTCTAACGGATTCTTACAGTATCACAATGTCATAATAATAACAGCATTGCCTTTATATTTCAATGTTTCCCGAATGTCGGAAGAAAATCTATTAACAATGGGTAAGAGTGGCATTGAGATAGGACCTCTCAGATTTGGTTCGATGTATGTCTTGCCATTGATTCATTGTTTTTCACAGCATAATATGGATGGCATAGCGTTTTACTAATAATATAATATTTTGAATAATTAATTAATTAATGAGTTGATAATATATTACGGACCCAACATAAATGTATAATATGATATCTTTATAAGGGTGATACAGTTCCGCAGTCATAGGAATTTAATACAACTACCAGCGATATGAAGGGAGGGATTACAAGAATAGGTTTGATTGATTTCATTCCATTTGGTATTTAAAAGAAATATTGAGCGCCTATATTTCTCATACAATATTTGGGCTAACCCTTGTAATCTATATTGATGGTTTTGACAGGTTGTAAAAACATATGGACATGTGTTACGGTTGAAATCTACAAAGATATATTCCTCGAGCTTCAATATTTACTTAACTAATATTCTTAACAAAACCGTGCAATCAATGTTATTGTCCTTCATGAAGTAAATGAAAGGTGTAGACTCTTATTTAATTACGAGTATCTACAATTCTAAAATTATAACAGACCCGGTAATAACTATAACACCTACATTACAATATTGAAATATGAATTTGTAAGGAAATTTTACCTCTATACTTATCGACATATGATTTCTTCACCTCCAGACATATCGTTTTTAAAGAAACATCTTTGGCGATAAAATCTAGATATGGAACTTTGATATTGAGTTATGGAACTTTGATATTGCGTTACACACGAAGTCTGTCAAATCATTTCATGCGGATATTCCTTCTTTTTTTCCCTTTTCAGTTTTAGAATCCGGACAACAAATTGAGGTGGTTTTACGCCTTGAAATTAACATATTAAACTTTCTTGGTGCATTCCATGATATAAGAATAAAACCCAGAGAAAGTAGTGATTTGACATAAATGATTGTACATTAATATAGATATATGCATATGACATAATACGTAGTATATTATTTTCAATAAAGACTCATTCTTCGCTAGCCATTGGGCTTTTTTCGTTTAATGATGTCGACATGAAAAAAGTTATTATCTGGTGCACAGGGTAAATTAATTACGCCAACATTTATTTAGAACACATTCCTCCGAATTCATTCAGATACAGACAAGGGTTGATAGAATATCCTGGTCGTATTGGGCCCCTTGATCCCCAGGCAAAAATGCAATGCTACTCTCATTTGAAAACAGTGAATCTCCTTTAACAAGTGAATTAAACTAATCCTGGGAACCAACTTGCTCAGTGTAGTTTTACTATTAACATTATACGAAATACTTTACAAAGGGCGTTGGTAGATTGCTTTACAAATAATATCGCTAAGTCTCTTGACACAAACCGCTATCTGTAAGCAAATTTATATTAGCGAGCTTTTCCAGTTTGAATTACGCTGGGTGCTTTTGCTAACTAACGAGGGAAACAGATTATTCAACAAAGGGGCTCGAAACCAATAATCTTACCTATAATTATATAATCTCAAGAAATATCTTAACTTTGATATATCTCAAAATCATCGATCTCTCTTACCATCTATTATATTTCTGGCAGAGTTCATTCCGATAAGAGGTATTGTCAAAGCTCATCGTAATTACTTTGGATATCTAAGACCATCCTATCCCTCTGTACAGCAATCCGTGATGCTCTTCCAAATCCGATGGCATATCATGTTCAAAGAACGTTATTTCAATAATTAAAAAGATACTCTATTATACCCAAAGGTGAGTCTGTTATAGGTATATAGCGACGTTGAGAAAAGAGGTACGGCGAAAGACGTAGAAACAATTTGGTGGGTTATCGAATATTTATATAATGTATTTTTAAAGGATGAAATATGCGTATTAAGTATTGCTTTTTAGTATACGTAATTCTCCTTTTTAGCATGTCCAGATACTAGCAAATAAGTTTCAATTCAGAAGGGCATTTGTATAGTGACCTTATGGAATACAGCCTTCGTAGTTAAATAGAAGAAAGCCAGCTTTAAACTAAGAGGAAACACACTTAGAGTGGGTCAATGTTACATAAAGCTGGTGACATAAAATATAGATTTGAGATCAGATCAAAATAAGATCAAATTTATCACATTTCCTTATCCTTATGGTAAATGTTTATTTGAAATCGTGGATAGGTAATATCTGAGAAGAAAATACCTGAAGGGATAAGAAGCACTATTTACTCCTGTTATGTGCAGCGGTGCAAGTCTAACACGGTAATTATTATGCTTGATGGCCAATCGATTATCACCATTCAGTTTAATTTGTAGCACGACCGCATTATGTGAGTGTGTGTTACGATCTTCTAAAAAAGCTGAACACACTGTAGTATCAGACGGTCACCGACATACAGACTGTGATAGATTTCTAAAATGATTACGCATTTATATTGCTAGAATTATGGCATTTCAGAAGTATGCCAATTAAAACCTACTAGCCATAGCTCAATACATAAACAATGTATTTTGATATTCAAAGTGCATGGTTTGTGTTTAGATTTAATATGAATTGAAATACAAATATTCAGATGTGGTTGAGCTGATACACGTATCTGTTCATGTATAAGAATACAAAATTTGTTGTGTTTCAATTCACATTAAATCTAAATTCTAAACACAAACCATGAACTTTGAATATCATAATATTTTGTTTACGGGTTGAAGTAGGGCACTAGTAGGTTTTAATTGGCATACTTTTTCTGAAATACCATAATTCTAGCAATATAAATGCGTTATCATTTTAGAAATATATCACAGTCTGTATGCGTAATCATCATGATCATGGTTTAAACCCAGAAGTGAGAGCAGTAGCAATCGACGCATGCGCATGCATGCGCACAACCTGTTGTATAGGTTCTGCTTGGGTTGGTTTGAAAACAATGCCGTGCAATGCACTGGTTCGTAGAATTGAATGGCAATACACGGAGCTGCCTATCCCTTCAGGTATATTCGTCTCAGGTAATAAACTAATAACTATAGTCTCTGATTCAGGTTAATTACCTTTTCGGATACTGACTTCCGAACGTCATTACAAGCCCCTTCATCTTGGTGAACATCCCTGGAGCGTTCTTGTGATAAGTATTATACAAGAATATGTCATATCCATGTCATTCTTGTGTTCATATCTGTCAAATATTTATGATATACACATGGGGAGACAGGGTCAGTCAAAACGTTTCTGTATTGTATATGTCACGGAAAAAACAAGTTTTAGTTGGCAAGTGCTATAATTCTGTACAGTAAGATTTTGTAGATTACATTTCATTACGAAATACGTATCATTGATTAATAGGACTTTCTTGCCTGAAGGATAACAATTGGACTCCTTTTGAAACCCTTGATTTTACGATAAAGTATAACATCCGATCATCGGGTCAGTTCGCCGCCTGCTTTTGCCAATATCGGTGAGCTTACAAATAGGTCATCTTGCACAGCCTATTGCTACTGACAATATTCTTTACTCAGCGGATTTTGCCCAGCACTCTGGGGTTAAGCTGCGTTGAATAAAAACCACTACTTTGTAAAATTAGATTGCTTTTTCGTTAACCACAACTGACCGCAATAGTATTTGGTGAACAGCATGAATATGTTAGCTATGAAAAACATTTGCAGACTAAGCGGACTGGATTCCTGATCGAAAGAAGCGATAAGTATGCAACAGACACAAAACCAAAAGTCTTTTGCCAGTGCTCGTCATATCCGCCTGCAACAAAAGTGTAAGATCAGCGTCTGGAAACTGGGAACATATTAAACATAGTCCAAATATTTCATGTCGTTCGTATTGATCAAGATATTACGTTACTCAAAACACTTAAATACGAAATGCGATTCCATCAGATAATGTGTGCTGAAATACTGTGCAATCATTCTAACTCGGCATAAAACACGTTTTTGTTATAATATTATATAGGCGGCTAGATTATCACCCAAAGATCCCATTACGTGATGGAACATTTTGTATTCAACAATATTGGGACAATTTGATATGCATTGATAAGAGGCAATTTGCGTGTTCACGCTTGTTCTGAGACAGTGTAATTTGTCTGTGACTGGTTATATATAAACAGAGATACATGTATGTGCTTGACTGTATATCTTCTTTTGCAATAGAAACAAATAAAATCAGATCAGAATGGAACATTTTGTTAGCTTCCCTTAATAGCTATAAGAGGTATCATACTCGGTTAAAGAGGATTGTGGCTAGCATAATGATGTTGGTATTCATCTATGGCAGGTGACTGCCTGTTAACGAACCATTTATGAGATAGAAAATAGGGCATGTCTGTAATTGAACCTATCCTGTTTGCAGTCTAAGTCCAAATATTGTATCCACTTTTGTTTGTGGCTGTAAGCATTCGAAAAGGGAAACTATTTCGGGGATGTTTTGTTCGGCATGATAGATTACATGACGACATTCAATTGAATCTATAATATATGTAAGCATGAGATGCATGAAATACAAAATTATACTATTAAATATTCTAAACATCGAGCAGAAACTGTTAAAGTTGAAATAAAGACGTAGACAGAGATCATCATTAAAACTAGTACAACATTTAATAGTCTAAGACCATGTTATAATTCTGTAACCCGGCTTAGTAAATGTAAATTCCTAACGAATGTATAGATGATAATTAAACCACATACATATGCTGTGGGTTATCGTTTTATTTAAATTTCTCTGAAGTCCATATTATATTCTTTAGGAGATTAAAATTATGATAATATGTTAATTTTACAAATTAAGAATGACAATAAGGAGAAGACATCTTATGATTTGAAACACACGGATCGGTTTGGTAAATGTCGTGAACATCTCCATAAAATCAATAAGCACGTACTATATATTTAGGTCCACTAATAATGGATGAAGTGAACCATTTGACCACACTGACTTAATTTATTATCTAAAACACTCTATTCTCAGGTATAACATTGTCTTCCTTGAAGGGGCTGGAATTAGTAAACGTACATTAAATATTCGTCATTCATGCCTTATAGGAATTAAGCCAGATGACCACTGACGAGACATAATTCACGTCAAATAGTATTGCATCAGGGGCAGTCTCTCCCATTCATCTGGCATTGGCTCACTTGAATCACTATCAATGAACATCATTCAGTTAGAACAGTATACGAATGAATTCTTGATATTCTTTGCTTTTCAGGATCAGTACAGAGATATAGCAACCATTCGCAGTTAATGTATCGACATTGTCCTTGAACAAAAATGTGACCCAACGCGAGTGAATGAGGCACAATGAGGAAAATATCAATATTGAGTTATTTATATAATGATAATATGTACAAGTCAAGGGCCTTTTTGGTACCAAAGTTAATATTATATGACATTCCTAACCAAACTTATTGATGTAATGTAAAAGCTGAATGCAAACTGCTTATCCACAAAAATAGCCTGTGTAAGTAAATGTAATAAATATAAGAGGACCTGACGTTTCGATTCTAACAGAATCTTTATCGAAGGTAAAATGACAGAATACAACATATACACTAAACATATATATAGACATGGGAACAAAGGGCAGGAAGTCACATGGGATAATGTAACACAGTCGGGGTCAAAGTGACAGATGGATGAATAGGGGAAGGTATAACAAACTTGACAGCTGATTGATGAAGTGGATAATGTAACAAAAGGATGACATAGACAAAGGGGAGATTAAAAAGTAAAAGGCAAATGGGATATGAAAAATGGAGAGTAAAATCTATAATTGATTTATGACTACAAATAAATAATAAAAATAGATGTAAATGTAAATGGTAACAAATAATGGAAATGCACTGGAACGAGTAATGAAAATTACTGTGCATAGGAGACAATGTCGAAAATGAAAACATAGTGTCACACATAACAAGAAGTAAAAAATAAAAAAATAAAAAATAAAGTGACGAAAAAGTGGAAAAAAACAAATGGGTAAAAAATACAAGTGATAGGTTGCACAGATACAAATGGAGGAGGTGGGGGGGGGGGGTGGTTTGAGTCTAATCGTTCCCTTCCTGGATGTTAAGGCCATGGGGCTGAATGGTGAGAAGACGCTTCATCCATAGTTTCTCTCTACTGAGACGTACCACTTCTGAACGGCTACCTAAAGATTCAATGCCTTGTAAGATCATATCAGCCATAGTGTGGTTGGGAAGGTTAAAGTGGTGTCCGACAGGTGGCTTGTTGGTGTTGACCGTCGATCTGTGTCCATAGAAGCGCTTCTTCAGTGAGTTTTTGGTCTCACCAACATACTGGACTCCACACACTCTACATGATAAGAGGTAAATGACATTAGATGTGGTACAAGTGATGTGACCCTTCGTCTTGTAGGTGGCATGGGTGGTGTGACTGGTGAAGGAATCGCCTTCCTTGATGTGTTCCCGGCAAACGACGCACCTGCTGGTCGACTCGCACTTAGAAGTGCCATGCTGCTTGGGGAGAGAATCATCAGTTAATGGGGGAATAGTAGCACGTACTAACATATCTCGTAGGTTGCGAGGGCGTCTGTAGGCCAGGATGGGTATGTCAGGAACTGCACGACGAAGACGGTCTGATGTGTGGAGAATGTGATGGTTAGTGTTGGTGATGTGACGTAGAGGAGGAAGGTTAGGATGAAATGTGGTGACAAGGGGAATCTTAGGGGTGGGGTCTTGGTTTCTAGACTTCTCCTGAAGGACTGTGGCTCTCGGGAGAGAGTGGACTTTCTTGATGGCTTGCTGGACTTTGGTGGAGCTGTGACCCCTGGTAACCAGATGCTTCTTCAAATTCTGTGCATGATATAAGAATTTGGATTCGTTAGAGCAAATACGTCGGAGACGGAGAGCCTGACTATATGCTATGCCAGTCTTACAATGGCGAGGGTGGCAGCTTGAAGCATGGAGATACTGGTGCGTATCTGTGGGCTTGGTGAAGAGATCTGTAGATAGTATACCATTCTCAGCCTTCTGTATGGTTACATCAAGAAAGTGTGCCTGTTGGTGGGAGTAATCAGAAGTGAACTTAATGGTCCTGTGAAATGAGTTCATGTGATCAATGAATGTGAGGAGGCTGCTTTCATCACTGGTCCAGATAAAGAATACGTCGTCGATGTACCGCAACCAAATCCAAGGTCGACAAGGCGCTTCAGCTAGCATTTGTTCCTCCAGCCTAGACATGAAAAGACAGGCCCATGAAGGAGCCATCCTAGTACCCATAGCTGTGCCATGTACCTGCAAGTAGGTCCTGTCCATGAAAGTGAAATTGTTCTTGGTTAGGACATGGTTCATGAGGCATTCAATGTCAGATATGGGAGGACTGGAATGACCAACCTTGGCCAAAGCTGCACGGCTTGCTTCGATGCCTTCCTGATGGGGAATGTTGGTATAGAGGGACTTGACATCAAATGTGCCAATAATTGCGGTGCTTGGAACTTGGTTCTTGATGGCTTCGAGTTTCCTGAGAAAGTTCGGGGTGTCATGGATATAGGAGGGAACCTGTGGAACAAGAGGCTTGATGAAGTTATCGACAAAGAGGGATATATGCTCAGTTGGGGAGCCGTTGCCAGAGATGATGGGTCTGCCTGGGTTGCCCGGCTTATGGATCTTGGGAAGGAGGTAGAAGCGGGCAGCACTGCAATCTTTGGGAGATAGAAACTCAAAGGCCTTGTCAGAGAGCTCATGACGCTGATGCATATCATCCAGGGTATGCTGAATCTGTTAAGAAAATGTGTTAGTTGGATCGGAGTCAAGAACAGCATAATGAATGCGGTTGTCAAGATGACGCATGGCTTCATCAATGTACTTCTGTCGGTCCATGACAACTACTGCTGACCCT
Source organism: Ophiura sarsii (assembly GCA_035610835.1). Taxonomy (NCBI): domain Eukaryota; kingdom Metazoa; phylum Echinodermata; class Ophiuroidea; order Amphilepidida; family Ophiuridae; genus Ophiura; species Ophiura sarsii. The sequence goes on along the minus strand of CM069441.1, from coordinate 142,491,778 downwards.
TTGTCTGCTGGCTTGATGATGATGTCTGTCCGTAACCTGATGGAATTCAGTGCCTGGCCTTCCTCCCTAGGGATATTGTCATGAGATCTGCGGGAAACTTGCTCAGAAGTGTTAACCTGGGTGCTAACGACTTGGACATAAGTCTCAAGGGCAGGGACTCTGTTCTTGGGAGGAACCCAAGTACTCTTCTTGTAGAACGGCTCAGGTACAGATGGTGGGGCATCAAGAAAAAATTCTTTGAGACGTATCCTCCGATAATACTGAGTAAGGTCCTCGCTAAGCTCAACTTGATTGACATCAGGAGGAGTGGGACAGAATTTAAGGCCCCTCGAGAGAAGTTTGTGTTCAGCATCAGATAAGGTGGAAGATGAAATGTTAATGACAGTGGATGCAGTTTCCCAAGATCCATAAGCCGGGCAACCCAGGCAGACCCATCATCTCTGGCAACGGCTCCCCAACTGAGCATATATCCCTCTTTGTATCGGATATCCGTCTGGCCTGCTAGTCATTTCAAACGCTCATGTCGTAACATAAGCTGGTGTAGCGTATGATTAGTTGTATTGCCAACCAAAAAAAACATTCTCATATTTTTATTCAAATTGAAACATTATAAGCAATTCATAGCATGGGTGAGTGATTATGTTATCTCCAATGTAAACAATTAAGGAAGCACAGCGAGGTCATGAGCTTGTAAACAAAGGTTAAACGCTATGCGCTAGATGAATCGCGTAAGGGGGCAGTCATTTTGTTTCGTAGGGGTTTCAAAAATGTCATTAATCGTCGCATTTTTTGTTGACCCCCCCCCCCCCCCCCCCCCACACACACACACCCCCACCCACACATATCTGTACTTATAACATTTATAGGGCCTATCTAGTTAGGTTAGTGGGGAAATAGTTGATGCGGAAGTAAGAAATAGGGTGGACGAGCATAATTTGTGTTTCACAATGTTGAAACACTGTAGAAAGAAAATGCGCAAAGCTAAAACTAAAACTTTTGTTTTTATTTTCTTCTACATCCCCCCCCCCCCCCCCCCCCCCCATTACAATGATATTTATTCTATGACCACCCCACCCCTATTGTCTGTGTAAAACATCTATGAACCCTGGATATATGGGACCACGACCTACTGAAAAAATGAGATCCCCTTTAGTGCCAGTTACTCCACGGTGGAGTTACACGGAGCTCGCTACTCCTCGCTAAAAGGCACAGGTAAATCGACCGGATTTAGGCGGCGTAACTTACGCCAGCGACCGTTCACACTGTCACCAGTTACGCGATCACTACTCCAAACCACCGCTACTCTTCCTATAAGCCGCTATTACTCTCCCTAGTATGAACGTAATGTGCGTATCGGTGCACCTATTTAAATAATATTGTGTCTCTAAGCTAGTGGATATTCTAGTTACATGTACATAGACAATTTCCTTTTAAGTGGATTATGACAGTATCACAATAATTACAATTATAACAACTATATTTCTGTTCATCTTCAATTTTTTCCAGGATGCCGGAAGAAATAATAATGCTCGGGGATATGAGAAACATTATGCTAGGTAATCTCATATTAGTCTGATGTATTTATGTCTTTCCAGTGATCCAAATCAGAGGGCGTTTGTCAAAACATAAACTTATCCGAACGTCATTACAGAGCCCCTTTATGTAGGTGAACATCCCGGGAGCGTTCTTGTGATGGATATTATACAAGATTCTGTCATGTCCATGTCATATTTGTGTTCATATCTGTCAAATATTTATGTTCCACCACGATGATATACACATGGGGACACCGGATCGGTCAAAACGTAGTTGTATTGTATATGTCACAGAAAAAACAAGCGTTAGTTGGCAAGTGCTATAATTCTGTACAGTAAGATTTTGTAGATTACATGTCATTACAGAATACGTATTATTGATTAATAGGACGATATAACTATACTGAGTTCAGTTTCGAGTGTCATGGCCGCCACTGAAAAAGATCAGTACATTTATATTGGTTTTGGCAAAAGAATCATCCTACTAATATATTACACAAACTTGATAAATCTTTTCAAGAATATTGATATTCCATATTCTGCTGTCTTACTAGGCTATAATTTTTCGATTGACCCGCCTACTGCTTATGGTGTATCCCTTTCACAATGTATTGATTTTGTGAGAATCCGGAGATAGCAATGTTAGGTTGGGGTTTTATGTAGAGTAGGGGTAGATTGGTGGAAAACTCAACAAATTAAATAAATATTTTATGAAACCTTAAATTGATTAAAAAAACTTTGGAAGATATTTTCGGAAAGTTTTGCCGAGTTATCCACTCTTTCCCTATTCTTAGCGTTTATAGTCTTAACATCAATATTCATTCAAGCAGTCGAATTGACAATGTGTCTGCATTTGTGCTTCACCACCTGCGTGTGCAACAATTCGTAAAACGAGGTTACTAGTCACGTGCTATAGATTTAATCTTGTTATCGCACGTTCACGGTGGGTAAAAGAGGTCACATTACAATTACCAAAAAATCGTGCATTAAGCGACGAAAAATCCAACATTGTTGTAGGGGAAAACGAACCTCTCCGGTAGGTTCGGTCGGTAAACAGTGCGACTTTTGAGAATTGTCGCCGAGACGGAAACACGGGCATAACAATGATAAATAAATGATAACAATTGGATTTCTTGATTTACGATATAGCATAACCTCCTATCATCAAGTCAGATCACCGAGGGCTTTTGACAATGTATTGGTAAGCTTACAAATAGTGGATCTTGCACAGCCTATTGCTACTGTTAATGTACTTTACTCGGTGGATTTTGCTCAGCACTCCGGGTGAAGATGGGCTGAATAAACCCTACTACTAAAATTAGATTGCTTTTTGTACACTACAAGTAACCGCAATAATATCTGACGATCAGCATGAATATTTTAGCCGACTTAGGATTCTGATTGAAAGAGGCAAGAAAAGAGCAGCAGACACAAACAATAGCCAGTGTTCGTAATATCCACCAGCAATAAAAATGTCAGATCCGCCGTCTGGAAACTGTAAATAATATTAAAAATACTCCACAAATCGTTCTTGTCGTGCGTATTGATCGAACTATTACGTTTATACTCAAAACACTTAAATACGAAATGCGATTCCATCAAATGATATAGGTTGAAATACTGAGCAATTATTCTAACTTGGCACAATACGCGTTTTTGTTACACAATTATATAGGATAGATTATCAGCCAACGATCCCATTTCATTCCACAATATCAGGACAACTTGATTTGCATTGATAAGAGAGAATTTGCGTGTTCACGGGTTTTTTAGACAGTGCAATTTATCTGCGACAGAGATAAGAGTTGACTTTAAAAGAAATCTTTTGCAATAGAAAAAGGCATAATCGTAACCATAGGTTGATCACACGAACAAATTGAGACATCATATATCAAAATCGGAGCAAGTTCAAATGTTGACCCCTAATGCAAAGGTCAACAACCATTACACGTTTTTCTAAGTACCTTCGGTAATCAAACATCGGAAGTGGGGCAAACTGTACATTTTAGAATCATTGTGCTCAGACGAACAATTGTGTATGCTTGTCATGTTAATTATAGCAATTAAATGTTTGACCCCCTGTATGGCAGCCATTTTATATTTGGCTCTAAATCTAAACATTTTAGCACACAAGGGATTCCTGGGGAATTTAATTATGTTGTTCCTCATATCATTAGGTATTATCATTAACATTCAGCTTGGGTACTATTTTATTCCGGTGTCAAAACCATAATATTCCTTGAATATTCGCTCTTTGCGAGGAGAACCTCGAGAAATGGTACCGCTTTGAATGGGACTATTCCATAACATTATGCCACCTAGTTCGACTCTCCCTGCACAATATGACTATTGCAGTGTGGTCATGCAGTGAGACATTTTGAAATGATGCAACACTTTCATTGAATCTGATTCCGGTTTCGAGGTTCTCCTCGAAAATGGCGGATCAAGGGGCAGTCTCAAAAACAAACAAAAACAAATGAGCGACAAATACTATCTAAGACATTGTTTTCATTGAAGGGGCTGGAATGGGTAAACGTTCATTGAATATTCGTCATCCATGCCTTAGAATTAACCCAGATGACAACCGACGTGGTATTATTGACGTTCTAGGGTAATACATTTCCCCTCCTTCGCCATTTATCTGATTTATTTCACACCACCTGTTTATTGCCAGCGCACTTGCTACTGCTACCATCGCTCTCGCAAACATTCCTTGGATAATTTGCTGGTGGAACTAGAAGCCCAAAGTGTGCCTTTTGAAAAAAATTGAATTCAAACCAATTCAAACTTTGAACTTCAATTTGTTATAAAAACTAGTGATATTTGTAAAATCAAAAGTTCAAATTTCGAAAAGGTCACAATATAGTATCCCTAGAGCAGATTTTAGTTTTAAAAATTAGCCCCATAAGGGCTCAAAGTCAACATGTGGCCAGAAATACGGCAAGACTGTAGACTACCTTTTGGCTATGCTAGGTCCCGACATGTGGTCCAGGGTGTCAATGGAGCAAGTACTACCTTCATGGCCTATCAACCTGTCAACAAATATATCGCAAAATATACAGGTAATTGGAACGTAATGAGTAGATCACTTGAATCACTATTCACTATCACTGAGCATCGTTTGACACTTGATACGAATTACACACATCGTTGAGTTGATACAATTCATCATTAATAAAAAAAATTAAACCGTGGTTTTAAACAGTATGAAAGTTCCCCAGGATTTTTTAATTCTAAATAACTCCTAGAACTGCGTAGTTTTTAATAGCTCTTAATAATATTTTCCAATCTGAAGTAAAGCATGGTCCCCGTGCAAATTAAGAAACCCGCCCGGGAAAAAACCCGGTGTGTCATATCATTGCAATTAAGTCAAATGACTGTATTATCGAACTTTTTGCGCTTAGGATATTGTCGCAATTAAGGTTTCTTTTGAAAATTGTATGACGTTGATGACATATGTAACATGGTAACTGAAATAGCATATTTATTGAAAATAAGTTTGACGTGATCAAGTCTCACAGAAGTCATATTGACAATATTGAAAGTCACCTTTTAAAAAACTCTTTAATTTCTAGTATAGACACAGTGTGAATGTGACATTGTTCGTCGTACGGTTTTCTGTAGGCAACTTATTGATCGTGGAATATCATAGAAGATTTCTTTAGCCACACCAGCAACTTTACTTTCATCACCTGACCACTGATTTCTCCCACCAGTGTATACTGGTTCCCATTGACATAACATTGCAATGAAAGGTTTATAATGTTGTTAAACGAGGGGAAATCCTGCTGCAAGTAGTACAATTGATGCGACTTTAATTCAGTACTCTCATGTTTTTCTTAAAGACCCTTTACTTTTTAATAACACATTTTAGTTCGGATTCAACTTCTTTTCATATCTGTGGCCAAGATGCCTATCAGTACCATGTATTATGAAGGTGGAAGCCAGACAATCTCCAGCTGTTAATTACTTTAATGGACCCTCAATATATAGCCTCCGTAAAACTGCTGTAACTCCTTTATTATTCATTTAATCTACACAAAAGTATACATTTTTTTGCAGAAAAGGGTTCAATGAATCCAACCATGATCATGAAATTGACCATTTTGGAGAAAATTATTTTAAAAAACACGTTTTTTGACCCATTTTCGGTTTTGCAAAGATAACTAAAAATACATTTTGTCACATTTTGTCATACTAGTTTTATTATAATCCTAATACAATTCCCTAGGAAGGTTTTTTTATTTTTTATATCTTATTTATTTTTTGAATTATCGACCAAAAAGTGCCAAAAAATCACTTTACCTCCGAAATCATGAAAATCATGGCACTTTTTGGTCAATAATTGCAAAAATAATTTTCAAAAAAAAAGAAGAAAAGCTTCCTAGGGAATTGTATTAGGATTATAAAACTAGTATGACAAAATGTGGGCATGCTGTCAGCATGGGCATGCTGTCAGCGTGGCATGCTGTCAGCGTGGCATGCTGTATTGTTGTTGAGTTCCAAGATGAGCAAAAGTCTACTGCAAGCAGGTGCCTAAAAGAAGGGCAACACACATTGCTGTTGTCAGTGTTCAGAATGTTACCTTAAAGGGGACCATGGGTGTTTAATAAAATTGTTATCAACAAATATTATGGTTTGAAATATTTGTACAACAAAGTTATAACCCCCCCCCTTTGATTTCTTTACAAAGTTACGACCCCACCTATTTCGTGCCCCCCCCCCCCTCCCCCCCCCCCCCCCCCCCGCCCTCGGTAGAAATAATGAACGGTCCCTTACATAGATGGTTTCCTAGCGTTTTCAACGTGCTATTAAGTGGATTATTACAGAACCAGATAATTTCATAATGATAAATACATTTCCCCCGGATATATGGAAGGAAACATGCTAACCCGGTGAAGAATGTTATGGTACCTCTTCTTATTTGTATGATGCATATGTATGTCTTCCCACTGATTCAGAGGGAGTTTGTCAAACCTATCATTGTATAGCGTTTGTCAGTTTTCATATATTCTATCCGCGTATGGAGAATATAATCATCAACAACTGTTTTGAAGATCTTTAAGTGCCTTTTTGAAATGCTAGCATAAAATGACTAATTCCCGATAGTGTCAGCTCGAACAATCTGGCGTCCCTTAAGATAAGCTTTTCATGGTTATTCACCTGTAATTGGACCACTTCAGCAGGTTGTCTCCTACCTTCTAAATTGTGTCATTTAATCTGAGATTGGGAAGGTAAATTAATTACAAATGCAATGCAAACGGACATAGTAAAGTTTCTTAGAGTGAAATATTCCCGGAAGGATATGATATCGGGGATAAATAATGAACATTAATGCTCCAGTTGTCGGCGTCTTATTTCGAATTACATCAAATGTTTTGCGTCGTGCAGTAATTTCATAGAGGTCAGGCATTCAATGACTTGTCTAGTGCAGAAAACATTAACTTTAATGATAACAGTCAAAGTCCAACCTCTGTATTGTAAACGCCAACTACTGGACCACGTGCTGTTTAACTAGTCATGTCACTAGTATTGCTTTGATAAACCCCCCTCAGGTAGTTGTTCCGTCACGCCATGGATTGATAGCCCCCTCAGGTAGTTGTTCCGTCACGCCATGGATTGCAAATAGGGGCAAGAAAAAATGTTGGGGGGCAAGACACAATTTTTCTTAGGAGAGGGGGAATGGGCGCGAAGAGCGCGAAAATATTGGCTTTTATTGTAAAGATTGCCTGAAATTAGCTTAATTTGTTCTGAATTAGACAACATAGGGTGGGGCTTGAACTAAATGGGGGGGGGGGGGGCAAGTGGGGTGAAAAGGTTGTGACTGGGGAAAATCCCCCCCTCCCCCAGAGGATTACGATTTAGTTACTTTACCTAAACACTACAACATTAAATATCTTATATTTAACGTAGTTATCTTAAAGAGAATATATTGCTCGATCTCTCACACCTGTCATTGTATTTCTCTCTCATTCTGATAAGAGGTATTTTCAAAGCTCATTATAATCAGTTTTATCTCTGACCGTGCCTTCTTCCTGCATAAGGAGGAAGGTATGGTCAGAGATAGTAATCCGCGATACTTTTCGAAATCCGAAGGATATCGGGTTCGCAGAATGTATACAATGTAGGACGTTCATTTCAATAATTAAAAAGATACTCTATACCTAAGGTTGAGTCTATTAGTGTAATTAATAACTACGGAGTGACAATGATTAAGAGGTTGAAACAACGTGTTTATCAAATAAAGAGACGAACCCAGAGTATTCAGTTACAGTAAATTTGCTCGCTCTTATCTGAAGTAATAGCCCATTATATAACATACCGTAAACATTCGTATCGAAGCATGTATGCCTTATATCGAAGCCGATTTGTGAGGGTTCAGAACAACTCATCAACTCACAATGTCGATTTTTAGGGATGTGTCAAAATAATAGTTTCGTATAATAAAAATAGCGATTGCAACACGATAAAACAATCGTATTCAGACCGATCATATCACTTAGATGAGATGTTATTCTTCCCATTCTTAGACGACCTGACCGACTTTTTTATATATTTTTACTCAAACCAAAAGCCATGCCATTTGGTATCAAAATAATTCTACAAGTGTTCTCTATCCAAATACATTTTCAGATTTAAGGTGCGAATTATTTTACCGGAGATACAAAGCTTTGAAATGGTTTCGAAACTTTTGGGACACCCTGTATAACGTCAGGTTTCGGTTTATGTTGACCAGAATGAGGCATCCTATTTATCAAAATATTAACACCATCTCATGGGCAGCAAATACTCAAAGTAAGTTTATATCTAGCTCAATCTCACCACCATTACCTTTAATATCTTAAAATTACTATACAAGTAACCCTCACCTAAAAATTTGTTTTTAGAAATAGCACGGACATCGCAATGTTTTAACAATATATTATCCTTTTGAAACCCTTGATTTTACGATGTACCTGATCTTGCACAACTTATTGCTATTATGAATTTGTTTAACAATGTAAGACTCATGGGATTTTGTTGAGCGCTCCGAGGGAAAGCACGTTGGCAAAAACCCAGAACTACTTTGATGAATTAGATTGGTTTTCGTTCACTACAAAAAAATCGCAATGATATACAGCGAGAATAGTATTTGCATTCATAGCCGAGAACAGTTCTTGTCGAAAGAGGGGGACATTGCTCATTTTTGATTCTGTGGAAGCAGAAACGAACACCTCATCTCATGCCCGTGTTAGTTAAAACCACCCGCAACAAAAGTGTAAGATGAACATTGTCAATACTCTAAATCTTTCATGTCGCGCATATTGATCGAGGTATTACGTTACTCAAAATACTTTAATACGAAATACAATTCCCAATGCCTTGCAATCACTCTAACTCGGCATAAAACACGTTTTGTTAAAAGATTACATAGGCTCGATTATCAGCCAACGATCTCATCCAACAATTTTTAGACAACTTAATATGCATTGACAGGGATGACACTTGCGTTATCACGTTTATTTGAGACAGTGTAAGATATCTGACAAAAGTGCTTGCCTGTAAACATTATACGAACGAAAATGTGACAGAATGGAACTTTTGTATATTCGTATTGTTAAAATAGCTTCCACAATTAATGTTGAAACCCCAAATGGTTTAACACACACCCCTTTTTCAGACAGACGTCGAAGCCGTGATGTGATGAAATCATGATCGTGTTGACATTTTTGTAACCTTCTCCTGCATTCATTTCCGTCATAGATGCAAAGTGATGTTCTGGGTACAATATATGGTTTATCAAGAATATAACTCAATGGCATTGATATTCAAATGAGTGAGGCAAGTGGTTTGATCGTAAACTAATCGGTTTCAACAATACTGAAATAGAGCCTGTATAATACAGGACATAGTCGTGATAGTTGAACTATTGTATCAAATGTGGTTTGTGGATGTTTTAAGCATTTTACAGCGTAATTCACTTTGTTCGATATAATGAGATTCAGTAATGCAATTGAGATTAAGATGTATGAAACACAAAATCATACCATGAAAACCTCAGAAATATCAAAAGCAAAATCACATGAAACCCTTTTTGCTTAAAAGTATGAGGATCTAATGAATATTGGGCAAAACCACGTTCACATTCACATTGATAAATAAATGATAAACTCTGTGTAAAAACAATTACTAAAACGACACAAATTATCTAAGGTCTATACCGCGAATACTACTTGAATGTCACTTTGAAATCCAAAACGACGCAAAACTATAACGTAAAGTCACAAAGCCGTAAAAGATAAAGATATACTCCTACTAGTACCAATCGTATAGACTGTCTTCAACGGTGGGGCAGAAATGGGTAAACGTACTTTATCAAATAATTTAACAATAGTCTTTAATCAAAACAATGAGATTTTTTTATTTACACTTAAAAGGGTCTATGGTTACAAATAAATGTTGTAAGTAAACTATTTGGAGGCTAGTGGATGTAGTCTCGACCAGTTTTACTAGTTACGGAAACAAGAAATAATATCCGTTGATAATATCTGTATTTCCATTAGTTATCTTAATGTTCACGGATATCGGAAGGAAACATACTTATCGGTTAAGGCGGAGCATTAAGCTGCATCTTCGCTTGCAGATTGTATCGATATATATAGATACTTTTTCCCGTTGGTCATTACTGAACACGTATATCGTAACATGTATGATTAAATATGTAGCTATCATGTCTTGCCGTATCTATTTTCAAAATTAATAATGTGTCTCTACATTCAATGGATCTAGTTACATTAGTAATTCTTTGGCTTGTTCAGCCTGCAGCTAGCAGATATTACCGAATATTTCATAACAACAATATAACCACATTTTGTTTCGTTGGCAAAAGTCTCTTGGTTTATGATAAGAAACATAATAATCGATGGATTTAAGCTACATCCACTGAAAAAGCTCTCATAACAAATCATCAAGAAAGATGCCCAGTTGGAGCACGACTATATGGCATCCTCGTGAGCGTAGTTTCTAGTGTAATCACTTGCATTTCAGCAGACGGTCGCCATCTCTTTCAATTACGTCTTTTAACATTGGATTGCGAAGTGTATATTACAATTATAGCATATCAAAGTATAACACTTTCTTAAATTGTGTTATTTCCCCCGAAGGATGTAATATTTCAGGATATATGATGATCATTAACGCTTTATCCCAGCATCCCTTATCCCATGCTTTTACGGACGATTCAAGTAGAGAATATAACGAAAACTCTGTTTCTTCTGACCTTTAATACCTATTTGGTTTGTTGTTGTTTTGTCTTATAAAGTGTTCGTTTTATTAAAACAAAACAATGATAATCCTCTGGAACAAGTTGCCACAATCAATTCGCTTGTCACCTAGTATTAATGCTTTCAAACGCAGCCTCAAAACTCATCTATTCTTGTGATTCCTCTTGCTGATGTTGTATTCTGTATTCTGTATAATTTATTTTGCTTTGTATTATTGTTATCCATTTATATATGTAATTGATGTAAAGCGCAATGATCAATTTTGGAATTGCGCTATATAAGCACCGTTATTATTATTATTATTATTATAATCATGTCATAAAAGAATTATGGAAAAACGATCCAGATATTATTATTGTAAGCAATGTAACATGCTAAATTCATTTAAAAATTGGAATACAATTTAGAAAAATACATTTAACACTTTCAAATAACAGCAATTAATGAAATTATGCAATTCTAAGTGCATTTTATTAAGAGAACTGACATTTCAATATTAACGAAAGAAGACACCATGTGACAAGGATTACTACGATTGCTTTAAACAAAATACTGTACAACGAAGCACTATTTTAAGTTATTTAGTGCTGTCTGAGTTATGTTAGCATCATATTGTAGTCAGAAATCCTCAATACAATTTCCTCTATAAAATAGTATAGGCAGTTATTTTTATTCACGGAAGGACTAATATCTTTTACGGATGAGGATTCTGAAAACACGGTGTCCAAAATATGCACTATTGCAGTTAACGTACCATCAATCAAACCATGCAGGGAATGCATTTTACATATAAAACACACTTCGGTGTCAATTCATCCCGGAATGTGGAATATCTTTCCATAGGATTACTAGCCTTGTGGTTAAAAACATTGACTTGCACGACACTCGAACCCACAACCTTTTTATGGTAAATACAAGTTCCACATACTATACCACCCACTGTTTTACCAGTAATTAATATTGTCACTTTAAGAACTCCTTAGGTAGTGGCTCTGTCACTTCGCGTATTACCAGTTATATCCATCAAGAAAAGGTGACCAATGTAAATATCCGATATCGATTCGTTATATGTTGATAACCAGGAAATGAAAATAACCAGCGGGTTGTTAAATAACTTAACCGTGTTCAGATGGTTGTATTAAAAGCAAACTTGACCTGGGTTAGGAATGTCAGACAATTTGAAACTCACAACATCGGAATGATGCAGATGTTTCCCCTTAGAATGTTCGAATAAATCCACCGAACCAAAAATTCTCTAATACGATTACAGATATACCTGGGGATACCTGGTGCTAACACAATTACAAGAATAACAAGATATCGGGTAAACGGGTAAAGATGCGTATCAAGCGAATAAAACGAGGCGTTGGTGTGTCAAATAGCAAACAAAACTTATAATGAAATATGTCAAAATAGCGGATACATTCAGTTGCCTAAAATCAATAAATGTGGTAATGTATAGGCCTAATATTGGGTAGCTTGTACGAAGAACTGATTAATTAACGAGAAAGCTTCAACTGATTATGGGAAAATAAGATGGGCACATTAATTTATCCACACATAAAGATTAGTCCTATTAGGAAAACTGTGAACATTGTTATTCCATGTAAGTTATAGAAAGCTATTTTTCTAAGTGTTAATGATGTCCTGTTAGGTATTCACGTTAAGAATATAAGAAAGGAAAATAATATGTTTATCTACCATGTCATTGCAATTGCTATAGCAAGTTTAGATATTGTAACCATCCTAGTTCTCTTTTCCTCTTCCAAAATGAACTCAATATTTGTCATGTGACTTTGAGACAACTTTACTGGACATGATTTTGTCACACTTTCTGCTACATCTTTGTTAGTTTACAGTAATGTATGGTTTTTTTTATAATTTTCCTTTTCATTCTCAAGTAATATCTTATTTCGATACATTTGAAAATATCTTGGTTTATCCTACAGTTTATTATATTTCTCTCCAAGCTCATTCCGATAAGAAGTATATAAACGCTAATAAATAAATCAAGATACTTAGACATCCCTGTCCCCTGCACAGTATTTCGTCCAATCCGAGACCATGTCATATTCGTAGAAAGTGTAGGCCTACAATAGGCTAGGATATTATTTATCTATACATAGTATTCGAGCTATAGTGCAACACGTACGGTGTGACGACGTTGAAGAGTAGAGGATAACATAACCTCTTACGAGATATCGAATTTAAAATAGTTATCATCTTTGTACGTGGAAAAACCGAAAAATTAACTCACAGTAAATTGTCTCACTTTTATCTTGAGCATCAACCCACTTTACATATTCAGTTACGTTATTACATATTTTTATGGTGATCTCATATGATTTGCATTCATCTTTTTAGATCAATAGCATACTCACAGTTGAAATGCATCTTCAATGGGTGTCAGTACTACATAACAATTGTTGACATCAAATTAAGATAGGTAACCAATCCTTCATTTTAAATTAATAATGTGCTTAATCCTAGAAGAACAAATTCTGATTGAAGTAAATATGTGTGTTCCAGTGATAGAAAGGTTCACTATGACTCTTTTGGTTAAATCTTCCATTTTCTCGCTCTTTTTTCTTGACTGATAAAACGTATCTGACCTAAATTATTAAAACGTCATTAACGACTATACTTTTGTAACTAGTACGATGATCCCTTATATATAAGCCATATTTCAATTAATGCCTCCGAATGTCAGCAATCCTTCATTCAAGTGAACATTCCCTTGAGCGTTCCTGTACAATATTCTCGTGTTCACATCTGTGATGTGATCACGCAAAATCAGTCGGAAGTCGAAAATATTGATTTTGAGATTATAAGAAAACACAGGGTAGAATTTCTTTTCGTTTCTATTGTTTTGAAAACTCTTCAATAGCTAATATCTTTGGAATTCAATGTCCATTTGAGATGGGGGTTTCTGCAAAATGACGCTGTGCAAATGACCTGTAGGTCACGAGCTGTTAGTCATGACAGGAACGATTCAACCAACCAACCCTCTATACGAATGTCACTGTATGATGATCAATGTCAACATTTACTGCAAATATGTTTTCATATTTTCGATAATATATTGTCAACAACTCAACAAGTAAGTGGCACTTAGAAAAAAAGGTGGTTCGTTACTGGTTACAGTTGTCATAATGTCGGACTTGAGCGTACTTCAAGCAATGTCTGCGTGCATAGTGCTAATAAAGGTGACAGCTATTTCTATATGACCATGTGTTTTGAACTCGCCACCCTTACCGTTGCATGTCCAGATTTTTACATTTTACACCATCTGAGATTCGAATTAGCATATCCCAATAACTACTTGTTCTACCCAATAAAAGGTATATATTTTCTGAACGGTAATCTCACAAGGAATCCAAACATGCTATTGGAGTTTAGATTTAAAAAATATTAAATGTTAAAAAAATATCGGGTTTTTTTTCTTCATATTTTGATTTTAGCTCCATGATATTTTTATACCTATCCCAATCATAATTTTACTTTGCATATTATTTCCTCATGCAAATACCCATCAGAACATAATGCTTGTCAATGGTAACGTGTTGAAATATACTATATCGAGAAGTAAATTAGCACAAATGTTTAAATTTCAGATTTATTAGAGTTTACAAGTATATTTTGGGGGTATGCACCCTATCCTGATTTAAACGGCATTTTTGAATTCCCCTATTTGAGAGCTTTCCAAATAATTATAATTTTGCTATCATCGGTTGAATACTTTTTTGGTTATAGTCATGTATGTAAAATCGATCATGTGAATTAGGGCAAGTTCACTGTGTAGCGAATAGGGAAAAAGCCAAGGACAGTGCATCGATTCATGATTACAATTGTTACATAATAGTTGTCACGTTTGTTGAAACAGAATCTTATAGAATATAAAATAATCTATAAAATGAGAGCATAGAGATTGTACACAGCGCCGCCGCCGCCGCCGCCACCCCTGACTTTTGAAATATAATCAATCATATCTCAGCCAAACAGTTATAGAAATACCTGATTTATTCACACAATGTAGTTGGATAAATATGCTTTTAAGTGACACCATAGCTCTACCATATTTAGTTGTTGAGTTAATAGAGAGAGATGGATCACTCATCACCAAAAATGCAACGCCGCCACTCTTTTTGGGTGGCGAGTTCAAATCACGAATAAAAAGGATGAGATGCGCGATCGTTGCGTACCGGCCGCTGAATGACATACCCGCATAGGTCACGGGCAAAACGTTCTGAAAACAAAATAGAGGTGAGTTTCTCTTAGTAACATGCATACGCATACATGAATTGTTTTGAATTGAAAGAATACATAAGTTTAATTTGAAACTCTATCACCTGCATCATCATTACCGTCAAAACTGGATTAATAGCAATCTGGACACAAATATTCGGTTGAAAAAAGAAATGATCCTGTTTGGAAATTACCATTACAAAGATTATGTCTTTAACAATATCTTATTAATTCTGAAATTCAATATTTACAAAAGCAGGATAAAAATAGAAAAACCTTGTTTTACCTATGGAAAGAAAGAGCTGATAAACGTGTATGTCAACGAAAAAAATATTTATAATGCAGACTTGAAAAATAAAGCTTTCAATATCCGTTGGCATAAATGGACATCACTTTTTGAGAAATAAGATAATTAAATTGTCAAAGTAATGGCATGTATGTTTATAAGAAAGAGGAAAAAAATACACCGTCTCTGTATAAATTTACCTGTTTATATACAAAATACGTTCAATCTAAATAACATTTGTTCATACATGAATGTACCCCTCGGTAAATATAATTTGTATCACCACATGTATATTTGAATATTTTTATGATGTGTGTAATCTTTTCAGCGATAGAAATGATAATAAAAAACTATAAATGAGAAAAAAATCATTACCGTTATACATTTAAAATAGCTATGCAAATATCCAATATAATAATTTAGTATGAAATAAGCGCAGATAGCAATATTCCTGCCTGAAGAAGGGTAATCCGTAATCAGACGTTCTTTTCAAACTCGTAGTTTTACGGTATACTATAACATCCAATCATCGGGTCAGTTAACCGCGGGCCTTTTCCATTATACTATTTAGCTTACAAACAGTGAGTGTTGCACATTCTAGTTCTACTATGAATTTGCTTCGCAATATAAAGCCTCGGTGGATGTTGTTAAGCACTCCGGTGTGAAAGGACGTTGAATTAAAAACCCATGACTGTGTAGAATTAGGTTACAACTAACTGCAAAAACCCACGTCTGTGTAGAATTAGGTAACAACTAACTACAAAAACCCACGACTGTGTATAATTAGGTTACATCTAACTACAAACACCCACGACTGTGTATAATTAGGTTACAACTAACTGCAAAATTCCACGATGGGGTAGAATTAGGTAACAACTAACTACAAAAACCCACGACTGTGTATACTTAGGTTACATCTAACTATATACAAAAACCCACGACTGTGTAGAATTAGGTTACAACCAACTGCAAAACCCCACGACTGTGTAGACTTAGGTTACAACTAACTGCAAAAACCCACGACTGTGTAGAATTAGGTTACAACGAACTGCAAAAACCCACGACTGTGTAGAATTAGGTAACTTGCTTACTTGCTTACTTGCTTAATTCGAGTTGTGTTCTCGATCTACAATGGCTCTCCACACCTTCCTGTCCTGCATTGCTGTCTTTAAGTCTCTTACATCCAAACCAGTGTCCTGTTTTAGCACATCGATGTAAGTTAGGGCAGGTCTTCCAGGTTTTCTTCTCCCATGCTTTGGTATCCAATGAACCAGCTTTGACACACATTCTTGACTCCTAAAGCAGTGGCCTGAGAATCTTGTCCTTCTCTCCCTGATCTTTTGGGTGATTTTGGGGAGGTCTCCATACAGCTCTGTGTTAGTTGTATGTTGCTTCCAGTGAATGTTGAGGACAGCCCTCAGCATACGTGTATAACAGCCATCAAGTTGCTTTGCTAGCTTAGGGGTGGTGGTCCATGCCTCACAGCCATATAGTAACACAGATTCAACAGTTGCGGCGAACAGGCGAAGTTTGAATTTTCTTGGTAGGGTGGATTTCCAGATCTTGTTCAGCTTCCCACAGGCTCTCCAAGCTGCTGCCTTGCGTTGCTTGATATCTGTTTCAGTGCTTGACATCCAGGCACCTAGGTATTTGAAATCGTTTACTTCATCTAGTTTGGTTCCATCATTTGTTCTGATTTCCACCGCACTTGTTTGGTTGTATGCCATGAGCTTTGTCTTCTTTGCATTCATAGACAAGCCAACTTTAGCCACTGATGTCTCGACCCTCTGAAGCAAATCTTGTGCCTGGTGTAGTTCTTCAGACAGCAGGGCAATATCGTCTGCAAAGTCAAAGTCTGTCACTGCTACAGGTCCAATCCTTCTGCTTCTTCGCTTTTCAAGGTGGAATCCAAGCTCCTCTTCCTTTCCTGTTATAGCCATTCTCAGGGCGAAGTCTAGTACAATAACAAACAGATATGGGGCAAGGGTGTCACCTTGAAGTACACCAGCTAAGATTTCGAACAGATCTGTTTCTCCATCTGGAGAAATCACTTTAGCCATAGTTCCCTCGTACATGTCTCCAACAGCATCGACGATCTGTCCTGGTATGCCATAAGCGTGCAGAATTCTTAGCATTTTGCCACGATGGATGGTATCAAAGGCCTTCCTGAAGTCTATGTATGTTATTATTGCTGGTAGGTTATTAGCTTTCACCCCTTCAATCAGCCTTCTCAGTGCCAGTATATGCCCTATAGTAGTTCTTCCTACCCTGAAGCCATTTTGGTTTGTTCTTAGATGTTTATCCAGCTCAGGACGAATTCTATTTAGGATCATCCGGTTATAGGTTTTCGCTACGATAGAGCTAAGACTTATGCCACGATAGTTGCCGCCCAGGCTGAGGTCTCCTGACTTTGGAATGGGCACAATGTTGAGGATGGACCATTGGCTCGGCTTCTCTCTATTTGTAATTGCATCATTGCAGAAACCCAGCACAATAACTGCAAAACCCACGACTGTGTAGAATTAGGTTACATCTAACTACAAAAACCCACGACTGTGTAGAATTAGGTTACAACTAACTGCAAAACCCACGACTGTGTAAAATTAGGTTACAACTACTGCGAAAATCCACAACTGTAGAATTAGGTTACAACTAACTGCAAAACAGCATAGATAGTTTCGCTTTGAGAAAGTGAAGCTTAGCGTAGCGAATGATAACCTCGACGATTGATGGGAAAAACACAGACACAAACACATTAACTAGTGCCAGAGTTCTTCATAACCGTCTGTATCAAAAGCATACTGAAACTGTGAACAGAACAAACATACTCTAAATCTTTAATGCTGTACCTATTGATCGACATTATCACGTTTCTCAAAACGCATACAAAATACGAGTCCAACCAATAATATAGGTTGATATACTTTCCAATCACTCGAACTTTGCCAAAAAACACGTTTTTGTTATTAAATTATAGGATAGATAATTTTTGTTTCATTCTAACAAAATTAGGACAACTTGATATGCATTGACAAAGATGGAACTTGCGTGATCACGTTTATTCGGGACACCTGAGACAGGTGCTTGTGTGTAAATAGTATGATACATTTTGCGAGATAAAATGACGGAATGGAACCTTTGTTATGTTTCTATGTATGCACTGCTATGATAGCATAGTTTAGTGAGAATGTTACTCGCATAATTACGCTAGTCTTCGACTGATTTGGACAGGTAAAAAGTAGGACACGTTTGCTACTAAACCCGCATACCATTCATAGTCATATTACAACCATCCAATGTAGTTGGAAGTCCATTTATGATCGTGTGATTCATGAAACGCGAAATTAGCCATGAGAAATACCACAAAAAAAAGCGAAAAAATAAAATGACAAGAAACTTTATTCTTGAATATGAAGAACAAATACAGATGTTGAAAGAGCTCGTAAACTAATGTTTTTAAAAAACATTTATAGAATGTTTTCAGCTATTATCCAAACCACGTTAGGTGAAGGTTGATCATATCCAATTTTATAGTTTGATCAGTTCCAAATTGGCGAAGCCTCATTACAGCAGCGAATTAATAAAGAATGACGCGAGCGCACATAAAGGCAACAGGCGCACTGTGCATCACAGGTGTGACGCGTGCATGGGGCAAGAACCGCGTGCGAGTGGCCATAATCGCGCAAGAAGGCTTCGATGTTGTGCGTGGAGAGATAAAAACTGAATATTTCTCCCCAATTTAGAACTGATTTAACTATGAATCATTTCTCGTCTCTGAAATGTTATGAGTATGTATAGAAGCTTAAGAATTTAAAAAGATACATTTAATTATTTTTACCAAAAATATATTAATATAGCTTTGAACATCTCTTGAACATCTTTTTGAGATTCATATTCACACAAAATTATACTCACTTAAACACCAAACCTGGGCATCATTTTGTTAACATTATGACTTAGAGCATTTCGTTAATGTAATATTGAAAATTATTTCTACTAGATTGCAATATAGGACGCATATATCAATGACATTTCATTTCAAATTACTATTACTATATAATTAATTTAGATAGTGAAAGACAGAAAAACGTTATCCTGATACATTCATGACATTATCTGGGAAACAACGATATAGTTAATAAGGACGTCGTGTGTTACGGTTGTTTGATATCTAGCATATGCAAACTCTCTTCTGTGATACATTTTGAATCAAACGTCACAATTCACGTGCCAATATCTCTCTCTCTGTTGACGTAGGAACGAATACAAATCTGCAGTAATTTAATGAGATTGTTGAGAACAGACGAAGACAGTAAGCAAAGCTCCAAAGTAGTTCACTTTGTTTACAGTGCAGATTGCTAGTGTGTACGGGGTCTACAATTTAACTCGTAGGGCTATTCCAGTTAAAATCGTAAATACCGGTCTGTAGTTAGAATTGTAAAGACGACATTTGTAGAGGAGATTTTGCTCTGGGATTTTCAAAAATATTACGTGAATAAACGCTGGTCTTCTTCATGGGGTAACATTTTTCCTTGAATATCCAAATAAAATAGTACAATATTTTAGCCTTAAGGAGAATATTTATATGTGTTGCTACTTGATTCATAAGTATAACTTTGTCCTCAACAAAGAGGCTGGAAGGGTAAATTTACATTATGATTATGAATTGAAAGTCCGCCGTGCTGCCCGTGCATGTCGCTAAAACAAATTTAAGAGGCTAATCGAGGCAGTCGGCCAGTTTGACTTCTTGTAACGCAGAAATGTGACAGCATCTTTTAGTAAGATTTGCATCCGATCGTCATGTAATTGTTCCCGGATATAGGAAGGAAATATAATAATCGGTGAATATGACGAACAATAAGTTACAAGCTCTCTTGCAGTTTGTATCGGCTAAAAATACGTCTTTCCCCTGTAGGAATTACCACAGGCGTAAATCGTAACATGAGATGATAAAAAGGATGACTTATTTACTAATGCATGACTAAAAATATAAAATAATCTATCTTCATAATCTTTAAACACCGTAGATAGTCTAGTTGTTCTAGATGATTCTTACAGCATCACAATGTCATAATAATAACAGCATTGCCTTTATATTTCAATGTTTCCCGAATGTTGGATGAAAATCTATAAACAATGGATAAGTGTGGCATTGAGATAGGACCACTCAGAGTCGGTTCGATTATGTCTTGCCATTATTCATTGTTTTTCACAGCATAATATTGATGGCATAATAGCGTTTTACTAATAATATAATATTTCTAATAATTAATTAATGAGTTGATAATGAAGTATATCATTATTACGAACCCAACATACATGTCATAATATGATATCTTTATAAGAGTTCCGCAGTCATAGGAATTTAATACAACTACCAGCGATATGAAGGGAGTGATTACAAGAATAGGTTTGATTGATTTCATTCCTTTTGGTATTTAAAAGAAATATTGAGCTATCCTTTGTAATCTATAGTGATGGTTTTGACAGGTGGTAAAAACAGATATGGATATGTGTTACGGTTGAAATCTACAAAGATATATTCCTCGAGCTACAATATTTACTTATACTAATATTCTTAACAAAACCGTGCAATCAATGCTATTGTCCTTCATGAAGTAAATGAAAGGTGTAGACTCTTATTTCATTACGAGTATCTACAATTCTAAAATTATAATAGACCCGGTAATAACTATAACACCTACGTAACAATATTGAAATATGAATTTGTAAGGAAATTTTACCTCTATAATCATCGACATATGATTTCTTCACCTCCTGACATATACAGCCAAATGAGAATCGTTTTTAAAGAAACAATTTTTTGCGATAAAATCTAGATATGGAACTTTGATATTGCGTTACACACGAAGTCTGTCAAATCATTTCAAGCGGATATTCCTTCTTTTTTCCCTTTTCAGTTTTAGAATCCGGAGAACAAATTGAGGTGGTTTTACGCCTTGAAAATAACATATTGAACTTTCTTGGTGCATTCTATGATTTAAAAATAAAACCCAGAGAAAGTGGTGATTTGACATAAATGATTGTACATTAATATAGATATATGCATATGACATAATACGTAGTATATTATTTTCAATAAAGACTCATTCTTAACGTATTTATAATTACAGTCAATATCGGTAGCCATTGGCCATTTTTCGTTTACTGATGTCGACATGAAAAAAAGTTATTATCTGGTGCACAGGGTGAATTAATTACTACAACATTTATTTAGAACACATTCCTCCGAATTCATTTACATACAGGCACGGGTTGATAAGATATCCTGGTCGTATTGGGCCCTTGATCCCCAGGCAAAAATGCAATGCTACTCTCATTTGAAAACCGTGAATCTCCTTTAAAAAGTGAATTAAACTAATCCTGGGAACCAACTTGCTCAGTGTAGTTTTACTATTCACATTATACGAAATACTTTACAGAGCCAATTTTTGAGTCAAGGGCGTTGGTAGATTGCTTTACAAATAATATAGCTAAGTCTCGTGACACAAACCGCTAACTGTAAGCAAATTTATATTAGCGAGCTTTTCCAGTTTGCTAACTAACGATGGAAATAGATTATTAAAAAAAGGGGCTCGATACAATAATCTTACCTATAATCAATCTCAAGAAATATCTTAACTATGATATATCTCAAAATCATCGATCTCTCTTACCATCTATTATATTTCTCGCTGAGTTCATTCCGATAAGAGGTATTGTCAAAGCTCATCGAAATTACTTTGGATATCTACCATCCTATATCCCCCTGTACAGCAATCCGTGATGCTCTTCCAAATCCGATGGCATATCATGTTCAAAGAACGTTATTTCAATAATTAAATAGATACTCTATTATTCCCAAAGGTGAGTCTGTTAGGAATATAGCGACGTTGAGAAAAGAGGTACGGCGAAAGAGATAGAAACAATTTGGTGGGTTATCAAATATTGATATAATGTATTTTTAAAGGGTGATATATCCGTATATTAGAGTAGATTACCTTGCTTTGGTATACGTAATTCGCCTTTTTAAGCATATCCAGATAGTAGCAAATAAGTTTCAATTCAGAAGGGCATTTGTATAGTGACCTTATGACATACAGCCTTCGTAGTTAAATAGAAGAAAGCCAGCGTTGACCTGAGAGGAAACACACTTAGAGTGGGTCAATGTTACATAAAGCTGGTGATATATAATATAGATTTGAGATAAGATCAAAGTAAGATCAAATTTATCTCATTTCCTTATCTCCTACTATTCCTATACAAATATTGGCTATCTGAGAAGAATATACCTGAAGGGATAAGAAGCACTATTCACTCCTGTTATGTGCAGCGGTGCAAGTCTAACACGGTAATTGTTATGCTTGATGGCCAATCCATGATCACCATTCAGTTTAATTTGTAGCACGACCACATTATGTGAGTTACCGCGCTATTTCAAATTAAGTGTTATCAACACGTGTGTTACGATCTTCTAAACAACCTGAACACACTGTAGTATCAGACGGTCACCGACATACAGACTGTGATAGGTTAGCATTTATTGCTAGAATTATGGCATTTCAGAAGTATGCCAATTAAAACCTACTAGCCATAGCTCAATACATAAACAATGTATTTTGATATTCAAAGTGCATGGTTTGTGTTTAGATTTAATATGAATTGAAATACAAATATTCAGATGTGGTTGAGCTGATACACTTATCTGTTCATGTATAAGAATACAAAATTTGTTGTGTTTCAATTCACATTAAATCTAAATTCTAAACACAAACCATGAACTTTGAATATCATAATATTTTGTTTACGGGTTGAAGTAGGGCACTAGTAGGTTTTAATTGGCATACTTTTTCTGAAATACCATAATTCTAGCAATATAAATGCGTTATCATTTTAGAAATATATCACAGTCTGTATGCGTAATCATCATGATCATGGTTTAAACCCAGAAGTGAGAGCAGTAGCAATCGACGCATGCGCATGCATGCGCACAACCTGTTGTATAGGTTCTGCTTGGGTTGGTTTGAAAACAATGCCGTGCAATGCACTGGTTCGTAGAATTGAATGGCAATACACGGAGCTGCCTATCCCTTCAGGTATATTCGTCTCAGGTAATAAACTAATAACTATAGTCTCTGATTCAGGTTAATGACCTTTTCGGATACTGACTTCCGAACGTCATTACAAGCCCCTTCATCTTGGTGAACATCCCTGGAGCGTTCTTGTGATAGATATTATACAAGATTCTGTCATATCCATGTCATTCTTGTGTTCATATCTGTCAAATATTTATGATATACACATGGGGAGACAGGGTCAGTCAAAACGTTTCTGTATTGTATATGTCACGGAAAAAACAAGTTTTAGTTGTCAAGTGCTATAATTCTGTACAGTAAGATTTTGTAGATTACATTTCATTACGAAATACGTATCATTGATTAATAGGACTTTCTTGCCTGAAGGATAACAATTGGACTCCTTTTGAAACCCTTGATTTTACGATAAAGTATAACATCCGATCATCGGGTCAGTTCGCCGCGTGCTTTTGCCAATATCGGTGAGCTTACAAATAGGTCATCTTGCACAGCCTATTGCTACTGACAATATTCTTTACTCAGCGGATTTTGCCCAGCACTCTGGGGTTAAGCTGCGTTGAATAAAAACCACTACTTTGTAAAATTAGATTGCTTTTTCGTTAACCACAACTGACCGCAATAGTATTTGGTGAACAGCATGAATATGTTAGCTATGAAAAACATTTGCAGACTAAGCGGACTGGATTCCTGATCGAAAGAAGCGATAAGTATGCAACAGACACAAAACCAAAAGTCTTTTGCCAGTGCTCGTCATATTCACCTGCAACAAAAGTGTAAGATCAGCGTCTGGAAACTGGGAACATATTAAACATAGTCCAAATATTTCATGTCGTTCGTATTGATCAAGATATTACGTTACTCAAAACACTTAAATACGAAATGCGATTCCATCAGATAATGTGTGCTGAAATACTGTGCAATCATTCTAACTCGGCATAAAACACGTTTTTGTTATAATATTATATAGGCGGCTAGATTATCACCCAAAGATCCCATTACGTGATGGAACATTTTGTATTCAACAATATTGGGACAACTTGATATGCATTGATAAGAGGCAATTTGCGTGTTCACGCTTGTTCTGAGACAGTGTAATTTGTCTGTGACTGGTTATATATAAACAGAGATACATGTATGTGCTTGACTGTATATCTTCTTTTGCAATAGAAACAAATAAAATCAGATCAGAATGGAACATTTTGTTAGCTTCCCTTAATAGCTATAAGAGGTATCATACTCGGTTAAAGAGGATTGTGGCTAGCATAATGATGTTGGTATTCATCTATGGCAGGTGACTGCCTGTTAACGAACCATTTATGAGATAGAAAATAGGGCATGTCTGTAATTGAACCTATCCTGTTTGCAGTCTAAGTCCAAATATTGTATCCACTTTTGTTTGTGGCTGTAAGCATTCGAAAAGGGAAACTATTTCGGGGATGTTTTGTTCGGCATGATTGATTACATGACGACATTCAATTGAATCTAAATTATATGTAAGCATGAGATGCATGAAACACAAAATTATACTATTAAATATTCTAAACATCGAGCAGAAACTGTTAAAGTTGAAATAAAGACGTAGACAGAGATCATCATTAAAACTAGTACAACATGTAATAGTCTAAGACCATGTTATAATTCTGTAACCCGGCTTAGTAAATGTAAATTCCTAACGAATGTATAGATGATAATTAAACCACATACATATGCTGTGGGTTATCGTTTTATTTAAATTTCTCTGAAATCCATATTATATTCTTTAGGAGATTGAAATTATGATAATATGTTAATTTTACAAATTAAGAATGACAATAAGGAGAAGACATCTTATGATTTGAAACACACGGATCGGTTTGGTAAATGTCGTGAACATCTCCATAAAATCAATAAGCACGTACTTTATAGTTCCTCTCTAGGAAAACTGATGGTCCCGGGTCCATTTAGGTCCACTAATAATGGATGAAGTGAACCATTTGACTCAAGGGCCTGGAATTGGTAAACGTACATTGAATATTCGTCATTCACGCCTTATAGGAATTAACCCAGATGACCACTGACGAGACATAATTGAAGTCAAATAGTATTGCATCAGGGGCAGTCTCTCCCATTCATCTGGCATTGGCTCACTTGAATCACTATCAATTAACATCATTCAGTTAGAACAGTATACGAATGCATTTTTGATATTCTTTGCTTTTCGGGATCAGTACGGAGATATAGCAACCATTCGTAGTTAATGTATCGACTTTGTCCTTGAACAAAAATACGACCCAACGCGAGTGAATGAGGCACAATGAGGAAAATATCAATATTGAGTTATTTATATAATGATAATATGTACAAGTCAAGGGCCTTTTTGGTACCAAAGTTAATATTATATCACATTCTTAACCAAACTTATGGATTATTGAAAATCACTTTGTATCAAAACATCAAATACAAATTGTTAAGTTATGGACATTTAAAGCTTCGATTTTGTTAACAAATCATTAGAGTAAATGAAAATTGAAGACCTCAAAATTTAGTTTAACTCTTTATTTTCATGAATTTGAGTTTGCGGTTGGATACAAAATGTAACAAAGATCATAAATAATAATTTTATGATTTTGACTTATTATGACCTTGTCCCACATTTTTGCTCTTAAATCAAATTAGGTACTGCCGTATTGTGCCTCATTTACTCATGTTGGGTCACAAATATCAAGAGAATTACTTAATTACAAAAATATTTGCGTTTAAGAGCACGCCATTTTATTGGCAACACCGACGTCACCCTAAACTTTTTAATAACTAGTAACGAAATAGTGTCAATGTGACAATATCCTAACTACATCTCGGTTCGTCGTCCGATGTCTGAAAGCAATCTATTGGTCTTTCAATATTAGAAAAATTATGCTACATCCTCTTTAGAAGATTGTATCGGATATCCGTCTGGCCCGCTAGTAATTTCAAACGCTCATGTCGTAACATAAGCTGTTGTAGCGTATGATTAGTTGTATGGTTAAATATTGCTACGTTCAAACAGTGTTACTAGCCGGCGTAAGTTAAGCTGAGAGTAATAACAATTCCACGAATATTTTCGTTACTCTGGCCGTATGTCCACACAAACGCTACTCCATCGGTACGCAATCGCTACCCCGTGTAACTTACTAGATCACTCGCTCTGCCGGAGTAAAAATTGAGTAGGCATTCAAACCGCGCGAAATCTTAAATCTTAAAATCTTAAAAATCAGTTGGTATCAAAATGGATCTATTTTTTCAAATGTTGATGTTCATCCTCATATTTCGGCATTATGGTAGTGCCGATGAAGACTTGTTTGGTCAAATCCCAGGAAGCCAGATCAGAAGAGAGCGCGTCGGAGCTTATATCCGTCATCGCACTGAGGTAGAACTTGCCTTCTACGCGTTGTTGCATGTAGCAGTGGATGGCGACCATCTGAAGAGAAGGTGGTGGTCTTAGCCAAAATCCCATGACTGGTGGGAAAACATTGTTCTCCAAGAGTAGGACCACGAAGACTGGCTGTTGAATTTCAGGTATTAATCTAAATAATGCATATATTATACAGGGTTGGTAAAAATAAACGTGTAATAGTGGAAAGAAATCATCTTGTTTTCAAAACCGAGTTCGACACCTTTTAAACGTCGCAAGAAAGATATATGTGTTCCTAACTTTTTTGTGAAAAAAATGAAGTCAATCGCATTTTTTCTTTTTCTTTGGTGAACCTCTTTGCTGCACAACCCAGTGTACGTGTTTGTCCACGAGCATTGTGATTTTCATCAATTGAAATTGTACACATGTCATGTTCACATTTGAATATCCCGCCAACAAAACAAAAAATGCTCATATTTTTATTCAAATTGAAACATTATAAGCAATTCATAGCATGGGTGAGTGATTATGTTATCTCCAATGTAAACAATTAAGGAAGCACAGCGAGGTCATGAGCTTGTAAACAAAGGTTAAACGCTATGCGCTAGATGAATCGCGTAAGGGGCAGTCATTTTGTTTCGTAGGGGTTTCAGAAATGTAATTAATCGTTTTTGATTTTTTTGTTGACCTCCCCCCCCCCCCCCCCCTACCACACACACACACCCCCACCCCACACATATCTGTACTTATAACATTTATAGGGCCTATCTAGTTAGAGTTAGTGGGGAAATAGTTGATGCGGAAGAAAGAAATAGGGTGGACGAGCATAATGTGGAAACACTGTAGAAAGAAAATGCGCGCAAAGCTAAAACTAAAACTTTTGTTTTTGTTTTCTTCTACACCCCCCCCCCCCCCCCCCCCCATTACAATGATATTTATTCCATGACCACCCCCACCGCTATTGTCTGTGTAAAACATCTATGAACCCTGGATATATGGGACCACGAAAATGAGGGCGCCTTTAGTGCCAGTTACTCCGCGGTGGAGTTACACGGAGCTCGCTACTCCTCGCTAAAAGGCACGAGTAAATCGACCGGATTTAGGCGGCGTAACTTACGCCAGCGACCGTTCACACTGTCACTACTCCATCAGTTACGCGATCACTACTCCAAACTACCGCTACTCTTCCTATACGCCGCTCTTACTCTCCCTAGTATGAACGAAATGTGCGTATCGGAGCACCTATTTAAATAATATTGTGTCACTAAGCTAGTGGATATTCTAGTTACATGTACATAGACAATTTCCTTTTAAGTGGATAATGACAGTATCACAATAATTACAATTATAACAACTATATTTCTGTTCGTCTTCCATTTTTTTCCTGGATGCCGGAAGAAATAATAATGATCGGGGATTATGCTAGGTAATCTCATATTAGTCTGATGTATTTATGTCTTTCCAGTGATTCAAATCAGAGGGCGTTTGTCAAAACATAAATTTATCCGAACGTCATTACAGAGCCCCTTTATGTAGGTGAACATCCCTGGAGCGTTCTTGTGATCGATATTATACAAGATTATGTCTTGTCCATGTCATATTTGTGTTCATATCTGTCAAATATTTATGTTCCACCACGATGATATACACATGGGGACACCGGATCGGTCAAAACGTAGTTGTATTGTATATGTCACAGAAAAAAACAAGCGTTAGTTGGCAAGTGCTATAATTCTGTACAGTAAGATTTTGTAGATTACAGAATACGTATTATTGATTAATAGGACGATTCTTTTGCCAAAACATATATAACGGTACTGAGTTCAGGTTCGAGTGTCATGGTCGCCACTCTTTCTCTTCTTCCCTGAAAAAGATCAGTACATTTATATTGGTTTTGGCAAAAGAATCATCCTACTAATATATTACACAAACTTGATAAATCTTTTCAAGAATATTGATATTCCATATTCTGCTGTCTTACTAGGCTATAATTTTTCGATTGACCTGCCTACTGCTTATGGTGTATCCCTTTCACAATGTATTGATTCTGTGAGAATCCGGAGATAGCAATGTTAGGTTGGGGTTTATGTTGAGTAGGGGTAGATTGGTGGAAAACTCAACAAATTAAAATAAATATTTTATGAAACATAAATTGATTAAAAAAACTTTGGAAGATATTTTCGGAAAAGTTTTGCCGAGTTATCCACTCTTTCCCTATTCTTAGCGTTTAGTCTTAACATCAATATTCATTCAAGCAGTCGAATTGACAATGTGTCTGCATTTGTGCTTCACCACCTGCGTGTGCAACAATTCGTAAAACGAGGTTACTAGTCACGTGCTATAGATTTAATCTTGTTATCGCACGTTCACGGTGAGTAAAAGAGGTCACATTAAAATTACCAACAAATCGTGCATTAAGCGACGAAAAATCCAACATTGTTGTAGGGGAAAACGAACCTCTCCGGTAGGTTCAGTCGGTAAACAGTGCGACTTTTGAGAATTGTCGCCGAGACGGAAACTTGCGAGCGGGGGGAGGGGGATTTCCGCCGCGTCGGAAACTTAAGATATTTGGGTGTGGGGGTGACATGGAGTATCCCAAACCGGCGTATCGAGCTCGATAACCTACAGTACACTGTCGGGAAATAAATATTTTTTGTTTGTTTTCAACAACAAAAATTAATTTCAATAAAAAAAATCAAAAATGTGCATAACTTAACTTGAAACAACAAAAAAACATGGAAAAAGTGAAAAAATGGGTCGATCGGGCACATACAACAGGAATTTTTTTGTCGTCGCCTTACTTTAAATTGTGTATATATAGAGATGGACGAGCATTACTGAAAGTATTTTACATGCGTAGAATTGGAAAGGTTTTTTTACTCTTTTGAATGCAAATCTATTCATTGAAACACACGTATATAATTTCAATTTTTTATTTTTTCTCGACAAAATCGAGCAACAATTTACCATAGATCAAACCACATAACTTGTGCAGCAAAATGATACATTTAATGTTATATCTAGATAACGATCATCACCATTACAATTGAACATTTCGGAATTGCAATACATTTCAAATTAAATACAGACAAAAACACGGGCATAGTAATGATAAATAAATGATAACAATTGGATTTCTTGATTTACGATATAGCATAACCTCCAATCATCAAATCAGATCGCCGCGGGCTTTTAACAATGTATTGGTAATCTTACAAATAGTGGATCTTGCACAGTCTATTGCTACTGTTAATGTACTTTACTCGGTGGATTTTGCTCAGCACTCCGGGTGAAGATGGGCTGAATAAAACCCTACTACTATTAGATTGCTTTTTTGTACACTACAAGTAACCGCAATAATATCTGACGATCAGCATGAATATTTTAGCCGACTTCGGATTCTGATTGAAAGAGGCGGGAAAAGAGCAGCAGACACAAACAATAGCCTTGCCAGTGTTCGTAATATCCACCAGCAATAAAAATGTCAGATCCGCCGTCTGGAAACTGAAAATAATATTAAAAATACTCCACAAATCGTTCTTGTCGTGCGTATTGATCGAACTATTACGTTACTCAAAACACTTAGATACGAAATGCGATTCCATCAAATGATATAGGTTGAAATACTGAGCAATTATTCTAACTTGGCACAATACGCGATTTTGTTACACAATTATATAGGATAGATTATCAGCCAACGATATCAGGACAACTTGATTTGAATTGATAAGAGAGAATTTGCGTGTTCACGGTTTTTGTAGACAGTGCAATTTATCTGCGACAGAGATAAGAGTTGACTTGAAAAGAAATCTTTTGCAATAGAAAAAGGCATAATCGTACCATAGGTTGATCACACGAACAAATTGAGACATCATATGTCAAAATCGGAGCAAGTTCAAATGTTGACC
The DNA here is from genome assembly GCA_035610835.1 of Ophiura sarsii. NCBI lineage: Eukaryota > Metazoa > Echinodermata > Ophiuroidea > Amphilepidida > Ophiuridae > Ophiura > Ophiura sarsii. The sequence goes on along the minus strand of CM069441.1, from coordinate 142,461,075 downwards.
CCTAATGCAAAGGTCAACAACCTTTACACGTTTTACTAAGTACCTTCGGTAATCAAACATCGGAAGTGGGGCAAACTGTACATTTTAGAATCATTGTGCTCAGACGAACAATTGTGTATGCTTGTCAGCTTAATTATAGCAATTAAATGTTTGACCCCCTGTATGGCGGCCATTTTACATTTGGCTCTAAATCTAAACATTTTAGCACACAAGGGATTCCTGGGGAATTTAATTATGTTGTTCCTCATATCATTAGGTACTATCATTAACAATTCAGCTTGGGTACTATTTTATTCCGGTGTCAAAACCATAATATTCCTTGAATATTCGCTCTTTGCGAGGAGAACCTCGAGAAATGGTACCGCTTTGAATGGGACTATTCCATAACATTATGCCACCTAGTTCGACTCTCCCTGCACAATATGACTATTGCAGTGTGGTCATGCAGTGAGACATTTTTAATTGATGCAACACTTTCATTGAATCTGATTCCGGTTTCGAGGTTCTCCTCGAAAATGGCGGATCAAGGGGCACTCTCAAAAACAAACATAAACAAATGAGCGACAAATACTATCTAAGACACTCTACATGTATCCTCGTGTATAACATTGTTTTCATTGAAGGGGCTGGAATCGGTAAACGTTCATTGAATATTCGTCATTCATGCCTTAGAATTAACCCGGATGACAACTGACGTGGTATTATTGACGTCACGTAGTACTGCATCAGGGGCAGTCTATTCTAGGGTAATACATCAGTGAGCATTGTTCAACAATTGATACGAATTACACGCATCGTTGAGTTGATACAATTCATCATTAATAATTTGAAAGTTCCAAAGGTTTTTTTATTGACTCCTAGAACTGCGTAGTTTTGAAATAGCTATTAATAATATTTTCCACTCTGAAAACATGGTCCCCGTGCAAATTAATGCGCAGAAACCAGCCCGGGAAAAACCCCGGTGTGTCATATCATTGCAATTAAGTCAAATGACTGTATTATCGAACTATTTGCGCTTAGGATATTGTCGCAATTAAGGTTTCTTTTGAAAATTGTATGACGTTGATGACATATGTAACTTTTTATTGAAAGTCACCTTTTAAAAAATTCTTTAATTTCTAGTAACGACACAGTGCGAAGGTGACAATATCGTTCGTCGTCCGGTTTTCTGAAAGCAACTTAATGATAGTGGAATATCAAAGAAGATTTCTTAAGCAACACCAGCAGCTTTACTTTCATCACATGACCCCTGATTTCTCTCACCAGTGTAAACTGGTTCCCATTGACATTACATTGCAATGAAAGGCTTATAATGTTGTTAAACGAGGGGAAATCCTGCTGCAAGTAGTACAATTGATGTGACTTCAATTCAGTACTCTCATGTTTTTCTTTAAGACCCTTTACTTTTTAATAACACGTTTTAGTTCGGATTCAATTTCTTTTCATATCTGTGGCCAAGATGCCTATCAGTACCATGTATTATGAAGGTAGAAGTCAGACTATCTCCAGCTGTTAATTACTTTAAGGGGGTGTGGACCCTCAGCATAGCCTCCGTAAAACTGCTGTAACTCCTTTATTATTCATTTAATCTACACAAAAGTACACCGTTTTTTGCAGGAAAGGGTTCAATGAATCAAACCATATCATGAAATTGACCATTTTGGAGAAAATTATTAAACAAACACGTAGTTTGACCCATTTTAGATTTTGCAAAGATAACTAAAAATATATTTTGTCACATTTGTTATACTAATCCTCATACAATTCCCTAGGAGGCTTCTTTTTTCTTTCTTTTTTATATCTCATTTTTGTTGTTGAATTATCGACAAAAAAAGTGCCAACAAATTAATTTACCTCCAAAGTCATGAAAATCACATTTTTTAGCACTTTTTGGTAAATAATTCAAAAAATAATAAAGTTTTTCAAAATAAAAAAAGCTTCCATGGGAATTGTATTAGGATTATTGAACTATACTCCGTTTGGCCATCTCGAGACAGTGACGTAACCGCGTATTCTACTAATTGCATCACATAACGCGCGCGCATACTCGCGGCGCTGGCGTACAAACACGAGCGTTGAAAGGCGGAAGATACACACGCGTGCGTAAAAGCTGCGCCTGGTTCAGTTACGTCACTGTCTCGAGATGGCCAAACAGAGTATAGTATGAAACTAGTATGTCAGTGTGGGCATGCTGTCAGCGTGGGCATGCTGTCAGCTTGGGCATGCTGTCAGCGTGGGCATGCTGTCAGCGTGGGCATGCTGTCAGCGTGGGCATGCTGTCAGCGTGGGCATGCTGTCAGCGTGGGCATGCTGTCAGCGTGGGCATGCTGTCAGCGTGGGCATGCTGTCAGCGTGGGCATGCTGTCAGCGTGGGCATGCTGTCAGCGTGGGCATGCTGTCAGCGTGGGCATGCTGTGTTGTTGTTGAGTCCGATGGTGAGCAACACACATTGATGTTGTCAGTGTTAAGAATGTTATCTTTAAGGGAACCATGGGTGTTTAATAAAATTGTTATCAAAAAGATTTATGGTTTGAAATATTTGTACATCAAAGTTATAACCCCCCTTCTGATTTCTCTGATTATAACCCCCTCCCCCATGTTTCGTGGCGCCCTCCCCCCCCCCCTTCCGTTAGAAATACTGAACGGTCCTTTACATATATAATTTCCGAGCGTTTACAACGTGCTATTAAGTGGATTATGACGGAACCTGCAGATAATTTCATAATGATAAATAAATTTTCCCCGGATATATGGAAGAAAACATACTAACAGGGGATATGAAGAATGTTATGGTACCTCTCAACAAACATATCATTGCATAACGTTTGTCAGTTTCCTATATTCTATCCGCGTATAGAGAATGTAATCATCAACAACTGTTTTGAAGATCTGGCGTCCCTTAAGATAAGCTTTTCATGGTTATTCACCTGCAATTGGACCACTTCAGCAGGTTGTCTCCTACCTTCTAAATTGTGTCATTTAATCTGGGACTGGGAAGGTAAATTAATTACAAATGCAATGCAAACGTACATAATAAAGTTTCTTAGAGTGAAATATTCCCGGAAGGATATGATATCGGGGATAAATAATGAACATTAATGCTCCAGTTGTCGGCGTCTTATTTCGAATTACATCGAATGTTTTGCGTCGTGCAGTAATTTCATTATAGAAGTTTAATGACTTGTCTAGTGCAGAAAACATTAACTTTAATGATAACAGTCAAAGTCCAACCTCTGTATTGTAAACGCCAACTCGATATACTAGACCACGTGCTGTTTAACTAGTCATGTCACTAGTGTTGCTTTGAGAAACCCCCCTCAGGTAGTTGTTCCGTCACGCCATGGATTGATAGACCCCTCAGGTAGTTGTTCCGTCACGCCATGGATTACAAATAGGGGCAAGAAAAATGTTGGGAAAAAAAACACAATATTTCTTAGGAGAGGGGGAATGGGCGCGAAGATATTGGCTTTTATTGTAAAGATTGCCTGAAATTAGCTTAATTTGTTCTGAACTAGACACTTCAGACCAATATTAGGTAATTTTTACATTAAAAGTCAACATTTTCGATTGTTTGGGTGACAAAATAGGGTGGGGCTTGAGCTAAATGGGGGCAAGTGGGGCGAAAAGGTCGTGACTGGGGGAAATCCCCCTCCCCCTCTCCCAGAGAATTAGTTACTTTACCTAAACACTACAACAATAAATATCTTATATTTAACATAGTTATCTTAAAGAAATTATATTGCTCGATCTCTCACACCTGTCATTGTATTTCTCTCTCATTCTGATAAGATGTATTTTCAAAGCTCATTATAATCAGTTTTATCTCTGACCATGCCTTCAGGAAGGAATGGTCAGAGATAGTAATCCGTGATACTTTTCGAAATCCGAATCATATCGGGTCCGGAGAATGTATACAATGTAGGAAGTTCATTTCAATAATTAAAAAGATACTCTATACCTAAGGTTGAGTCTGTTAGTGTAATAACTACGGAGTGACAATGATTAAGAGGTTGAAACAACGTGTTTATCAAATAAAGAGACGAACCCAAAGTATTCAGTTACATTACATTTGCTGGCTTTTATCTGAAGTAATATGCCCATTATATAACATTCGTATAAAAGCATGTATGCCTTATATTGAAGCCAATTTGTGAGGGTTCAGAACAACTCATCAACTCACAATGTCGATTTTTAGGGATGTGTCAAAATAATAGTTTCGTATAATAAAAATTAGCGATTGCAACACGATAAAACAATCGTGTTCAGACCGATCGTATCACTTAGATGAGATGTTATTCTTCCCATGCTTCGATGGCTTAGTTGGTTAAGCGCAGGACTGTAGAATATAGCCGGTTGAAGTTCGATTCAGCGTAGATTATTTTCCTACACGACCTGACCGACTTTTTATATGTTTTACTCATATGTTTTTGGTATCAAAATAATTCTACAAGTGTTCTCTATCCAAATACATTTTCAGATTTAAGGTGCGAATTATTTTACTGGAGATATAAAGCTTTGAAATGGTTTCGAAACGTTTTGGACACCCTGTATAACGTCAGGTTTCAGTTTATGTTGACCAGAATGAGGCATCCTATTTATCAAAATATTTATACCACCTCATGGGCAGCAAATACTTTTAAAGTAAGTTTATATCTAGTTCAATCTCACCACCATTACCTTTAATATCTTAAAATTACTATACAAGTATCCCGCACCTAAAATGTTTTTTTTAGAAATAGCATGGACATCGCAATTTTCTTGCCTGAAGTATAACAATAAAATATCCTTTTGAAACCCTTGATTTTACGATGTACCTGATCTTGCCCAACTTATTGTTTAACAATGTAAGACTCAGGGGATTTTGTTGAGCGCTCCGAGGGAAAGCACGTTGGCAAAAACCCAGAACTACTTTGATAAATTAGATTGTTTTCGTTCACTACAAAATAATCGCAATGATATACAGCGAGAATAGTATTTGCATTCATAGCCGAGAACAGTTCTTGTCGAAAGAGGGGGACATTGCTCATTTTTGATTCTGTGGAAGCAGAAGCGAACACCTTATCTCATGCCCGTATTCGTTAAAACCTGAAGATGAACATTGGCAATACTCTAAATCTTTCATGTCGCGCATATTAATCGAGGTATTACGTTACTCAAAACACTTTAATACGAAATACAATTCCCAATACCTTGCAATCACTCTAACTCGGCATAAAACACGATTTGTTAAAAGATTACATAGGCTAGATTATCAACCAACGATCTCATTACGTGTTGGTACATTTTTCATTCCAACAATTTTTAGACAACTTAATATGCATTGACAGGGATGACACTTGCGTTATCACCTTTATTTGAGACAGTGTAAGATATCTGACAAAAGTGCTTGTCTGTAAACATTATAATGTGACAGAATGGAACTTTTGCATATTCGTATTGTTAAAATAGCTTCCACAATTAATGTTGAAACCCCAAATGATTTAACACACCCCTTTTTCAGACAGACGTCGAAGCCGTGATGTGATGAAATCATGATCGTGTTGACATGTTTGTACCCTTCTCCTGCATTCATTGCCGTCATAGATGCTGAGTGATGTTCTGGGTACAATATATGGTTTATCAAGAATATAACTTCCTCAATGGCATTTCTATTCAACTGAGTGAGGCAGGTGGTTTGATCGTAAACTAATCGGTTTCAACAATACTGAAATAGAGCCTGTATAATACAGCACATAGTCGTGATAGTTGAGCTATCGTATCAAATGTGGTTTGTGGATGTTTTAAGTATTTTACAGCGTAATTCACTTTGTTCGATATAATAAGATTCACTAATGCAATTGAGATGTATGAAACACAAAATCATACCATGAAAACCTCAGAAATATTAAAAGCAAAATCACATAAAACCTGTTTGCTTAAAAGTGTGAGGATCAAATGAATATAGGACAAAACCATGTTTTGCTTAAAACCACGTTCACATTTTAAAACACGGCTTGATAAATAAATGATAAACTCTTTGTAAAATATAAATGATATTCCATACCTTTGGAACATAAAATGTAAAGGTGGTGATGGTTTCGATACATTTTTATTTCGATCTCCAGAACGAACGATTACTAAAACGACACAAATTATCTGAGGTCTATACCGCGAATACTACTTGAATGTCACTTTGAAATCCAAGACGACGCAAGACTATAACGTTAAGTCACAAAACCGTAAAAGATAAAGATATACTCCTACTAGTACCAATATATAGACTGTCTTCAACGGTGGGGCAGAAATGGATAAACGTACATTATCGAATAATTTAACAATAATCTTTAATCAATACAACGACTTTTTTATTTACACTTAAAAGGGTCTATGGTTACAAATAAATGTTGCAAGTAAAATATTTGGAGGCTAGTGGATGTAGTCTCGATCAGTTTTACTAGTTACGGAAACAAGAAATAATATCCGTTGATAATATCTGTATTTCCTTTAGTTATCTCAATGTTCACGGGTATCGGAAGGAAACATACTTATCGGTTAAGGCGGAGCATTAAGCTGCATCTTCGCTTGCAGATTGTATCGATATAGATACTTCTTCCCGTTGGTCATTACTGAACACGTATATCGTAACATTTATGATTAAATATGTAGCTATCATGTCTTGCCGGATCTATTTTCAACATTAATAATGTGTCTCTACATTCAATGGATCTAGTTACATTAGTAATTCTTTGGCTTGTTCAGCTTGCAGTTAGCATTACCGAATATTTCATAACAACTATATAGCCACATTTTGTTTCGTTGGCAAAAGTCTCTTGGTTTGTGATAGGAAACATAATAATCGATGGATTTAAAGTTTAAAGAACGTTAAGCTACATCCACTGAAAAAGCTCTCATAACAAATCATCAAGAAAGATGCCCAGTTGGGGCACGACTATGGCATCCTCGTGAGCGTAGATTCTAGTGTTATCACTTGCATTTCACCAGACGGTCGCCATCTCTTTCAATTACGTCTTTTAACATTGTATTGCGAAGTGTATATTAAAATTATAGCATATCAAAGTATAACACTTTCTTAAATTGTGTTATTTCCCCCGAAGGATGTAATATTTCAGGATATATGATGATCATTAACGCTTTATCCCAGCATCCTCTTTCACACTCCATTGAATATTTAGCGTCATTCAATAATGTAATGAATAGGATACGTCGGGCGTTTGCTTTTACGGACGATTCAAGTAGAGAATATAACGAAAACTCTGTTTCTTCTGACCTTTAATACCTATTTGGTTTGTTGTTGTTTTGTCTTATAAAGTGTTCGTTTATTAAAACAAAACAATGATAATCATGTCATAAAAGAATTATGGAAACGCGATCCAGATATTATTATTGTAAACAATGTAACATGCTAAATTTAAAATTGCAATACAATTTAGAAAAATACATTTAACACTTTCAAATAACAGCAATTAATGAAATTAGGCAATTCTAAGTGCATTTTATTAAGAGAACTGACATTTCAATATTAATGAAAGAAGACAATGTGACAAGGATTACTACGATTGCTTTAAACGAAATACTGTACAACGAAGTATTATTTTTAATTATTTAGTGCTGTCTGAGTTATGTTAGCATCATATTGTAGTCAGAAATCCTCAATACAATTTCCTCTATAAAATAGTATAGGCAGTTATTTTTATTCACGGAAAGACTAATATCTTTTACGGATGAGGATTCTGAAAACACGGTGTCCAAAATATGCACTATTGCAGTTAACGTACCATCAATCAAACCATGCAGCGAATGCATTTTACATATAAAACACACTTCGGTGTCCATTCATCCCGGATTTTGGAATATCTTTCAATAGGATTACTAACGTTGTGGTTGAAAACATTGACTTGGACGACACTCGAACCCACAACCTTTGTATAGTAAATACCAGTTCCACATACAATACCACTCACTGTTTTACTAGTAATGAATATTGTCAATTTAATCACTCCCCTTGGGTAGTGGCTCTGTCACTTCGCGTATTACCAGTTACATCCATCAAGAAAAGGTGACCAATGTAAATATCCGATATCGATTCGTTATATTTTGATAACCAGGAAATAAAAATATCCAGCGGGTTGTTAAATAACTTAACCGTGTTCAGATGGTTGTATTAAAATCAAACTTGACCTGGGTTAGGAATGTCAGACAATTTGGAACTCACAACATCGGAATGATGCAGATGTTTCCTTCTTAGAATGTTCGAATAAATCCACCGAACCACAAATTCTCTAATACGATTACAGATATACCTGGGGATACCTGGTGCTAACACAATTACAAGATATCGGGTAAACGGGTAAAGACGCGTATCAAGCGAATAAAATGAGGCATTGGTGTGCCAAATAGCAAACAAAACTTATAATGAAATATGTCAAAGTAGCGGGTACATTCTGTTGCCTAAAATAACTAAATCTGGTAATGTATAGGCCTAATATTGAGTAGCTTGTACGAAGAACTGATTAATTAACGAGAAAGCTCGATTCAACTGATTATGGGAAAATAAGATGGGCACATTGATTTATTCACATATAAAGATAAGTCCTATTTGGAAAACTGTGAACATTATTATTTCATGTAAGTTATAGAAAGCTATTTTTCTAAGTGTTACTGATGTCCTGTTTGGTATTCACACTAAGAATATAAGAAAGTAAAATAATATGTTTATCCACCATGTCATTGCAATTGCTATAGCAAGTTTAGATATTGTAACCATCCTAATTTGTTTTCCTCTTCCAAAATGAACTCAATATTTGTCATGTGACTTTGAGACAACTGGACATGATTTTGTCACACTTTGTGCTACATCCTTGTTAATTTACAGTGATGTATGTTTTTTTATAATCTTCCTTTTATTCTCAAGTAATATCTTATTTCGATACATCTGAAAATATCTTGGTTAATCCTACAGTTCATTATATTTCTCTCCAAGCTCATTCCGATAAGAAGTATATAAACGCTAATAAATAAATCAAGATTACTTTAACATCCCTGTCCCCTGCACAGTATTTCGTGATGCTTTCCGAGAGCATGTATTATTCGTAGAAAGTGTAGGCCTACAATAGGCTAGGACCTTATTTCTCTTTACCTAGTATTCGAGCTGTAGTGCAACACCTACGATGTGACGACGTTGAAGAGGTAGAGGAAAACAAAACCTCTAACGAGATATCGAATTCAAAATAGTTATCATCTTTGTACGTGGAAAAACCGAAAAATTAACTCATAGTAAATTGTCTCACTTTTATCTTGAGCAATCAACCCACTTTACATATAACAGTTACGTTATAACATATTTTATGGTGATCTCATATGACTTGCATTCATCTTTTTAGATCAATAGTACTCACTTACAGTTGAAAACTCATCTTTAATGAGTGTCAGTACTACTTAACAATTGTTGACAATCCTTCAATTTAAATTGTTCCTCCTAATAATGTGCTATAATCTTAGAAGAACCAATTCTGATTGAAGTAAATATGTTAGTTCCAGTGGTAGAAAGGTTCACTATGGCTCTATGGTTAAATCTTCTATTCTCTCGCTCTTTTTTCTTGACTGATAAATCGTATCTGACCTAAATTATTAAAACGTCATTACTTTTGTAACTAATATAGTACGATGATCCCTTTACAGGATATAAAAGCCATATTTCAATTAATGCCTCCGAATGTCAGCAATCCTTCATTCAAGTAAACATTCCCATGAGCGTTCCTCTACAAGATTCTCGTGCTCATATCTGTGATGTGATCACGCAAAATCAGTCGGAAGTCGGAAATATTGATTTTGAGATATAAGCAAACATAGGGTAGAGTTTCTTTTCGTTTCTATTGTTTTGAAAACCCTTCAATAGCTAATATCTTTGGAATTCAATATCCATTTGAGATTGGGGTTTCTGCAGAATGACGCTGTGCAAATGACCTGTACAATCAGACCTGAATATTATATATTTTCGACTTCAGACTGATTTTGCTCACGTCCAAAATTCATTCTCTCATATGGGGAAATGGGTTGATTCCATACGTTACTGCATCGTATACCTATCGCAATGAAAACAAAATGAGAATACTATCTCTCCGTGTTGTTACATTCTATGGAATAAAATGCATTTGTGTATATCCGATAACACATAGACTACTATAGACTGTCAACTACTTCCATAACCACTTCACATTTTATTGTTTCGATTTTGATTCTGTACATTTTCGTGTCTACACGACTTCTTCATGCCATCAACATCCAAATGCTTAGCTACTTCGGCCATATCTCACGTCGCAAGGGTAACAGCCTATAGAAGATGATCATACAAGGCATAATTGAAGGGAAGAGAATGAAAGGCAGACCTCGGTCCCGGTGGATTGACCAAATAAGATATATTACTGGACACCCTCTCCGTGATTGTTACTCCTTTGCTGAAAATCGTTATCTTTGGCGCAGTATCTGTAAGGTCAAGAGCTGTTAGTCATGACAGGAACGAACCAACCCTCTAATGTCACTGTATGATGATCAATGTCAACATATACTGCAAAAATGTTGTCATTTTATCGATAATATTTTGTCAACAACTCAACAAGTAAGTGGCAACAAGTAAGTGGCAAAAGATGGTTCGTTACTGGTTTAATACAGTTGTCATAATGTCGGACTTGAGCGTACTTCAAGCGATATCTGCGTGCATAGTACTAATATAAAGGTGACAGCTATTTCTATAGGATGAGATGCGCCATCGTTGCGTACCGGCCGCTGAATGATATACCCGCATATAGGTCACGGGCAAAGCGTTCTGAAAACAAAATAGAGACGAGGTTCTCTTAGAAACATGCATACGCATACATGTATTGTTTTGAATGTAAGAACGCGGCGTCATTTGATAAATCTACTGAAAGATATAATATAGGCATACCTACTATTTCTCGGGTTGCTCATCCTATATTTCCAAATTCTTAGCGTTAAACTTTAATAACTATTATTCATTCAAGCAGACTGATTGTCGATATGTCTGTATTTATATCTGCTTGACCAACTGCGTGTGCAACTATACGGAAACTTAGGTTTCTAGGCACGTGCTATATACACGGTATATGCATATATATAATCTCGTTATCGCACGTTCACCATGGATAAAACGGATAAATATAATATGGTAATGTCTTTATAAATAAAACATGAAAATTGAAAATGATTTGTTGTTGTTGATAAAACGAAATAAATATAACTAAATAAAAAAGAAAGAATAAATCAGTTTAATTTGAAACTCTATCACCTTCATCATCATTACCGTCAAAACTGGATTAATAGCAATCCGGACACAAATATTCGGTTGAAAAAAGAAATGATCCTGTTTGGAAATTACCATTTACAAAGATTATGTTTTTAACAATATCTTATTAATTCTGAAATTCAATATTTACAAAAGCAGGATAAAAATAGAAAATCCTTGTTTTACCTATGGAAAGAAAGAGGTGATAAATGTGTATGTCAACGATTATAATTAATTATAATGCAGACTTGAAAAATAAAGCTTCCAATATCCGGTGGCATAAATAGACATCACTTTTTGAGAAATAAGATAATTAAATTGTCAAAGTTATTGCATGTATGTTTATAAGAAAGAGGAAAAAAATACACCATCTCTGTATAAATGTACCTGTTTATATACAAAATACGTTCAATCTAAATAACATTTGTTCATACATGAATGTACCCCTGGGTAAATATAATTTGTATCACCACATGTATAATTTGAATATTTTTATGATGTATGTGATCTTTTCAGCGAAAGAAATGATAATAAAAAAACTATAAATGAGAAAAAAATCATTACCGTTATACATTTAAAATAGCTATGCAAATATCCAATATAATAATTTAGTATGAAATAAGCGCAGATATAGCAATATTCCTGCCTGAAGAAGGGTAATCCGTAATCAGACGTTCTTTTCAAACTCGTAGTTTTACGGTATACTATAACATTCAATCATCGGGTCAGTTAACCGCGGGCCTTTTCCATTATACTATTTAGCTTACAAACAGTGAGTGTTGCACATTCAAATTCTAATATGAATTTGCTTCACAATATAAAGCCTCAGTGGATGTTGTTAAGCACTCCGGTGTGAAAGGACGTTGAGTTAAAAACCCATGACTGTGTAGAATTAGGTAACAACTAACTACAAAAACCCACGACTGTGTAGAATTAGGTTACATCTAACTACAAAAACCCACGACTGTGTATAATTAGGTTACAATTAACTGCAAAAATCCCCGACTGTGTAGAATTAGGTAACAACTAACTACAAAAACCCACGACTGTGTAGAATTAGGTTTACATCTAACTACAAAAAACCCACGACTGTGTAGAATTAGGTTACATCTAACTACAAAAACCGACGACTGTGTAGAATTAGGTTACAACTAACTGCAAAACCCCACGACTGTGTAGAATTAGGTTACAACTAACTGCAAAAACCCACGACTGTGTAGAATTAGGTTACAACGAACTGCAAAAACCCACGACTGTGTATAATTAGGTAACAGCTAACTGCAAAAACCCACGACTATGTAGAATTAGGTTACATCTAACTACAAAAACCCGCGACTGTGTAGAATTAGGTTACAATTAACTGCAAAGACCCACGACTGTGTAGAATTAGGTTACAACTACTTCAAAAACCCACGACAGTGTAGAATTAGGTTACAACTAACTGCAAAACAGCATAGATAGTTTCGCTTTGAGAAAGTAAAGCTTAGCGTAGCGAATGATAACCTCGACGATTGCGGGGAAAACACAGACACAAACACATTAACTAGTGCAAGAGTTCTTCATAACCGTCTGTATCAAAAGCATACTGAAACTGTGAACAGAACAAACATTCTTTAAATCTTTAATGCCGTACCTATTGATCGATATATATATATCACATTTCTCAAAACGCATACAAAATACGAGTCCAAACAATAATATAGGTTGATATACTTTCCAATCACACGTTTTTGTTATTAAATTATATAGGATTGATAATGGGCATTTTTTTCATTGTAACAAAATTAGGACAACCTGATATGCATTGACAAAGATGGAACTTGCGTGATCACGTTTATTCGGGACACCTGAGACAGGTGCTTGTGTGTAAATAGTATGATACTTTTTGCGAGATAAAATGACATAATGGAACCTTTGTTATGTTTCTATGTATGCACTGCTATGACAGCATAGTTTAGTGAGAATGTTACTCGCATAATTACGCTAGTCTTCGACTGATTCAGACAGGTAAAAGTAGGACACGTTTGTTACTGAACCCGCATACCATTCATAGTCATATTACAACCATCCAATGTAGTTTGCGGATCTATAAGCATTTTAAATGTGAAGTCCTTTTATGATCGTGTGATTCATGAAACGCGAAATTATGCCATGAGAAACATGAGAAATACCAAAAGCGAAATAAAGATGTTGAAAGAGTTCGTAAACTAATGTTTTATACAAACCACGAAAATATAGAGGGTTCGGTTAGGTGAAGTTTGATCATCTCCAATTCTATAGTTTGATCAGTTCCAAATTGGCGAAGCCTCATTACAGCAACGAATGAATAAAGAATGACGCGGGCGCACATAAAGGCAACAGGCGCACTGTGCATCACATGTGTGACGCGTGCATGGGGCATGAACAGGTATAGCACTAGATCAAAAATGTGAGGTTTCCATGACATTTTCAGAACCCCGTAGGACTTCAAAAAACAAATTTAAGGGTCCCCCAAGATATTGAGGGGTCCTGAAGTTTGGGTATTTGACAAGTTTACTTTTTTACGGACAGTTTTAATGAATTTATATTGTGAGCAAAGGATGGATATGTAATTTACAGAATTTCTTAAGGTTTCCATTTCCATACATCGTCAAATTTAAGGGGTCCCTTCAATTTTGATCGGGACCCGCAAGTCTTTCCAATTTGAAACCTGACGCGTCAAACAAGAAAGTGAGAGGTCCAGGACGTGCACACGTGTCAGGATGCGACCCCTGGGCAAGAACCGCGTGCGTGTGGCCGTCATCTCGCAAGAAGGCTTGGATTACTGTTGTGCGTGGAGAAATAAAAAAAACCTGAATATTTCTCACCAATTTATAACTGATTTAACTATGGATCATTTCTCATCTCTGAAATGTTATGAGTATACGTCTAGAAGCTTAAGAATTTAAAAAGATACATTTAAATATTTTTACCAAAAAGATATATTAATATAGCTTTGAACATCTCTTGAACATCTTTTTGAGATTCATATCCACACAAAATTATACTCACTTAAAAACTTTAAGACACCAAACCTGGGCATAATTTTGTTAACATTATGACTTTGAGCATTTCGTTAATGTAATATTGAAAATTATTTCTACTAGATTGCAATATAGGACGCATATATATCAATGACTTTTAGAATACTATTACTATATAATTCATTTTCCAAATCGTCTGCTAGATAGTGAAAAGCAGAAAAACGTTATCCTGATACATTCATGACATTATCTGGGAAACAACGACATAGTTAATAAGGACGTCGTGTGTTACGGTTTCGTGATATCTAGCATATGCAAAACTCTTTTCTGTGTTACAATTTGAATCAAACGTCACAATTCACGTGCCAATACCTCTGTTGACGTAGGAACGAATACAAATCTGCAGTAATTCAATGAGATTGTTGAGAATAGACGAAGACAGTAAGCAAATCTCCAAAGTAGTTTACTTTGTTTACAGTGCAGATTGCTAGTGGGTACGGGGTCTACAATTTAACTCATAGGGCTATTCCAGTTAACATCGCAAATACCGGTCTGTAGTTAGAATTGTAAAGACGACATTTTTAGAGGAGATTTTACTCTGGGATTTTCAAAAATATTACGTAAATATACGCTGGTCTTCTTCATGGGGTAACATTTTTCCTTGAATATCCAAATAAAATAGTACAATATTTTAGCCGTAAGGAGAATATTTATATTGTGTTGCTACTTGATTCATAAGTATAACTTTGTCCTCAACAAAGAGGTTGGAAGGGTAAATTTACATTATGATTATGAATTGAAAGTCCGCCGTGCATGTCGCTAAAACAAATTTAAGAGGCTAATCGAGGGAGTCTCGGCAAGTTTGATTTCTTGTAACGCAGAAATGTGACAGCATCTTTTCTAAGATTTGCATCCGTTCCTTCATGTAACTGTTCCCGGATATAGGAAGGAAATATAATAATCGGTGAATATGACGAACATTAAGTTACATCCTCTCTTGCAGATTGTATCGGCTAAAGATACGTCTTTTCCGTTGGCGA
This sequence comes from Ophiura sarsii, assembly GCA_035610835.1. Classification (NCBI taxonomy): domain Eukaryota; kingdom Metazoa; phylum Echinodermata; class Ophiuroidea; order Amphilepidida; family Ophiuridae; genus Ophiura; species Ophiura sarsii. Next base: position 142,445,734 of record CM069441.1, on the reverse strand, counting down.
TTACCACAGGCGTAAATCGTAACATGAGATGATAAAAAGGATGACTTAGTTACTAATGTATGACTAAAAAAAATTAAAAAATCTATCTTCATAATCTTTAAACACCGTAGATAGTCTAGTTGTTCTAGCGGATTCTTACAGTATCACAATGTCATAATAATAGCAGCATTGCCTTTATATTTCAATGTTTCCCGAATGTCGGAAGAAAATCTATTAACAATGGGTAAGAGTGGCATTGAGATAGGACCTCTCAGATTCGGTTCGATGTATGTCTTGCCATTGATTCTTTGTTTTTCACAGCATAATATGGATGGCATAGCGTTTTACTAATAATATGATATTTTTAATAATTAATTAATGAGTTGATAATATATTACGGACCCAAAACAAATGTATAATATGATATCTTTATAAGGGTGATACAGTTCCGCAGTCATAGGAATTTAATACAACTAGCGATATGAAGGGAGGGATTACAAGAATAGGTTTGATTGATTTCATTCCATTTGGTATTTAAAAGAAATATTGAGCGCCTATATTCCTCATACAATATTTGGGCTAACCCTTGTAATCTATAGTGATGGTTTTGACAGGTGGTAAAAACAGATATGGACATGTGTTACGGTTGAAATCTACAAAGATATATTCCTCGAGCTACAATATTTACTTTAACTAATATTCTTAACAAAACCGTGCAATCAATGTTATTGTCCTTCATGAAGTAAATGAAAGGTGTAGACTCTTATTTAATTACGAGTATCTACAATTCTAAAATTATAACAGACCCGGTAATAACTATAACACCTACGTAACAATGTTGAAATATGAATTTGTAATGAAATTTTACCTCTATACTTATCGACATATGATTTCTTCACCTCCAGACATATCGTTTTTAAAGAAACATCTTTGGCGATAAAATCTAGATATGGAACTTTGATATTGCGTTACACACGAAGTCTGTCAAATCATTTCATGCGGATATTCCTTCTTTTTTTCCCTTTTCAGTTTTAGAATCCGGACAACAAATTGAGGTGGTTTTACGCCTTGAAATTAACATATTGAACTTTCTTGGTGCATTCTATGATTTAAAAATAAAACCCAGAGAAGGTGGTGATTTGACATAAATGATTGTACATTAATATAGATATATGCATATGACATAATACGTAGTATATTATTCTCAATAAAGACTCATTCTTAACGTATTTATAATTAGAGTCAATATCGCTAGCCATTGGGCTTTTTTCGTTTACTGATGTCGACATGAAAAAAGTTATTATCTGGTGCACAGGGTAAATACGCCAACAATTACGCCAACATTTATTTAGAACACATTCCTCCGAATTCATTCAGATACAGACAAGGGTTGATAGAATATCCTGGTCGTATTGGGCCCCTTGATCCCCAGGCAAAATTGCAATGCTACTCTCATTTGAAAACCGTGAATCTCCTTTAAAAAGTGAATTAAACTAATCCTGGGAACCAACTTGCTCAGTGTAGTTTTACTATTCATATTATACGAAATACTTTACAAAGGGCGTTGGTAGATTGCTTTACAAATAATATCGCTAAGTCTCGTGACACAAACCGCTAACTGTAAGCAAATTTATATTAGCGAGCTTTTCCAGTTTGAATTACACTGGGTGCTTTTGCTAACTAACGAGGGAAACAGATTATTCAACAAAAGGGCTCGAAACAATAATCTTACCTATAATTAATCTCAAGAAATATCTTAACTTTGATATATCTCAAAATCATTGATCTCTCTTACCATCTATTATATTTCTCGCAGAGTTCATTCCGATAAGAGGTATTGTCAAAGCTCATCGTAATTACTTTGGATATCTAAGACCATCCTATCCCTCTGTACAGCAATCCGTGATGCTCCTCCAAATCTGATGGCATATCATGTTCAAAGAACGTTATTTCAATAATTAAAAAGATACTCTATTATTATATACCCAAAGGTGAGTCTGTTATAGGAATATAGCGATGTTGAGAAAAGAGGTACGGCGAAAGACGTAGAAACAATTTGGTGGATTATCGAATATTTATATAATGTATTTTTAAAGGGTGAAATATCCGTATTAGAGCAGATTACCTTGCTTTGGTATACGTAATTCGCCTTTTTAGCATATCCAAATACTAGCAAATAAGTTTCAATTCAGAAGGGCATTTGTATAGTGACCTTATGACATAATCAGCCTTCGTAGTTAAATAGAAGAAAGCCAGCGTTAAACTAAGAGGAAACACACTTAGAGTGGGTCAATGTTACATACAGCTGGTGACATAAAATATAGATTTGAGATAAGATCAAAGTAAGATCAAATTGATCTCATTTCCTTATCTCCTACTATTCCTATACAAATATTGGCTATCTGAGAAGAATATACCTGAAGGGATAAGAAGCACTATTCACTCCTGTTATGTGCAGCGGTGCAAGTCTAACACGGTAATTGTTATGCTTGATGGCCAATCCATGATCACCATTCAGTTTAATTTGTAGCACGACCACATTATGTGAGTTACCGCGCTATTTCAAATTAAGTGTTATCAACACGTGTGTTACGATCTTCTAAACAACCTGAACACACTGTAGTATCAGACGGTCACCGACATACAGACTGTGATAGGTTAGCATTTATTGCTAGAATTATGGCATTTCAGAAGTATGCCAATTAAAACCTACTAGCCATAGCTCAATACATAAACAATGTATTTTGATATTCAAAGTGCATGGTTTGTGTTTAGATTTAATATGAATTGAAATACAAATATTCAGATGTGGTTGAGCTGATACACTTATCTGTTCATGTATAAAAATACAAAATTTGTTGTGTTTCAATTCACATTAAATCTAAATTCGAAACACAAACCATGAACTTTGAATATCATAATATATTTTTTACGGGTTGAAGTAGGGCACTACAATATAAATGCGTTATCATTTTAGAAATACATCACAGTCTGTATGCGTAATCATCATGATCATGGTTTAAGCCCAGAAGTGAGAGCAGTAGCAATCGACGCATGTGCATGCGCAACCTGTTGTATAGGTTCTGCTTGGGTTGGTTTGAGAACAATGCCGTGCAATGCCGTGCAAGACCTGGTTCGTAGAATTGAATGGCAATACACGGAGCTGCCTATCCCTTCAGGTATATTCGTCTCAGGTAATAAACTAATAACTATAGTCTCTCATTCAGGTTAATGACCTTTTCGAATACTGACTTCCGAACGTCATTACAAGCCCCTTTATCTTGGTGAACATCCCTGGAGCGTTCTTGTGATAGATATTATACAAGATTCTGTCATATCCATGTCATTCTTGTGTTCATATCTGTCAAATATTTATGTTCCACCACGATGATATACACATGGGGAGACAGGGTCAGTCAAAACGTTTCTGTCACGGAAAAAACAAGTTTTAGTTGGCAAGTGCTATAATTCTGTACAGTAAGATTCTGTAGATTACATATCATTACGAAATACGTATCATTGACTTTCTTGCCTGAAGGATAACAATTGGACTCCTTTTGAAACCCTTGATTTTACGATAAAGTATAACATCCGATCATCGGGTCAGTTCGCCGCGTGCTTTTGCCAATGTCGGTGAGCTTACAAATAGGTCATCTTGCACAGCCTATTGCTACTGACAATATTCTTTACTTTAAGCTGCGTTGAATAAAAAACCACTCCTTTGTAAAATTAGATTGCTTTTTAGTTAACCACAACTGACCGCAATAGTATTTGGTGAACAGCATGAATATGTTAGCTATGAAAAACATTTGCAGACTAAGCGGACTGGATTCCTGATCGAAAGAAGCGATAAGTATGCAACAGACACAAAACCAAAAGTCTTTTGCCAGTGCTCGTCATATCCGCCTGCAACAAAAGTGTAAGATCAGCGTCTGGAAACTGGGAACATATTAAACATAGTCCAAATATTTCATGTCGTTCGTATTGATCAAGATATTACGTTACTCAAAACACTTAAATACGAAATGCGATTCCATCAGATAATGTGTGCTGAAATACTGTGCAATCATTCTAACTCGGCATAAAACACGTTTTTGTTATAATATTATATAGGCGGCTAGATTATCACCCAAAGATCCCATTACGTGATGGAACATTTTGTATTCAACAATATTGGGACAACTTGAAATGCATTGATAAGAGGCAATTTGCGTGTTCACGGTTTTTCTGAGACAGAGTAATTTGTCTGCGACCGGTTATATATAAGCAGAGATAGGGGCTTGACTGTATATCTTCTTTTGCAATAGAAACAAATAAAATCAGAATGGAACATTTTGTTAGCTTCCCATAATAGCTATAAGAGGTATCATACTTGGTTAAAAAGTATTGTGGCTTGCATAATGATGTTGGTATTCATCTATGGCAGGTGACTGCCTGTTAACGAACCATTTACGAGATAGAAAATAGGGCATGTCTGTAATTGAACCTATCCTGTTTGCAGTCTAAGTCCAACTATTGTATCCACTTTTGTTTGTGGCTGTAAGCATTTGAAAAAGGAAACTATTTCGGGGATGTTTTGTTCGGCATGATAGATTACATGACGACATTCAATTGAATCTATAATATATGTAAGCATGAGATGCATGAAACACAAAATTATACTATTAAATATTCTAAACATCGAGCAGAAACTGTTAAAATTGAAATAAAGACGTAGACAGAGATCATCATTAAAACTAGTACAACATTTAATAGTCTAAGACCATGTTATAATTCTGTAACCCGGCTTAGTAAATGTAAATTCCTAACGAATGTTTAGATGATAATTAAACCACATACATATATGCTGTAGTTTATCGTTTTATTTAAATTTCTCTGAAATCCATAATATATTCTTTAGGAGATTAAAATTATGACATTATGTTAATTTTACAAATTAAGAATGACAATAAGGAGAAGACATCTTATGATTTGAAACACACGGATCGGTTTGGTAAATGTCGTGAACATCTCCATAAAATCAATAAGCACGTACTATATATTTAGGTCCACTAATAATGGATGAAGTGAACCATTTGACCACACTGACTTAATTTATTATCTAAAACACTCTATTCTCAGGTATACATGTAACATTGTCTTCCTTGAAGGGGCTGGAATTGGTAAACGTACATTAAATATTCGTCATTCATGCCTTATAGGAATTAAGCCAGATGACCACTGACGAGACATAATTCACGTCAAATAGTATTGCATCAGGGGCAGTCTCTCCCATTCATCTGGCATTGGCTCACTTGAATCACTATCAATGAACATCATTCAGTTAGAACAGTATACGAATGAATTCTTGATATTCTTTGCTTTTCAGGATCAGTACGGAGATATAGCAACCATTCGCAGTTAATGTATCGACATTGTCCTTGAACAAAAATGTGACCCAACGCGAGTGAATGAGGCACAATGAGGAAAATATCAATATTGAGTTATTTATATAATGATAATATGTACAAGTCAAAGGCCTTTTTGGTACCAAAGTTAATATTATATGACATTCCTAACCAAACTTATTGATGTAATGTAAAAGCTGAATGCAAACTGCTTATCCACAAAAATAGCCTGTGTAAGTAAATGTAATAAATATAAGAGGACCTGACGTTTCGATTCTAACAGAATCTTTATCGAAGGTAAAATGACAGAATACAACATACACTAAACATATATATAGACATGGGAACAAAGGGCAGGAAGTCACATGGGATAATGTAACACAGTGGGGGTCAAAGTGACAGATGGATGAATAGGGGAAGGTATAACAAACTTGACAGCTGATTGATGAAGTGGATAATGTAACAAAAGGATGACATAGACAAAGGAGAGATTAAAAAGTAAAAGGCAAATGGGATATGAAAAATGGAGAGTAAAATCTATAATTGATTTATGACTACAAATAAATAATAAAAATAGATGTAAATGTAAATGGTAACAAATAATGGAAATGCACTGGAACGAGTAATAAAAATTACTGTGCATAGGAGACAATGTCGAAAATGAAAACATAGTGTCACACATAACAAGAAGTAAAAAATAAAAAAATAAAAAATAAAGTGACGAAAAAGTGGAAAAAAACAAATGGGTAAAAAATACAAGTGATAGGTTGCACAGATACAAATGGAGGAGGTGGGGGGGGGGGGGGCGGGGGGTGGTTTGAGTCTAATCGTTCCCTTCCTGGATGTTTAGGCCATGGGGCTGAATGGTGAGAAGACGCTTCATCCATAGTTTCTCTCTACTGAGACGTACCACTTCTGAACGGCTACCTAAAGATTCAATGCCTTGTAAGATCATATCAGCCATAGTGTGGTTGGGAAGGTTAAAGTGGTGTCCGACAGGTGGCTTGTTGGTGTTGACCGTCGATCTGTGTCCATAGAAGCGCTTCTTCAGTGAGTTTTTGGTCTCACCAACATACTGGACTCCACACACTCTACATGATAAGAGGTAAATGACATTAGATGTGGTACAAGTGATGTGACCCTTCGTCTTGTAGGTGGCATGGGTGGTGTGACTGGTGAAGGAATCGCCTTCCTTGATGTGTTCCCGGCAAACGACGCACCTGCTGGTCGACTCGCACTTAGAAGTGCCATGCTGCATGGGGAGAGAATCATCAGTTAATGGGGGAATAGTAGCACGTACTAACATATCTCGTAGGTTGCGAGGGCGTCTGTAGGCCAGGATGGGTATGTCAGGAACTGCACGACGAAGACGGTCTGATGTGTGGAGAATGTGATGGTTAGTGTTGGTGATGTGACGTAGAGGAGGAAGGTTAGGATGAAATGTGGTGACAAGGGGAATCTTAGGGGTGGGGTCTTGGTTTCTAGACTTCTCCTGAAGGACTGTGGCTCTCGGGAGAGAGTGGACTTTCTTGATGGCTTGCTGGACTTTGGTGGAGCTGTGACCCCTGGTAACCAGATGCTTCTTGAACTATAGATAATTCTGTGCATGATATAAGAATTTGGATTCGTTAGAGCAAATACGTCGGAGACGGAGAGCCTGACTATATGCTATGCCAGTCTTACAATGGCGAGGGTGGCAGCTTGAAGCATGGAGATACTGGTGCGTATCTGTGGGCTTGGTGAAGAGATCTGTAGATAGTATACCATTCTCAGCCTTCTGTATGGTTACATCAAGAAAGTGTGCCTGTTGGTGGGAGTAATCAGAAGTGAACTTAATGGTCCTGTGAAATGAGTTCATGTGATCAATGAATGTGAGGAGGCTGCTTTCATCACTGGTCCAGATAAAGAATACGTCGTCGATGTACCGCAACCAAATCCAAGGTCGACAAGGCGCTTCAGCTAGCATTTGTTCCTCCAGCCTAGACATGAAAAGACAGGCCCATGAAGGAGCCATCCTAGTACCCATAGCTGTGCCATGTACCTGCAAGTAGGTCCTGTCCATGAAAGTGAAATTGTTCTTGGTTAGGACATGATTCATGAGGCATTCAATGTCAGATATGGGAGGACTGGAATGACCAACCTTGGCCAAAGCTGCACGGCTTGCTTCGATGCCTTCCTGATGGGGAATGTTGGTATAGAGGGACTTGACATCAAATGTGCCAATAATTGCGGTGCTTGGAACTTGGTTCTTGATGGCTTCGAGTTTCCTGAGAAAGTCCGGGGTGTCATGGATATAGGAGGAACCTGTGGAACAAGAGGCTTGATGAAGTTATCGACAAAGAGGGATATATGCTCAGTTGGGGAGCCGTTGCCAGAGATGATGGGTCTGCCTGGGTTGCCCGGCTTATGGATCTTGGGAAGGAGGTAGAAGCGGGCAGCACTGCAATCTTTGGGAGATAGAAACTCAAAGGCCTTGTCAGAGAGCTCATGACGCTGATGCATATCATCCAGGGTATGCTGAATCTGTTAAGAAAATGTGTTAGTTGGATCGGAGTCAAGAACAGCATAATGAATGCGGTTGTCAAGATGACGCATGGCTTCATCAATGTACTTCTGTCGGTCCATGACAACTACTGCTGACCCTTTGTCTGCTGGCTTGATGATGATGTCTGTCCGTAACCTGATGGAATTCAGTGCCTGGCGTTCCTCCCTAGGGATATTGTCATGAGATCTGCGGGAAACTTGCTCAGAAGTGTTAACCTGGGTGCTAACGACTTGGACATAAGTCTCAAGGGCAGGGACTCTGTTCTTGGGAGGAACCCAAGTACTCTTCTTGTAGAACGGCTCAGGTACAGATGGTGGGGCATCAAGAAAAAATTCTTTGAGACGTATCCTCCGATAATACTGAGTAAGGTCCTCGCTAAGCTCAACTTGATTGACATCAGGAGGAGTGGGACAGAATTTAAGGCCCCTCGAGAGAAGTTTGTGTTCAGCATCAGATAAGATGGAAGATGAAAGGTTAATGACAGTGGATGCAGTTTCCCAAGATCCATAAGCCGGGCAACCCAGGCAGACCCATCATCTCTGGCAACGGCTCCCCCAACTGAGCATATATCCCTCTTTGTATCGGATATCCGTCTGGCCTGCTAGTCATTTCAAACGCTCATGTCGTAACATAAGCTGGTGTAGCGTATGATTAGTTGTATTGCCAACCAAAAAAAACATTCTCATATTTTTATTCAAATTGAAACATTATAAGCAATTCATAGCATGGGTGAGTGATTATGTTATCTCCAATGTAAACAATTAAGGAAGCACAGCGAGGTCATGAGCTTGTAAACAAAGGTTAAACGCTATGCGCTAGATGAATCGCGTAAGGGGGCAGTCATTTTGTTTCGTAGGGGTTTCAAAAATGTCATTAATCGTCGAATTTTTTGTTGACCCCCCCCCCCCCCCCACACACACCCCCCCCCCCCCCCCCACCCACACATATCTGTACTTATAACATTTATAGGGCCTATCTAGTTAGGTTAGTGGGAAAATAGTTGATGCGGAAGTAAGAAATAGGGTGGACGAGCATAATTTGTGTTTCACAATGTTGAAACACTGTAGAAAGAAAATGCGCAAAGCTAAAACTAAAACTTTTGTTTTTATTTTCTTCTACATCCCCCCCCCCCCCCCCCCCCCCATTACAATGATATTTATTCTATGACCACCCCACCCCTATTGTCTGTGTAAAACATCTATGAACCCTGGATATATGGGACCACGACCTACTGAAAAAATGAGATCCCCTTTAGTGCCAGTTACTCCACGGTGGAGTTACACGGAGCTCGCTACTCCTCGCTAAAAGGCACAGGTAAATCGACCGGATTTAGGCGGCGTAACTTACGCCAGCGACCGTTCACACTGTCACCAGTTACGCGATCACTACTCCAAACCACCGCTACTCTTCCTATAAGCCGCTCTTACTCTCCCTAGTATGAACGTAATGTGCGTATCGGAGCACCTATTTAAATAATATTGTGTCTCTAAGCTAGTGGATATTCTAGTTACATGTACATAGACAATTTCCTTTTAAGTGGATTATGACAGTATCACAATAATTACAATTATAACAACTATATTTCTGTTCATCTTCAATTTTTTCCAGGATGCCGGAAGAAATAATAATGCTCGGGGATATGAGAAACATTATGCTAGGTAATCTCATATTAGTCTGATGTATTTATGTCTTTCCAGTGATCCAAATCAGAGGGCGTTTGTCAAAACATAAACTTATCCAAACGTCATTACAGAGCCCCTTTATGTAGGTGAACATCCCGGGAGCGTTCTTGTGATGGATATTATACAAGATTCTGTCATGTCCATGTCATATTTGTGTTCATATCTGTCAAATATTTATGTTCCACCACGATGATATACACATGGGGACACCGGATCGGTCAAAACGTAGTTGTATTGTATATGTCACAGAAAAAACAAGCGTTAGTTGGCAAGTGCTATAATTCTGTACAGTAAGATTTTGTAGATTACATGTCATTACAGAATACATATTATTGATTAATAGGACGATTCTTTTGCCAAAACATATATAACTATACTGAGTTCAGTTTCGAGTGTCATGGCCGCCACTCTTTCTCTTCTTCCCTGAAAAAGATCAGTACATTTATATTGGTTTTGGCAAAAGAATCATCCTACTAATATATTACACAAACTTGATAAATCTTTTCAAGAATATTGATATTCCATATTCTGCTGTCTTACTAGGCTATAATTTTTCGATTGACCTGCCTACTGCTTATGGTGTATCCCTTTCACAATGTATTGATTTTGTGAGAATCCGGAGATAGCAATGTTAGGTTGGGGTTTTATGTAGAGTAGGGGTAGATTGGTGGAAAACTCAACAAATTAAATAAATATTTTATGAAACATAAATTGATTAAAAAAACTTTGGAAGATATTTTCGGAAAGTTTTGCCGAGTTATCCACTCTTTCCCTATTCTTAGCGTTTATAGTCTTAACATCAATATTCATTCAAGCAGTCGAATTGACAATGTGTCTGCATTTGTGCTTCACCACCTGCGTGTGCAACAATTCGTAAAACGAGGTTACTAGTCACGTGCTATAGATTTAATCTTGTTATCGCACGTTCACGGTGGGTAAAGAGGTCACATTACAATTACCAAAAAATCGTGCATTAAGCGACGAAAAATCCAACATTGTTGTAGGGGAAAACGAACCTCTCCGGTAGGTTCAGTCGGTAAACAGTGCGACTTTTGAGAATTGTCGCCGAGACGGAAACACGGGCATAACAATGATAAATAAATGATAACAATTGGATTTCTTGATTTACGATATAGCATAACCTCCTATCATCAAGTCAGATCGCCGCGGGCTTTTGACAATGTATTGGTAAGCTTACAAATAGTGGATCTTGCACAGCCTATTGCTACTGTTAATGTACTTTACTCGGTGGATTTTGCTCAGCACTCCGGGTGAAGATGGGCTGAATAAACCCTACTACTTTGTAAAATTAGATTGCTTTTTGTACACTACAAGTAACCGCAATAATATCTGACGATCAGCATGAATATTTTAGCCGACTTAGGATTCTGATTGAAAGAGGCAAGAAAAGAGCAGCAGACACAAACAATAGCCAGTGTTCGTAATATCCACCAGCAATAAAAATGTCAGATCCGCCGTCTGGAAACTGTAAATAATATTAAAAATACTCCACAAATCGTTCTTGTCGTGCGTATTGATCGAACTATTACGTTTATACTCAAAACACTTAAATACGAAATGCGATTCCATCAAATGATATAGGTTGAAATACTGAGCAATTATTCTAAACTTGGCACAATACGCGTTTTTGTTACACAATTATATAGGATAGATTATCAGCCAACGATCCCATTTCATTCCACAATATCAGGACAACTTGATTTGCATTGATAAGAGAGAATTTGCGTGTTCACGGGTTTTTTAGACAGTGCAATTTATCTGCGACAGAGATAAGAGTTGACTTTAAAAGAAATCTTTTGCAATAGAAAAAGGCATAATCGTAACCATAGGTTGATCACACGAACAAATTGAGACATCATATATCAAAATCGGAGCAAGTTCAAATGTTGACCCCTAATGCAAAGGTCAACAACCATTACACGTTTTTCTAAGTACATTCGGTAATCAAACATCGGAAGTGGGGCAAACTGTACATTTTAGAATCATTGTGCTCAGACGAACAATTGTGTATGCTTGTCATCTTAATTATAGCAATTAAATGTTTGACCCCCTGTATGGCAGCCATTTTATATTTGGCTCTAAATCTAAACATTTTAGCACACAAGGGATTCCTGGGGAATTTAATTATGTTGTTCCTCATATCATTAGGTATTATCATTAACAATTCAGCTTGGGTACTATTTTATTCCGGTGTCAAAACCATAATATTCCTTGAATATTCGCTCTTTGCGAGGAGAACCTCGAGAAATTCCATAACATTATGCCACCTAGTTCGACTCTCCCTGCACAATATGACTATTGCAGTGTGGTCATGCAGTGAGACATTTTGAAATGATGCAACACTTTCATTGAATCTGATTCCGGTTTCGAGGTTCTCCTCGAAAATGGCGGATCAAGGGGCAGTCTCAAAAACAAACAAAAACAAATGAGCGACAAATACTATCTAAGACATTGTTTTCATTGAAGGGGCTGGAATGGGTAAACGTTCATTGAATATTCGTCATCCATGCCTTAGAATTAACCCAGATGACAACCGACGTGGTATTATTGACGTTCTAGGGTAATACATTTCCCCTCCTTCGCCATTTATCTGATTTATTTCACACCACCTGTTTATTGCCAGCGCACTTGCTAATGCTACCATCGCTCTCGCAAACATTCCTTGGATAATTTGCTGGTGGAACTAGAAGCCCAAAGTGTGCCTTTTGAAGAAAAAAATTGAGTTCAAACCAATTCAAACTTTGAACTTCAATTTGTTATAAAAACTAGTGATATTTGTAAAATCAAAAGTTCAAATTTCGAAAAGGTCACAATATAGTATCCCTAGAGCAGATTTTAGTTTTAAAAATTAGCCCCATAAGGGCTCAAAGTCAACATGTGGCAAGAAATACGGCAAGACTGTAGACTACCTTTTGGCTATGCTAGGTCCCGACATGTGGTCCAGGGTGTCAATGGAGCAAGTACTACCTTCATGGCCTATCAACCTGTCAACAAATATATCGCAAAATATACAGGTAATTGGAACGTAATGAGTAGATCACTTGAATCACTATTCACTATCACTGACCATCGTTTGACACTTGATACGAATTACACACATCGTTGAGTTGATACAATTCATCATTAATAAAAAAATTAAACCGTGGTTTTAAACAGTATGAAAGTTCCCCAGGATTTTTTAATTCTAAATAACTCCTAGAACTGCGTAGTTTTTAATAGCTCTTAATAATATTTTCCAATCTGAAGTAAAGCATGGTCCCCGTGCAAATTAAGAAACCCGCCCGGGAAAAAACCCGGGTGTGTCATATCATTGCAATTAAGTCAAATGACTGTATTATCGAACTTTTTGCGCTTAGGATATTGTCGCAATTAAGGTTTCTTTTGAAAATTGTATGATGTTGATGACATATGTAACATGGTAACTGAAATAGCATATTTATTGAAAATAAGTTTGACGTGATCAAGTCTCACAGAAGTCATATTGACAATATTGAAAGTCACCTTTTAAAAAACTCTTTAATTTCTAGTATAGACACAGTGTGAATGTGACATTGTTCGTCGTACGGTTTTCTGTAGGCAACTTATTGATCGTGGAATATCATAGAAGATTTCTTTAGCCACACCAGCAACTTTACTTTCATCACCTGACCACTGATTTCTCCCACCAGTGTATACTGGTTCCCATTGACATAACGTTGCAATGAAAGGCTTATAATGTTGTTAAACGAGGGGAAATCCTGCTGCAAGTAGTACAATTGATGCGACTTTAATTCAGTACTCTCATGTTTTTCTTAAAGACCCTTTACTTTTTAATAACACATTTTAGTTCGGATTCAACTTCTTTTCATATCTGTGGCCAAGATGCCTATCAGTACCATGTATTATGAAGGTGGAAGCCAGACAATCTCCAGCTGTTAATTACTTTAATGGACCCTCAATATATAGCCTCCGTAAAACTGCTGTAACTCCTTTATTATTCATTTAATCTACACAAAAGTATACATTTTTTTGCAGAAAAGGGTTCAATGAATCCAACCATGATCATGAAATTGACCATTTTGGAGAAAATTATTTTAAAAAACACGTTTTTTGACCCATTTTCGGTTTGCAAAGATAACTAAAAATTAATTTTGTCACATTTTGTCATACTAGTTTTATTATAATCCTAATACAATTCCCTAGGAAGGTTTATTTTTTATTTTTTATATCTTATTTATTTTTTGAATTATCGACCAAAAAGTGCCAAAAAATCACTTTACCTCCGAAATCATGAAAATCATGGCACTTTTTGGTCAATAATTGCAAAAATAATTTTCAAAAAAAAAGAAGAAAAGCTTCCTAGGGAATTGTATTAGGATTATAAAACTAGTATGACAAAATGTGGGCATGCTGTCAGCGTGGACATGCTCTGTCAGCGTGGATATGCTCTGTCAGCGTGTGCATGTTGTCAGCGTGGGCATGGTGTCAGCGTGGGCATGCTGTCAGCGTAGGCATGCTGTCAGCGTGGGCATGCTGTCAGCGTGGGCATGCTGTCAGCATGGGCATGCTGTCAGCGTGGGCATGCTGTCAGCGTGCAGCGTGGCATGCTGTCAGCGTGGCATGCTGTCAGCGTGGCATGCTGTCAGCGTGGCATGCTGTCAGCGTGGCATGCTGTCAGCGTGGCATGCTGTCAGCGTGGCATGCTGTCAGCGTGGCATGCTGTCAGCGTGGCATGCTGTATTGTTGTTGAGTTCCAAGATGAGCAAAAGTCTACTGCAAGCAGGGGCCTAAAAGAAGGGCAACACACATTGCTGTTGTCAGTGTTCAGAATGTTACCTTAAAGGGGACCATGGGTGTTTAATAAAATTGTTATCAACAAATATTATGGTTTGAAATATTTGTACAACAAAGTTATAACCCCCCCCCTTTGATTTCTTTACAAAGTTACGACCCCACCTATTTCGTGCCCCCCCCCCCCCCCTCCGGTAGAAATAATGAACGGTCCCTTACATAGATGGTTTCCTAGCGTTTTCAACGTGCTATTAAGTGGATTATTACAGAACCAGATAATTTCATAATGATAAATACATTTCCCCCGGATATATGGAAGGAAACATGCTAACCCGGGATGTGAAGAATGTTATGGTACCTCTTCTTATTTGTATGATGCATATGTATGTCTTCCCACTGATTCAGAGGGAGTTTGTCAAACCTATCATTGTATAGCGTTTGTCAGTTTTCATATATTCTATCCGCGTATGGAGAATATAATCATCAACAACTGTTTTGAAGATCTTTAAGTGCCTTCTTGAAATGCTAGCATAAAATGACTAATTCCCGATAGTGTCAGCTCGAACAATCTGGCGTCCCTTAAGATAAGCTTTTCATGGTTATTCACCTGCAATTGGACCACTTCAGCAGGTTGTCTCCTACCTTCTAAATTGTGTCATTTAATCTGAGATTGGGAAGGTAAATTAATTACAAATGCAATGCAAACGGACATAGTAAAGTTTCTTAGAGTGAAATATTCCCGGAAGGATATGATATCGGGGATAAATAATGAACATTAATGCTCCAGTTGTCGGCGTCTTATTTCGAATTACATCAAATGTTTTGCGTCGTGCAGTAATTTCATAGAGGTCAGGCATTCAATGACTTGTCTAGTGCAGAAAACATTAACTTTAATGATAACAGTCAAAGTCCAACCTCTGTATTGTAAACGCCAACATACTGGACCACGTGCTGTTTAACTAGTCATGTCACTAGTGTTGCTTTGAGAATCCCCCCTCAGGTAGTTGTTCCGTCACGCCATGGATTGATAGCCCCTCAGGTAGTTGTTCCGTCACGCCATGGATTGCAAATAGGGGCAAGAAAAAATGTTGGGGGGCAAGAAACAATTTTTCTTAGGAGAGGGGGAATGGGCGCGAAAAGCGCGAAAATATTGGCTTTTATTGTAAAGATTGCCTGAAATTAGCTTAATTTGTTCTGAATTAGACAAAATAGGGTGGGGCTTGAACTAAATGGGGGGGGGGGGGGGCAAGTGGGGTGAAAAGGTTGTGACTGGGGAAAATCCCCCCCCCCCCCCCCCTCCCCCAGAGGATTACGATTTAGTTACTTTACCTAAACACTACAACATTAAATATCTTATATTTAACGTAGTTATCTTAAAGAGAATATATTGCTCGATCTCTCACACCTGTCATTGTATTTCTCTCTCATTCTGATAAGAGGTATTTTCAAAGCTCATTATAATCAGTTTTATCTCTGACCGTGCCTTCTTCCTGCATAAGGAGGAAGGCATGGTCAGAGATAGTAATCCGCGATACTTTTCGAAATCCGAAGGATATCGGGTTCGCAGAATGTATACAATATAGGACGTTCATTTCAATAATTAAAAAGATACTCTATACCTAAGGTTGAGTCTATTAGTGTAATTAATAACTACGGAGTGACAATGATTAAGAGGTTGAAACAACGTGTTTATCAAATAAAGAGACGAACCCAGAGTATTCAGTTACAGTAAATTTGCTCGCTCTTATCTGAAGTAATAGCCCATTATATAACATACCGTAAACATTCGTATCGAAGCATGTATGCCTTATATCGAAGCCGATTTGTGAGGGTTCAGAACAACTCATCAACTCACAATGTCGATTTTTAGGGATGTGTCAAAATAATAGTTTCGTATAATAAAAAATAGCGATTGCAACACGATAAAACAATCGTATTCAGACCGATCATATCACTTAGATGAGATGTTATTCTTCCCATTCTTAGACGACCTGACCGACTTTTTTATATATTTTTACTCAAACCAAAAGCCATGCCATTTGGTATCAAAATAATTCTACAAGTATTCTCTATCCAAATACATTTTCAGATTTAAGGTGCGAATTATTTTACCGGAGATACAAAGCTTTGAAATGGTTTCGAAACTTTTGGGACACTCTGTATAACGTCAGGTTTCGGTTTATGTTGACCAGAATGAGGCGTCCTATTTATCAAAATATTAACACCATCTCATGGGCAGCAAATACTCAAAGTAAGTTTATATCTAGCTCAATCTCACCACCATTACCTTTAATATCTTAAAATTACTATACAAGTAACCCTCACCTAATTTTTTTTTTTTAGAAATAGCACGGACATCGCAATGTTTTAACAATATATTATCCTTTTGAAACCCTTGATTTTACGATGTACCTGATCTTGCACAACTTATTGCTATTATGAATTTGTTTAACAATGTAAGACTCAGGGGATTTTGTTGAGCGCTCCGAGGGAAAGCACGTTGGCAAAAACCCAGAACTACTTTGATGAATTAGATTGGTTTTCTTTCACTACAAAAAAATCGCAATGATATACAGCGAGAATAGTATTTGCATTCATAGCCGAGAACAGTTCTTGTCGAAAGAGGGGGACATTGCTCATTTTTGATTCTGTGGAAGCAGAAACGAACACCTCATCTCATGCCCGTGTTAGTTAAAACCACCCGCAACAAAAGTGTAAGATGAACATTGTCAATACTCTAAATCTTTCATGTCGCGCATATTGATCGAGGTATTACGTTACTCAAAACACTTTAATACGAAATACAATTCCCAATGCCTTGCAATCACTCTAACTCGGCATAAAACACGTTTTGTTAAAAGATTACATAGGCTCGATTATCAGCCAACGATCTCATCCAACAATTTTTAGACAACTTAATATGCATTGACAGGGATGACACTTGCGTTATCACGTTTATTTGAGACAGTGTAAGATATCTGACAAAAGTGCTTGCCTGTAAACATTATACGAACGAAAATGTGACAGAATGGAACTTTTGTATATTCGTATTGTTAAAATAGCTTCCACAATTAATGTTGAAACCCCAAATGGTTTAACACACAACCCTTTTTCAGACAGACGTCGAAGCCGTGATGTGATGAAATCATGATCGTGTTGACATTTTTGTAACCTTCTCCTGCATTCATTTCCGTCATAGATGCAAAGTGATGTTCTGGGTACAATATATGGTTTATCAAGAATATAACTCAATGGCATTGATATTCAAATGAGTGAGGCAAGTGGTTTGATCGTAAACTAATCGGTTTCAACAATACTGAAATAGAGCCTGTATAATACAGCACATAGTCGTGATAGTTGAGCTATCGTATCAAATGTGGTTTGTGGATGTTTTAAGCATTTTACAGCGTAATTCACTTTGTTCGATATAATGAGATTCAGTAATGCAATTGAGATTAAGATGTATGAAACACAATATCATACCATGAAAACCTCAGAAATATCAAAAGCAAAATCACATGAAACCCTTTTTGCTTAAAAGTATGAGGATCTAATGAATATTGGGCAAAACCACGTTCACATTCACATTGATAAATAAATGATAAACTCTGTGTAAAATATAAATAAATTAAAATTAAATAAATGATATTCAATACCTAGTATTGACGAATTTTGGAACATAAAATGTAAAGGTGGTGATGGTTTCGATACATTTTTATTTCGAACTCCAAAACGAACAATTACTAAAACGACACAAATTATCTAAGGTCTATACCGCGAATACTACTTGAATGTCACCTTGAAATCCAAAACGACGCAAAACTATAACGTAAAGTCACAAAGCCGTAAAAGATAAAGATATACTCCTACTAGTACCAATCGTATAGACTGTCTTCAACGGTGGGGCAGAAATGGGTAAACGTACTTTATCAAATAATTTAACAATAGTCTTTAATCAAAACAATGAGATTTTTTTATTTACACTTAAAAGGGTCTATGGTTACAAATAAATGTTGTAAGTAAACTATTTGGAGGCTAGTGGATGTAGTCTCGACCAGTTTTACTAGTTACGGAAACAAGAAATAATATCCGTTGATAATATCTGTATTTCCATTAGTTATCTTAATGTTCACGGATATCGGAAGGAAACATACTTATCGGTTAAGGCGGAGCATTAAGCTGCATCTTCGCTTGCAGATTGTATCGATATATATAGATACTTTTTCCCGTTGGTCATTACTGAACACGTATATCGTAACATGTATGATTAAATATGTAGCTATCATGTCTTGCCGTATCTATTTTCAAAATTAATAATGTGTCTCTACATTCAATGGATCTAGTTACATTAGTAATTCTTTGGCTTGTTCAGCCTGCAGCTAGCAGATATTACCGAATATTTCATAACAACAATATAACCACATTTTGTTTCGTTGGCAAAAGTCTCTTGGTTTGTGATAAGAAACATAATAATCGATGGATTTAAGCTACATCCACTGAAAAAGCTCTCATAACAAATCATCAAGAAAGATGCCCAGTTGGAGCACGACTATATGGCATCCTCGTGAGCGTAGTTTCTAGTGTAATCACTTGCATTTCAGCAGACGGTCGCCATCTCTTTCAATTACGTCTTTTAACATTGGATTGCGAAGTGTATATTACAATTATAGCATATCAAAGTATAACACTTTCTTAAATTGTGTTATTTCCCCCGAAGGATGTAATATTTCAGGATATATGATGATCATTAACGCTTTATCCCAGCATCCCTTATCCCATGCTTTTACGGACGATTCAAGTAGAGAATATAACGAAAACTCTGTTTCTTCTGACCTTTAATACCTATTTGGTTTGTTGTTGTTTTGTCTTATAAAGTGTTCGTTTTATTAAAACAAAACAATGATAATCATGATAAGTCATAAAAGAATTATGGAAAAACGATCCAGATATTATTATTGTAAGCAATGTAACATGCTAAATTCATTTAAAAATTGGAATACAATTTAGAAAAATACATTTAACACTTTCAAATAACAGCAATTAATGAAATTATGCAATTCTAAGTGCATTTTATTAAGAGAACTGACATTTCAATATTAACGAAAGAAGACACCATGTGACAAGGATTACTACGATTGCTTTAAACGAAATACTGTACAACGAAGCACTATTTTAAGTTATTTAGTGCTGTCTGAGTTATGTTAGCATCATATTGTAGTCAGAAATCCTCAATACAATTTCCTCTATAAAATAGTATAGGCAGTTATTTTTATTCACGGAAAGACTAATATATTTTTACGGAGGAGGATTCTGAAAACACGGTGTCCAAAATATGCTCTATTGCAGTAAACGTACCATAAATCAATCCATGCAGGGAATGCATTTTACATATAAAACACACTTCGGTGTCCATTCATCCCGGAATTTGGAATATCTTTCAATAGGATTACTAGCCTTGTGGTTGAAAACATTGACTTGCACGACACTCGAACCCACAACCTTCGTATATATGGTAAATACCAGTTCCACATACTATACCACCCACTGTTTTACCAGTAATGAATATTGTCACTTTAATTACTCCCCTTGGGTAGTGGCTCTGTCACTTCGCGTATTACCAGTTACATCCATCAAGAAAAGGTGACCAATGTAAATATCCGATATCGATTCGTTATATTTTGATAACCAGGAAATAAAAATAACCAGCGGGTTGTTAAATAACTTAACCGTGTTCAGATGTTTGTATTAAAAGCAAACTTTACCTGGGTTTATATAGGAATATCAGACAATTTGGAACTCACAACATCGGAATGATGCAGATGTTTTCCCCTTAGAATGTTCGAATAAATCCACCGAACCAAAAATTCCCTAATACAATTACAGATATACCTGGGGATACCTGGTGCTAACACAATTACAAGATATCGGGTAAACGGGTAAAGACGCGTATCAAGCGAATAAAATGAGGCGTTGGTGTGCCAAATAGCAAACAAAACTTATTATGAAATATGTCAAAGTAGCGGGTACATTCTATCAATAAATGTGGTAATGTATAGGCTTAATATTGAGTAGCTTGTACGAAGAACTGATTAATTAACGAGGAAGCTCATTTCAACTGATTATGGGGAAATAAGATGGGCACATTAATTTATTCACATATAAAGATTAGTCCTATTTGGAAAACTGTGAACATTATTATTTCATGTAAGTTATAGAAAGCTATTTTCTAAGTGTTACTGATGTCCTGTTTGGTATTCACACTAAGAATATAAGAAAGGAAAATAATATGTTTATCCACCATGTATAACAAGTTTAGATATTGTAACCATCCTATTTTTTTTTCCTCTTCCAAAATGAACTCAATATTTGTCATGTGACTTTGAGACAACTTTAATTACTGGACATGATTTGTGCTACAATCCTTGTTAATTTACAGTGATGTATGTCTTCAGAATAGTAACAATACTTACAGGCCATTTTTGTAACTTGTCAATACAAATTATATTTAATAATTATATGTATGTTTGATTTATATGACTTCTTGTGTGTAAATTGTAAATATAACTTTTTTTTCTAATGTAACTCATTTCTTTTAACATTTTATATAATGTTGATTTGTTTTCCTGCAAATACTTATTGGTGTTTATACAGGGTGTCTCAAAAAAAATTACAACGCTCCTTTTCGTGAACGTAACTTCCAAAATAATAATCGGAACAGAAAATGTAAACTGCAAAATAAAGTCCTATTAGTTGGCTATAATTGAGAGAAAATTGCATTCGATTCGGCTCAGTGGTTACGGAGAAATGAGCGATTGCGTAAAGGTAGGTATAGAACCCTTCCATCCAAGTTTGCTCAAATTGAGTGATTCAGACAGCACACACAAGAAATTAATCGATACTTCTCTCGAAGATAATGATCATAAGTACTCTAATGAGTTGAAGAATTGCGTTAATCAAGGTATTCAATGGTGCTATCTACATTATTTGAGAATAAAAAACCATACCTGCGCAAATAAATATCAGTATATTACGCAAACTTGGATGGGAGGGTTCTTCACCTACCTCTATATAATCGCTAATTTCTCCGTAACCACTGAGCTGAATTGAATGCGGTTTTTTTTAAATTATAGCCAACTAATTGGACTTAATTTTGCAGTTTAAATTTTTCTATTCTGATTATTATTTTGGAAGTTACGATCACGTAAAGGAGCGTTGTAATTTTTTCTGAGACACCCTGTATGTGTTGTGAGGAATAAATCAACAGAGTAATAAAAAAAAACCATTAAAACAAACATATGGGAAAATCATTTTTGAATAATCTTCCTTTTATTCTCAAGTAATATCTTATTTCGATATATCTGAAAATATCTTGGTTTATCCCACAGTTCATTATATTTCTCTCCAAGCTCATTCCGATAAGAAGTATATAAACGCTAATACATCAATCAAGATTACTCAGACATCCCTGTCCCCTGCACAGTATTTCGTGATGCTTTCCCAATCCGAGACCATGTCATATTCATAGAAAGTATAGGCCTATAATAGGCTAGAACGTTATTTCTCTATACCTAGTATTCGAGCTGTAGTGCAACACTACGGTGTGACGACGTTGAAGAGTTATACGAGATATCTAATTTTTAAACAGTTATGTTCTTTGTACGTGGAAAAACCGGAAAATTCACTCTCAGGAAATTGTCTCACTTATATCTTGAGCAATCAACCCACTTTACATATTCAGTTACGGCAAATATGTAATTACATATTTTTATGGTGATCTCATATGACTTGCATTCATCTTTATAGATCAACAGTACTCACTTACAGTTGAAATGCATCTTCAATGGGTGTTGGTACTACATAACAATTGTTGACATCAAATTATGATATGTTACCAATCCTTCATTTTAAATTATTCCTCCTAATATATTAGAAGAACAAATTCTGATTGAAGTAAATATGTGTGTTCCAGTGATAGAAGGGTTCACTCTATGTATCTATGGTTAAATCTTCCATTTTCTCGCTCTTTTTTCTAGACTGAAAACGTATCTGACCTAAATTATTAAAACGTCATTAACGACTATACTTTTGTAACTAGTACGATGATCCCTTATACAGGATATATAAGCCATATTTCAATTAATGCCTCCGAATATCAGCAATCCTTCATTCAAGTGAACATTCCCTTGAGCGTTCCTGTACAAGATTCTCGTGTTCATATCTGTGATGTGATCACGCAAAATCAGTCGGAAAACCGAAATATTGATTTTAAGATATAAGCAAACATAGGGTAGAATTTCGTTTCGTTTCTATTGTTTTGAAAACCCTTCAATAGCTAATATCTTTGGAATTCAATGTCCATTTGAGATGGGGGTTTCTGCAAAATGACGCTGTGCAAATGACTTGTACAATCAGACCTGAATATTAAATATTTTCGACTTCAGACTGATTTTGCTTGATCACCTCCGAAATTCATTCTCTATCTCATCAATATAGGCACTTATATTGGGAAATGGGTTGATTCCATACGTTACTGCATTGTATACCTATCGAAATGAAAACAAAATGAAAATACTATCTCTCCGTATTGTTACATTCTATGGAATAAAATGCATTTGTGTATATCCGATAACACTCTACTATAGACTGTCAACTGCTTCCATAACCACTTCACATTTTATTGTTTCCATTCTGATTCTGTACATTTTCGTTACGTTACCCTCTATACAGATTAGCTGCTTTCGAGATGTGGTGTTGGAGGCGTATGCTTCGCATCTCATGGACATTGAGAAGGACCAATGCCAGTATTATTGAAGAAATCAGGGTGTCTAAACGACTTCTTTATGCCGTCAACATCCAAATTCTGAGCTACTTCGGCCATATCTCACGTCGCAAGGTTAACAGCCTAGAGATGATGATCATGCAAGGCATAATTGAAGGGAAGAGAATGAAAGGCAGACCTCGGTGGATTGACCAAATAAGATATATTACTGGACACCCTCTCCGTGATTGTTACTCCTTTGCTGAAAATCGTTATCTTTGGCGCAGTATCTGTAAAGTCACAAGCTGTCAGTCATGACAGGAACGAACCAACCAACCAACCCTCTATACGAATGTCACTGTATGATGATCAATGTCAACATTTACTGCAAAAATGTTATCATATTATCGATAATATATTGTCAACAACTCAACAAGTAAGCGGCACTTAGACAAAAGGTGGGAGTTACTGGTTACAGTTGTCATAATGTCGGACTTGAGCGTACTTCAAGCGATATGTCTGCGTGCATAGTGCTAATAAAGGTGGCAGCTATTTCTATAAAGGATGAGATGCGCGATCGTTGCGTACCGGCCGCTGAATGATATACCCACATGATAGGTCACGGCAAAGCGTTCTGAAAACAAAATAGGGGTGAGGTTCTCTTAGAAATATGCATACGCATACATGTATTATTTTGAATGTAAGAACCCGGCGTCATTTGATAAATCTACTGAAAGATATATATTGGCATACCTACTATTTCTCGGGTTGCTCATCCTATATTTCCAAATTCTTAGCGTTAAACTTTAATAACTATTATTCATTCAAGCAGACTGATTGTCGATATGTCTGTATTTATATCTGCTTGACCAACTGCGTGTGCAGCTATACGGAAACTTAGGTTTCTAGTCACGTGCTATATATACGGTATATGCATATATATAATCTCGTTATCGCACGTTCACCATGAATAAAACGGATAACTATTATGGTAATGTCTTTATAAATAAAACATGAAAATTAAAAATGATTTGTTGTTGTTGATAAAACGAAGTAAATATAAGTAAATAAAAACAAAGAATAATTGTTTAAGTTTAATTTGAAACTCTATCACCTTCATCATTATTACCGTTATACATTTAAAATGTCTATGCCAATATCCAATATAATAATTTAATATGAAAAAAGCGCATATATAGCAATATTCCTGCCTGAAGAAGGGTAATCAGACGTTCTTTTCAAACTCGTAATTTTACGGTATACTAAAACATCCAATCATCGGGTCAGTTAACCGCGGGCCTTTTCCATTATACTATTTAGCTTACAAACAGTGAGTATTGCACATTTTATTTCTACTATGAAGTTGCTTCACAATAATATAAAGCCTCAGTGGATGTTGTTAAGCACTCCGGTGTTAAAGAACATTGATTAAAAACCCACGGCTGCGTAGAATTAGGTTACAACTAACTGCAAAAACCCACGACTGTGTAGAATTAGGTTACAACTAACTGAAAAACAGCATAGATAGTTTCGTTTTGAGAAAGTAAAGCTTAACGTAGCGAATGATAACCTCGACGATTGAAAACACAGGCACAAACACAAATAGCACGATTTTGGGGAGAACAATTCGTATCACGCTCATTCATCACATTCATCGTGACGACAGCCGATAATTCACATGAATAAAAAACATCTTGCAAACTACGTCAGAAATAGAACTTTTAAAACAAGGACTTGAAACATCACAAAAATATACAAATTGAAACAAGTTCAAAGTGTATGTATAATAGTGCTGATGTATTATAAACCTCGCAACATTTCATAACAACATTTCAAAAGTGTCATCTAAAAACAATAACATACCTGCAAAATATGCAAACCAATTTTTTGAAACATCCCTCAATTTCATAACAACATAATAAAATACATAAGAAATAGAGAAAACATCAAGTGGTGTTTTTTTAATCCTCACAAAATGTCATCATAAAATAATAAAATAAAAGATATAGAGAGAAAAAATAAAAGCGAGATATTAAAACATTACTCGATTCATCACAAAATCATGAATTTCATAAGAAATCAAATAAAAAGTGAAACTTTTTTTGAAATCTCACGTTTAATCACAAAAAAATTGAATACAAAGGAAAAAGAAAAGAATTTGAAACATCACAACATTTCATCACAAAATAATAAAATACATAAGAACTCAAAAAAAGTGAAGCGATATTTTGAAACATCACAACATTTCATCACAATATAATATTATACATAAGAAATAGAAATTTCGAAGTGAGATTTTGAAACATCACAAATTTTCATCACAAAATAATAAAATACATAAGACCTCCAAAAAAAAGTGAAGCGATATTTTGAAACATCACAAGATTTCATCACAATATAATATTATACATAAGAAATAGAAATTTTGAAGTGAGATTTTGAAACATCACAAATTTTCATCACAAAAATAATAGAATACATAAGAACTCAAAAAAAGTGAGGCGATTTTTTAAAACATCACAAATTTTTATCACAATATAATATTATACATATATATAGTGAGGAGAATTTAAAACATCATTCATTTTCATCACAAAATAATAAATTACATAAGAAATCAAATAAAAAGAGATGTGATTTTTTGAAACATCACAACATTTCATCACAGTGTCGTTTTGGACAATGAGGGTGTCTTTGCGAAGTTTTCAAGTCGCAGCACCGAAACTATGGAATAGCTTGCCTGAATATGTGAAACTGTCAAACTCTGTACATATTTTTAAGAAAAACTTGAAGACATATTTGTACTCTGAAGCATTTGCTTGATGTGACTCTCCTCATCTTTGTTCCTATTCGTGTTTATGTTATTTTGGTTGTTATGCAGTGAAGCGCCATGAGCGTCGCTTGCGGCGGATACCGGCGCTTTATAAATTACCATTATTATTATTATTATTTGTGATGAAAAAATTGTGATGAATCAAATCCTCACATTTGTAATTCCCCTAAATCTTGCAACAGCTGCAAACACATTAACTAGTGCCAGTGTTCTTCATTACCGTCTGTATCAAAAGTATACTGAAACTGTGAACAGAACAAACATACTCTAAATCTTTAATGCTGTACCTATTGATCGATATATCACGTTTCTCAAAACGCATACAAAATACGAGTCCAACCCATAATATAGGTTGATATACTTTCCAATCACTCGAACTTTGCCAAAAAACACGTTTTTGTTATTAAATTATATAGGATAGATTTTTTTCCATTCTAACAAATTAGAACAACTTGATATGCATTGACAAAGATGGAACTTGCGTGATCACGTTTATTCGGGACACCTGAGACAGGTGCTTGTGTGTAAATAGTATGATACTTTTTGGGAGATAAAATGACCGAATGGAACCTTTGTTATGTTTCTATGTATGCACTGCTATGATAACATAGTTTAGTGAGAATGTTACTCACATAATTACGCTATAGTCTTCGACTGATTTGGACAGGTATAAAGTAGGACACATTTGTTACCAAACCCGCATACCATTCATAGTCATATTACAACCATCCAATGTAGTTGGAAGTCCATTTATGATCGTGTGATTCATGAAACGCGAAATTATGCCATGAGAAATCCCGGTGAGAAATACCTAAAGCGAAAAAATAAAATGACAAGAAACTTTATTCTTGAATATGAAGAACAAATAAAGATGTTGAAAGAGCTCGTAAACTAATGTTTGTAAAAAAACCATTTATAGAATGTTTTCAGCTATTATCCAAACCACGAAAATATAATAGAGGGTTCGGTTAGGTGAAGTTTGATCATCTCCAATTCTATAGTTTGATCAGTTCCAAATTGGCGAAGCCTCATTACAGCAGCGAATTAATAAAGAATGACGCGGGCGCACATAAAGGCAACAGGCGCACTATGCATCACAGGTGTGACGCGTGCATGGGGCAAGAACCGCGTGCGTGTGGCCATAATCGCGCAAGAAGGCTTCAATTACTGTTGTGCGTGGAGAGATAAAAACTGAATATTTCTCCCCAATTTAGAACTTATTTAACTATGAATAATTTCTCGTCTCTGAAATGTTATGAGTATATGTATTGAAGCTTAAGAATTTAAAAAGATACATTTAATTATTTTTACCAAAAATGTATTATTTCTTGAACATCTTTTTGAGATTCATATCCACACAAAATTATACTCACTTAGACACCAAACCTGGGCATCATTTTGTTAACATTATGACTTTGAGCATTTCGTTAATGTAATATTGAAAATTATTTCTACTAGATTGCAATATAGGACGCATATATCAATGACATTTAATTTCGTCTGCAAGATAGTGAAAGGCAGAAAAACGCTATCCTGATACATTCATGACATTATCTGGGAAACCACGACATAGTTAATAAGGTCGTTGTGTGTTACGGTTGCTTGATATCAAGCATATGCAAACTCTTTTCTGTGATACATTTTGAATCAAACGTCACAATTCACGTGCCAATACCTCTCTCTGCAGTAGTAATTCAATGAGATTGTTGAGAACAGACGAAGACAGTAAGCAAATCTCCAAAGTAGTTTACTTTGTTTACAGTGCAGATTGCTAGTGTGTACGGGGTCTACAATTTAACTCGTAGGGCTATTCCAGTTAACATCGTAAATACCGGTCTGTAGTTAGAATTGTAAAGACGACATTTGTAGAGGAGATTTTGCTCTGGGATTTTCAAAAATATTACGTGAATGTACGCTGGTCTTCTTCATGGGGTAACATTTTTCCTTGAATATCCAGATAAAATAGTACAATATTTTAGCCGTAAGGAGAATATTTATATGTGTTGCTACTTGATTCATAAGTATAACTGTGTCATCAACAAAGAGGCTGGACGGGTAAATTTACATTATGATTATGAATTGAAAGTCCGCCGTGCATGTCGCTAAAACAAATTTAAGAGGCTAATCGAGGCAGTCGGCCAGTTTGACTTCTTGTAACGCAGAAATGTGACAGCATCATTTAGTAAGATTTGCATCCGATCGTCATGTAATTGTTTCCGGATATAGGAAGGAAATATAATAATCGGTGAATATGACGAACAATAATAAGTTACATGCTCTCTTACAGTTTGTATCGGCTAAAAATACGTCTTTCCCCTTTAGGAATTACCACAGGCGTAAATCGTAACATGAGATGATAAAAAGGATGACTTATTTACTAATGCATGACTAAAAATATAAAATAATCTATCTTCATAATCTTTAAACACCGTAGATAGTCTAGTTGTTCTAGCGGATTCTTACAGTAACACAATGTCATAATAATAACAGCATTGCCTTTATATTTCAATGTTTCCCGAATGTCGGAAGAAAATCTATAAACAATGGACAGTGTGGCATTGAGATAGGACCACTCAGATTCGGTTCGATGTATATGTCTTGCCATTATTCATTGTTTTTCAGAGCATAATATGGATGGCATAGCGTTTTACTAATAATATAATATTTTTAATAATTAATGAATGAGTTGATAATGAAGTATATCATTATTACGAACCCAACATACATGTTATAATATGATATCTTTATAAGAGTTCCGTAGTCATAGGAATTTAATACAACTACCAGCGATATGAAGGGAGGGATTACAAGAATAGGTTTGATTGATTTCATTCCTTTTGGTATTTAAAAGAAATATTGAGCTATCCTTTGTAATCTATAGTGATGGTTTTGACAGGTGGTAAAAACAGATATGGACATGTGTTACGGTTGAAATCTACAAATATATATTCCTCGAGCTACAATATTTACTTAAACTAATATTCTTAACAAAACCATGCAATCAATGTTATTGTCCTTCATGAAGTAAATGAAAGGTGTAGACTCTTATTTAATTACGAGTATCTACAATCCTAAAATTATAACGGACCCGGTAATAACTATAGCACCTTTACTTCGTAAAATTATTGAAATATGAATTTGTAAGGAAATTTTTCCACTATAATTATCGATATAGTTAGTGAAGATCGGTCAACAATTAAGAACATGGGCTACATTGATCAATTGAAGTATCCCTAATCCTCACCTTACTATCAAAATCAAAATCAAAAATCAAAATTATTTATTTAGTTCCATATGACAAATATTTGCCAACAACAATAGTTTCATAATGTTATGGAAAAGTTCAATTCAATACGGTACCAGTTCGAGGCTCTCCTCGCAAATGGCGGATCTAGCAAAGAGCAAATTACCCAAATAACTTGCTACACCGAGGCTGCGTGTAGACGAACCAAATGCTAAAATGAAGAAAAAAACGGACTTTGTTTTTGTTTTGGACACATATAGCTGTATTAATATTCAGTTAATCTTCGCGTGTAATATCTCAAATTAAAAGGAAGACATTTCTTTTAAATTTGTAATTTAATATTTCGTCATAAGGCTTATAGTTTGGAGGACTGTAGTTGAATCGATACAAAAAAATACTTCAATGTCGCAAAAAGTCGTATACAAACGGAAAAGTGTCCGGTCGATCCAGGTCGAAATAAATCATATCGAGATAAATCATATCGTTGAATAACATAGTCAGACCGGTATAAGTGTCGAGATGAATCGATACAAAAATGCTTCATTGTCGGAAAAATTGGTCAGCAAATGGAAAAGTGGCCGGTAGAGCCAGTTCGAATGGAACTGTTCTATATTGCGCTCTCTTAATAGTCAGGGTTAACCACCTGCATTTCAGCACACGGTCGCCCACTCTCGAAATTAAGTCAGACTACTTTGGATGAAAACGGTGTATCAAATGTAACTCTTATATTACATTTTCTCGTGGCGTGAAATATTCCCGGAAGGATACAATATGAGGGGATATATGATGAACATTAACTCTCCTTCCTCCTCGTTGTTCAGATTACATCGAATGTTTTACGTCACGTAGTAATCTAATGATACGAAGGCGTTTATCGTTACATTACGGACTGCTAGTTCAAGGATGACTTTCGTGTTTTGAAAAGAATGATAATAACGCCATTAAATCACGTAACTTTATATAAAACTTTTTTACTGTTTTTTTTCAAAATTTAAGCCTAGCGTGTTCTTAGTGTTTGTTTGATACTAGAAGATAGTAATAACATCATGGTATAAGGGTTCAGATGATTTAGGGTTGCATTTTTTCGACATGTCATGGTAAGGGGTTCTCGCTCAAATTAAAATGGCTGCCACTCTACAGAGGTCACAAATCAAATTGTTTCAATTTAACTGAAAAGCATATCAACTTATTCGTGAGAGCTTAAGAATTAAAAAATTGTATAGGTTGCCCTATATCTGATGTTTCGTTAACGTGTTATCGGGCAAATCGTGAAATGGTCGTTGACCTTTAATAGAATATGTTCCGATTTCAACAAATAATAATAAGAACAATATTATAATACGCTAGTGCTCATGACCTTCCAATCTAAAATACAATAAAACAATTTTCATAATTTGTACAAGAATAAAGCTAAGTACAATATTAAATGTATGTGCGTATGTAATAAACAAGAAAAACATTACAAAGTCATCAGAATTTTTAAAATATTAAAATAAATGCTGTTATAAATTTAAGAACAGTGAACAGAAGGTCAACCAATCTTGACCTCACAGCAGCGGTGAAGTTAAATCAATTGCTCTTAATCCCCTGCATCAATAGATGGTAATCGAGTAATGAATAGACACTTGGGTGGATCTATAGGTCGGCCCGGAATGACATGCCGTTGACAATAAACAACATAACGTCAGCAAATATTAGATTGCACTATCACCAAAACGGCCAAAATATAGCCCTTTTTACCTCCATCATATGGTACCATCGTTTTCACATGTTTTTCACAGTTGCAAGTCCAAAAATCGGACGAAACATTTTATAAATTTTGGAACCCATACGCACTCGCACAGAAAATTTAAAGTCAATCGAAGGTGCGGAAAGGGGAGAACATCTCCTCACAAGAATGGGCAACTCCGTATTATATATAAGATGTTGCATCGCGTACATATGATGGCATACACCAAGTTCTTGGTAGTGCACACGAATAGAAACCTTTTGTTCACCGCTCGGGGTCCCTTGATGCTATCTCGCGAGGTTACATACGGAAGACCTAGTTGCAACACATGTAAACATGTAACCTCGTGAGGTAGCATCAAGGGACCCAGCGGTGAACAAAATGTTTCCTATGAGTTCATGTGCACCAGGTAGATGAACCTGGCCTGGGCGACTCGTCCCGTTGGTTAATGTTGGAAAATATATATATACCAACGTGTCCTTCAAGTTCTTGTCCCTGCGATATGCGCAAAAAGGAGGTGACGGATATATTCCACCTTAGCATCAGAAGATTAATTTCTTAACCCAGAGTTAGACGAATTAATTTTGCAGGAACAATTTTTTTACAATTGGTTTAATGATAATGACGATTTTAGCAAAACCAATTTTACTGTGTGATACTCCCATTGGAATGGCAAAATGCAAGCAACAACTTGCCACAGTTTGCTTACCAGTCGATTACTTGCATTTCATGGGAGGATAAAGTAGATTAAGTACGCTTTATACACACAACAACAATTTCACGGTTCAATGCACATATTAAGGTCAAAATGGCCGTCCCAATCCGTGCACAACTTTTGATTCACCCTGTATATATTGTGATACGAAGAATGCAATCGCGAATTAAAATACAATGCATATTTTTGCTTTTATGAATATTATATTTACATTCCAACTTTAATTTAAATATACGTTCCCGGAAACCCAGCTGATTATGGTAGCCCCACATCACAGCCACATCACAGCCCATAGCTCTAGTCGTTATAACGCCTCTAATGGTTATTTTAGGTACGAAGCATGATGATGCTCTTGATCTTGTATTGTTGTTAGCGACATTTCATGTATTTAGCATGTATAGGGCGCGAATACCAAATGCAAAACCAAATTTAATAGCTTTAAATGTGAAATACGGTGTGTGGTTTTTTTTATCTTAATACGAAAAATCTGCAGCAATAAGGCAAAAATAAAAATAGTAATATTGTCCTCCACAGCTCTCAGAGAGGAGGGGCGGGCGGGCGATTTTGTTTTTTAATTTCCAGGAAAATTCAAGCAATTAATCATCGATATACTAATTTTCGGTCCTTCGCCTGATTAGATAGTTCAATAATAATTTTACACTCGCGTCCCTCTTCAACTGAAAAAGCGTGGTAATTGCGCCTCTAATACACGAGCTAATTAGATAGTTCAATGCCAGTATTTCCCCGTTTTCAGACATGCGCAGAAAGGATCACATGTGAAAATCCGATATGTTGAATTTCTTTTACTCGGGTAGCTACTGTTCGGACACAAATTGTGGTTTTTGGAGTGATTGATGACATATGGTCTTCACCCAAAATATTTTCTTTAGGGATATAGCTACATTTCTGTATATGCGGCTGTTTATTATTCTTAAAGATCGCATAGTAACAAGCATTTATACGGGACTGTACGTCCGACAAATAAAAATATTTCACGAAATTTTCTAAATGTAAACAACAAACTCTTACACAGATCTTAAAGTGACCTTTCACATTGGTTATATAGGCGAACGCGACGTTTGATACCGATAAAGAAACTGGCAGTACCATGCCAACCGTTGTTGTTGCTGCGCGTTCTGGTTTAACATGGCGCACGCAATACGGCGCACACGTATAATGACGCAGACAAATTGTGTACGCGTTTGTGGCGTTGTATTTGTTTACGGGGCAGGATGAAAGCAGGTAGTCCGTTGCTCCGCTGTGCATACCGTACATACAAGATAACGGGAGCAAGACACACAAAAAAAAAAAAGCCATAAAAGATAACGGGAGCAAGACACAAACAAAAAAATAAAGCCAAGGTATATAAGACCTTTATTTTAATAAAGAAACGGGGAGCAAGGTGCAAACCGTATCCAGGATAACATGTATTAATTAAAGTGACATGAAGTGGCTGAAGGAAAATACATTTGATGGAATGCAGTTGTAACCCCATTTGATGAAGTCACCCTTGCAAGTCACCACATTTGATGAAGGAGTTACCCATACAGGTAACCTCATTTGATAGGAGTCACCCATGCAGGTAACTCCATTTGATGCAGTCAACCATGCTTCCGGTATTATATATATGGATGATTAATGAATGTATACATAATGATTAATTGAGCAGTTATCACCTAAAATTAGTTATGTGTAAATTTGGCCGATACCGCCGCGCATGGCTGGTCATGAAGCTTTGGGCTGGTTGATCCCCCCCCCCCCCCCCCTCACACCCATTTCATTGTCTTCGTGCGACTTATACAGCGGTGCGGTGCGGTGCGGTGCGGTGCGGTGCGGTGCGGTGCGGTGCGGTGCGGTGCGGTGCGGTGCGGTGCGGTGCGGTGCGGTGCGGTGCGGTGCGGTGCGGTGCGGTGCGGTGCGGTGCGGTGCGGTGCGGTGCGGTGCGGTGCGGTGCGGTGCGGTGCGGTGCGGTGCGGTGCGGCTTATAGCCTACTATGATGAGGTCTGAATCTTACTTTATTAATTTAATAATAAGGTGCTGCGGCTTATACGCCGTGAGGCTTATATATATAGCACGGAAATTACGGGATTGTCTCATCATACCCTATAGGCCTAAGCACCCCCTCCTCCCCCGCACTTCCCTTTACTTATAATATGGATACAGTAAGGCCACATGGGGTATCTGGATAAACGGAACGTGCGGTATTGCCCCATCATACCCTAATAGGCCTAAGCCACTAATCAAGCGCAATTCCCTTACTTGATAATCTGGATATAGTAAGGGCACATGGTATCTGGATAAACGGAGCGTGTGGAATATATGGTCAGGCCTTATTTAGAACACAACAAACATGACAAAGGGATTACATACGTTTAAGCCCTACATGCCTATTGGAGGACTAATGTATTTAATGTAAATTGGCCCGAAAAAACGGGGTTGGCACACATAGTGCTCAAATACAATCATGGAATGGTACAAGTGATCCGCCGACCATAAATATGATAAAACTAAATAACCGACTATAGAACTAGAACCCACTAAACGCTCAGAACGCAGGCCTACTGAATAACCTGGTTACAGTATGTGCACATGGGCAGTGGCGGCACCACCATCAACATTAAGGGCACCTTAGGTACCTGCATTGTTTAAGGACATGTTCTTGATATTTATATAAACATTTATAACGCTTTGAAATTACTCACCTCTGTCTATTTTGATATGACTAACCGCCCGCTATCTTCGGCACCCGCGTTTAATT
Source organism: Ophiura sarsii (assembly GCA_035610835.1). Taxonomy (NCBI): domain Eukaryota; kingdom Metazoa; phylum Echinodermata; class Ophiuroidea; order Amphilepidida; family Ophiuridae; genus Ophiura; species Ophiura sarsii. The sequence goes on along the minus strand of CM069441.1, from coordinate 142,411,312 downwards.
TACTTGAATATGATCAAGTAAGGGCACAAGGGTATCTCGATATAACGGCACATACAGTACCTAGATCATGTGATACCCGAAACAATATTAAGGGCACCTGTGGTAACTGGAGTAGGGGTACTCTCTAAATACAAAATGAGTGGAAAGAGTGGAAAGTCACTCGAAAAGGAGTGAAGGGAGTGAAACACAGGACAACCCGTTTTAGAGCGGAAAATGTCCACTCAATAAAGTGGAACATTGTCATATAAAATCCCCTTTCACTCCTTTTAGAGTGTTTTTCCACTCAAAAACGTGTTGTCCTGCGTTTAACTCCTTGAAAAAGTGGAAAACCACTCTTTTACATTTAGAGAGTAGGGATTAGGCCTATGGGGTACTTGCATTTCAGGTCACATGGTAGGCCTACATCCTGAGGTACCTGGGTATCTGGATATTAAAAACACAAAGGGTATAGGCCTACCTGGATTAAGGCACATCACATATACCTGGATTATCAAATGCACCTGCGATATTCAGATTTATTGAGGGCCCGTCTGGATTATGTAAAGGACATGTTCTTGATATTGTACCAAATTTTCTTACGCTTTGTTTACTAATCTCCCCGTTATCTTCTAGCGGGTTCCGCGCGAAGCGCGGATGCCCGCTAGTATATATAAAGTCCTAACTTCGGGTCAAACAACAGAGACTTCATACACTTCATTTAACATTTGAAAAAATACCTAAATTCAGTAACTTATCACTTAGTATGGCAATATGTATTGTTTTTTTGTTTATAGAACAATAGAATAATACAAAATATTCATGTGATCTGGTAAGGAAAAATGGTAAACCAGTGCATTAAAGATATTGAGATGCATTCAAAACATATATTATGTTATCCATCCATCATGTTTATACACGTTATTCATAATTGGCGATTTCAAGTCTAAAGAGGGAGACATACTCGATGTGACGTCACTAATCATAACGAAAGCGAGGCCAACGATGGTAAATTACGTAAACATTGATGTCGTGTTACGTAATTTACTATCGTTGGCCTCGCTTTCGTGTAATGATTAGTGACGTCACATCGAATATGTCTCCCTCTTTAGCCTGAAATCGCCAATTATGAATTTAAACGTCTATATCTATCATCTTTTATTACCAAGTCACATGCATAAGAGCTGAAGCAGTCATTTCATTTGCTTGAATTCAAAATAAATGTTTAAAAATCAAAATAAATTATGCAATATTTTTAAATATTTTTACACAGAAAACGGTTCTCAACCATAATAATTTTGATCAGAATAAATGAAAATACTATAGTAATAGGATCTCAAGGTATAAGTTACTAGTGCTATGCTATGGGCCATGGGGTATTTATGTGGGTTATTTTGGGCCAAATATGGGTCATCCAAGGTCATGTTTTGGACTTTGAGAAATTAAAATTTATTCTATTTTTTTGAATTACGAGAGCCCCATATCTTTAGAACTGTGGAGTAGGCCTACATCATAAGTGACAACTCCCTCCTTTGTGATATATCTTTAAAGGCGCCCTATCTATCTAGAGGCATTAGAGGTAATATTGTGTAATATAATTCACGAAAACGCGTTGAAAGTATATCTGTGGATATATTATTATCTTTCATTCACGCCCCTTTTAACAGGTGTTAATTTAGTCAATATGCTATTACACACGGATAGTTATGCACGTCAGTCTAGACCGACAAGACTGTTGTTACTGAATGTTCAAAGTATGGTCCAAACCTGTAGTTGTATCACTACTATGACTTAACGTTATTAAAACTATTAAGCTAATGGGTGCATAATTGGTCCTTATGAGAATATTATATATAATTGTTATACGTGGATACTTCATGTAATAGGCCTAACCTGTTTCTCAATCCCACCTAATCTTCCGATTCGTAAGGGGGCAAGGGTGTCTAGGTTGATTGGCACCAACGTTCCTATTTTCTCAATGTTACCGCAGACTTACCCATTAGTGCTATAATATCAAATTGCTCCCAGACACTAAGATTACAAAAAAAGGACGCACACGCAAAGATAACATGTGGAGCGTTAATCCGCCACATACCGGAAAAATTCATTTATTTTTGGAGATGTTTCCAAACAGAAACGATATGACTAGTGAATGGAGAACAAGGGGGAGGTCAAAATTGCTTTGATCCGCGTGACTAAACAACAAAGCAAAAATCGCGGTATGGCAAATCCCATCACGGGATTGGTCAACCTAAGGCAGTCAAATTGAGGCCGTCTGAAAAGCCAGGAAAACGAACTGGCAATCCTAATCCTAGTGCATGAGCAACTCAGAATTATTTGGACAAGCCAAATAATTCTTTTATTAATGCGAAACGTATTAAAAATATTAAAATTGGTGAAAAAATAATAAATTGACATTTGAGATGAAGAGCATGAATATAGGCACATTTTGAGCCATCTTGGGTGAAAATAGCATTTATATTAGCATTTTTACTGATTTTTAAAGATAAATGGCTTAAATGTAGCCGGGTAAGGAAAATAAAGAAATACATAAGAAATGCTGGTAAATGTTCTTCAAGAAATCTGCTTTTAATGACACCAACCTTTTTGAAGATTAATTTCTTAGTAGTACATATTTTACCTTTCATTACCCCCACACCTAGGCCATTTGAAATTTCTAAGCTTAATTTTTCAAACGAAAAACATTAAACGACCCTCTTTGTAACACAGTACCATCTACATAGGCAGTACTGGCGATCGATGTAAAGGTCACCTGCAATTGGTCACGATACACCAACCTAAGGTTACAATTAAAGTTGCAGCATTCAGCCAAAATCACGTTTTTGTAAACCCTGAAGAAATATCTATCTGACTGGTCATGAGTGCAATAAATATATTGTATTTATGATTGCGCTCTTTCTCCCAATCGTATTAAATAAGGTTGTGTCAGGGATGTAGACCTGTTTAAAGGCGAGCTATCACTCTGTGTTGCTAGCCACACCCCATTCTCTCGGGGATTTGACACGGGTAAAATTTCTCCATGTTCATTTTATTGAGTCAGTCATCAAGAGAGCAGGAGTATGACCAGTTCGTCTGTGGTAAACTCTTCTAGTGGGTTATAAGTCCATCCAAGGTATGGCTCTCGAAACTATTATTTTCGTATTCGGCGCATCGAGCGTTAAACAACCTTAAAGTAAGTAGCAACTGCAGGTGTCTCACGCTAACACTTTGTCTCTCAATAATTATGCAGATGTATACAAGTTCATATCAGTTAACCATAGATGATGATCAAGACAGGGATGGACAAGTGGATACTTTCTTTTGAAGCTATGTGTGTTTCAGACCAAGGTCGCTCAACACAAAAAGCCTATGTACCCTTTCGCCCTGTCATGGAATAACTTCTCAATATTCATAAATAAAACGTCACCCACACGCGTTAAATCTGTAGGATCGATTTCAAAATATGTAATATTGTCTGTCAAGCTCATGGGTTCAAGTGTAGATGGAATATAAAACTGGGTGGAATAAGTGTCTAAGTGTCTACACATTTCACAAATATCGTTACGTCTTTAGCATCGGTGAATGTGTGTATTAAATTAATATGTTTCAAATACTAGAAGTATTTGAACTTTCGCCGTTAGCTAGTATTAGATAATGTAGTTGCCGCAATCGACTACAATATGTATCAATACCCATACTGTTTACCGGACTTTCAAACATGCTAGTCATACAGGTGTGGGTGAAACAAACATTAGTATCAGCTCCACACAACCACAACATTTCAATATCTTACTTGCTTAACTCGGGTGGTGTCCCCGATCTACGATGGTTCTCCACAATGTTCGGTCATTCATTGCTGTCTTTATGTCACAGGTGTCCAATCCAGTATCTTGCTTGAGTAATTCTATAAATGTCAGAGCAGGTCTTCCCGGTATTCTTTTGCCATGCTTCGGGATCTAGTCACCAGTTTGGATACTGGCTCCTCACTTCTGAAACAGTGACCAGCAAACCTTGTTCTTCTCTTCTGAATCTTCTGGCTTACTTTGGGGAGGTCACCATAAAATTTGGTTTTTTTTATATGTGTTGTTTCCAGTTGACATTGAGTACTGCTCTCACCATTCTGGTGTAGCAGCCATCAAGCCCTTTCTGTAACTTTAGAGAAATGGTCCAAGCTTCGCATCCATATAACAATACCGACTCTACCGTTGAGGCAAACAGGCGAAGTTTGAATTTTAGAGAGAGAGAGTTGACTTTCATATTTTGGTCATTTCAATCGAGATCCCTTTATTGAAGATCTATGAGTTAGCACAGTTAACAAGAGCAATTTATTGACATTATAATACATATTAAATGTTTTTGAAAGTTCCTAGTGCTGGTCGTTCCCCACAGACGATATGTTCAGTTGAATTCCGCATACACTGTAAATTTCAAATTTTTGAAGCCACCTACTTGGGATATTATTGTTTAAAACGTAGCAAACATTTTGACGGTGGCTAATGATCGTCATTCTAACCCAGGTCTCCTAGCAAGGTTTCATTTAAAATTTCTTATTTCATACGGAATTGGTTTTCTTATTCTTATTGTGGACCCCCCCCCCCCCCCCCCCCCCCCCCCCCCCCCCCTCCGAGTAGGAAATACATTGGTCACTTTTATAAACGTTTGTTAATCATATTTAATCAAGTTTAAAATTCGTGTACGGCAATATGTTCGGAAATATTCTTATCTAAATATCAATATAAATGTTGAATATAAATGTTAAATATAGCCATCGACTACCGAAGATTTTCGTATACTATTAATTTGGCAGACAATCGTGTTGAAGGGCGCACAGCACTAAATCACTCCTCGTTTTGTGTAATGGCAGTAAGTTCGGGCAAAAACAAAAAACGATTTTGTGATTAATGGGGTCCTTTGGGAATCAGTTTGGCGTGAGGGTAGCATTTCATAATTAAAATGAAAGATGATCTCTTGTACTTTGATCAGAATATTGCAAAATATTGATTTTCGATTGTATTGAAAATTTATCACGTGGATGAACACACGTGATCGGAGGCGGTTAGAAGGCGAGCGTCCGGGCTGAAAATAGGGGTGGCGCTGTTTAAATGATCGTATCGTCAAATCTAATTGAAGGTGTAACACTTCTTGACGATTTTATGAAATTTGAATGTTTGTTTATTAGAATAAAGCATTCGAGACATTCCAAAAATGGTTACTAAGGGCCCAAAATAGCGACCCTTTTAGCCCCTAATTTACATGTAATCCAATGGGCGGTTTATTTAGTGCTGTGCCCCCTTGAATGTAGAAAATGCTCACCCTGCGATTTTTAGCATATTCACTTTTAATTATTTTTGGATCAAAGAAATGTAACATTTGATCAAATGTATTTGTTATAATATTATAATAATTAATTGCGCATCATCACCAGCATTTCTTATGTATTTCTTTATTTAAGCCATTTCTCTTTAAAAATCAATAAAATGCTAATATAACTGCTATTTTCACCCAAAATGGCTCAAAATGTGTCTATATTCATGCTCTTCAATAACTGTGAACAACTGTTTTGATCTCAAATGTCAATTTATTATTTTTTTCACCAATTTAATATTTTTAATACGTTTCGCACGATATCTCAAAACTATAAAACACCAAACTTTCAAAACGGGAACAGACGTAACTCAAAATCAAAAGGTCTATGACCATGGATTTAGCCCAGATGTTAAGTACACAAGGGGCTACGAAGGCACGGAGCGCAATTTTAAATATCTGATTGGTCGGTTCACAGTTGACATGGCAACCATATAAAAAAATCCGGCTCCGTGGTTTTGTGCGCACTGTACCGATACATCATATATCCAAGTATGGTGTATATGCCACTTTTCATGTTTTAGTTACATTCTTTCTCGTGTTTAGCCAATCAGAGGCCTTGCTCGGTACCATGGCAACCAGAGTAAAACCAAAAGCGTTGTTACAACTAGCATCGAGTGGGGCTACAATATGTATACAGACATTGTAATCGGGCTGACCATAGTGGAAGAAGTTGTATAAAAACTGTTTCATAGGACATAGCTAAATCTGAATCAACTCTCCCCGCTTAACGCAAAATATGTCTGGATAGTTGCGCCTATCGATAGTGATAAATGAGATTGTAGAATCTAAAATTGAGGCTGGTTACACACAGCACGAGATAATTTCAAATAAACAATCGTTATTGAGAGTTTTTACTTTAACATCCAGTGACTATTAATATACTCGCCCTAGCTCAGCTTGGCACTGAAAGATAAGTGTAGGACGATTACCCATTTTGAGGCCCCCTGTGGTTACGAGAGGCCCCATATCTTTAGAAC